>MJUT01006372.1:1308307-1344906 GCA_002080005.1 Gigantidas platifrons | reverse complement strand
CATTCTCTGGTGTTATTCGAATGCCCACTTCATTCTCTAGTGTTCTTTCAATACCTGCAATACACTATCGGCTTTTTAGTACACGGTTGATGTTCTAAATGCTAGGGCTCTGGTTCCACAATGTTTCCGTGGCACTTTAGACAGTTTGAGGATATATGACACTTGCCTCGGGATGATTAATATGGTTTGGGTGTAGATGTTTGCATTAATTAACAAACACGACTAGTAATGTTTAACTTTCTTTTTTTCAACAGTTTTAAGGAGATTCAACTGGAAAAATACTAGTGTTGCGCATTGATTAATAGTCATGTTTCATTGCAGTGCAAGTTTTCTGTAATAATCTGGTGTGTGTATGTGCTGTTGTTATCAATTTCACGACATCAAAATTGGCAAAGTTCCAGATTTTTCGTTTTTTTTTGTTTTTCAGTTCTTCTTGTAAACTTCTATATTTTATATCAGTATATTTGCTTTCCTTTGCATATACAAAGCAAATGTTTAAGTTCTTTATAAAGTACAATCTATTCAAAAATTAATTCGCACTGATTACTTATATTTTTTTATTACTTGTACTTCTTTTTTTCATTCGTTTGTTTTTCCTATCTAAATAGGTATACATATTTTTTCCCACATAGGGTAAATTTGTGAATAATTATGTTTGCGCCAAAGTTTATATTTACTTTTGGTTAGTTAAATCGTAATTGAAGTTTTTATTAAATGCCGGGTACATATCGTAATTAAAAGGTATACCTGACGTTTGTCGTTATTAATATTATTGACTTAAGTTTATTTATCATTCTCGGCCTTTGGCATACAGCGGATACAATAATAAACATTCGGCACGTCGGTTATTGTATCTATACTTTACCCTTTAAACTAAATAACCATTGTTTTCTTTCAAAGACGTTCCCAAATATACATAAGCTTAGATATATAGTGTAGTTATTAAAAAAAAATCTCTTCTGGTTTCACACGACTTTCAGTTGAAAGGGATCGGTGCCAATTTGAAGCTTTTATTACGTGGGACTACGGAAGATAATCTGTTAATGATATCAGAATATATATTGAAAATATTTATAAAAATATTAGTGCATCTTCCTTAAGGAAACATGTTAGATAAGATTTTGAAATGAAGTGTGGGATTTATTTTCCTTCAAAAATTTTGATAAAAGTGCAATAATATACCGGTAAACAATTGTAAGGTGTAAACATCGACACTTTTCTCTCAGTTCATTATTTTTTATCATTGGAGCAAAATGATGGAATTTCCTCTTATTACGAAGCGACAAATGTAAGTACATGTAAACTAATTGAAATTTAAAACTTTAATTTGAAAGAAGTATAAATATATTTCTTAGTCTACAATTTTAAATAATTATGATAATTATTTTCCTTTGTCAAAATGACAATAAGAAAGAAATAACAGTGGTCTTTTTATATATTATTTATTGTGTTTAAAATATGGAAGATTTATAACTTAACCACCCCCAACCCCCATCATTCTGTTGACTCTTGACTCGGTAGTATCATGTGCTGGAAAGAATTCAGTGGAATTTATGCCATATCAATAAAGAAAATAAAGGAAATAAAAAGGAAAAACCTCTCCGGTTGACTTAGTAGGTTTCTGAGTGGGAAAGAAATGGCGAAGTTTCAAATTATAATATTACATAAAATGATTATCAAGTTTTAATGACACTTTGCGAAGAGTTTATTAAAAGTAAATATTCGGATGTTGTTGTATTTTTTTTAGTCAAAATGGTAATTTATTCAATGATGACTTCCGTTACATGGGAAAACAAAATTGATTATGCAATGATATACTGCTAATTTTTCATAAATATTCATATAAACTCCCTTTTTCTTTTTATTAGAATCCTTGTTTTCCGGCGTCTTTGATTCTTCCTTTTATGCTATATTTTCGTTACGCTAAATGTTATATATTTGTCCATTGAAGACGTCAAAGTTTATTTGTGTATAGTTATGTGGGTATAGTTTAAGTTATAATTGATTGATTGATTGATTGATTGATTGATTGATTGATTGATTGATTGATTGATTGATTGATTGATTGATTGATTGATTGTTGCTTAATGCGAAGTGTGCAATTTTTCAGTAATATCACAGCTTTAACAAAATGCTTTTGGATGAGATAATGATACTATAGAAAGAACAATTCGCGGGCAAACATGTTCCCCCACTCCAACATATTATCATGATTCTGAGCCAAACAGGGTCACACCGAGTCGTATTCCTTAAATCATCAAATATTGCCACTTCTGCTTTTCCGGCGCATACAAGGTTTTGGTTGTCATTACCTGGTTTATAACAAGAGTAACACGACGGTTACCACTAATGGGACAGGAACTGCTTACCCTTCCGGAGCACCTGAGTTCACCACCGGTTTTTAGTAGGGTTCGTGTTTCTAGATCTTTAGTTTTATGTGTATGTTTTGCATATCATTGTTTGTCCTTATGTCCTTGTTCGTTTGGCCATTGTATTGTCTGTCCTTCGATTTATGGCTTCTGAATGCCCCTTTTGGTTTCTTCATACCATTTCATATGAATTTCTTGCAATCATTTTTTTATGAAACAGTCTACATACATAAACAATACGTTTCATTTGCTAAAATAATCCTTGCATAATCTTGTTTGCGAAATCAGTTTTTGTGTGACGACTTTTTGATCGGATACGAACTCTCAACTACCAGTGTTTTATGGTACAAACGTATATTTCTATTGCCAAAGCTGTCAAAAGGTTTCCAAATTTTATGATCTTGTTTGTGAAATCAAAATTTTGAGTGCCTGTTTAAGACATTTCGAAATTTTGATAGGAGACGAACTCAATTTAAAACGGTTGTTGTTTTTTTCTCAAATGATTGTAATTAAATCTTCATCTATATCAAAATATTAATAACATGTCTGTTGACATCTTTATTGTTGAATTCATTATTGTAAATCTACGGGTTACAAAAGGTTAATTCCAATCAAGCATTAATTGATTACATGTTTGATACAGTCAACACGTCATAATAAATTACTTATATAATTACATCTTATCTTTTGTACTTATGTCTATATTACTATTCAGTGGGTATGATTGATTTAATTGATGGATAGAGTTACCGAATATACAATAATATTAATAGGTAATAAAATATGCCTTTATTATTCAATAAATAACTAAAGTTTTTATTGAACAAGTATAATGATACTTGCGGTGTTCTATTTCAAATATTACAATTGTATTTATTGAAAATATGATTATCCCGAGTTTTGTGGCCTCCAATATTTTGTACATGTATATCAATTCAATCAAAAATACACGAGGAACTTATGTGTTGTCCTCTTTGAAAACTAGGTATAAGCTAAGTTTGGCCGCCATTCTTTTAAAAACCAAAGTTTTAATGTAAATTCTCAATGTCTCGTAACTGAATTTGGAAATTGGCTTTGATTGATTGATTGATTGATTGATTGATTGATTGATTGATTGATTGATTGATTGATTGATTGATTGATTGATTGATTGTTGCTTAATGCGAAGAGTAACACGACGGTTGCCACTAATGGGACAGGAACTGCTTACCCTTCCGGAGCACCTGAGTTCACCACCGGTTTTTAGTAGGGTTCGTATTTCTAGATCTTTAGTTTTATGTGTATGTTTTGCATATCATTGTTTGTCCTTATGTCCTTGTTCGTTTGGCCATTGTATTGTCTGTCCTTCGATTTATGGCTTCTGAATGCCCCTTTTGGTTTCTTCATACCATTTCATATGAATTTCTTGCAATCATTTTTTTATGAAACAGTCTACATACATAAACAATACGTTTCATTTGCTAAAATAATCCCTTGCATAATCTTGTGTGCGAAATCAGTTTGTGTGTGACTTTTTGATCGGATACGAACTCTCAACTACCAGTGTTTTATGGTACAAACATATACATTTATTCCCAAAGCTGTCAAAAAGCTTCCAAATTTTATAATCTTGTTTGTGACATCAAAATTCTGAGTGGCTGTTTAAGACATTTCCAAAATTTGGATTGGAGACGAACTAAATTTAAAACGGTTGTTGTTTTTTTTCTCTCAAATGATTGTAATTAAATCTTTACCTATATCAAAATATTAATAACATGTGTGTTGATATATTTATTTTTGAATTCATTATTTTAAAGCTACGGGTCACAAAAGGTTAATTCCAATCAAGCATTCATTGATTACATGTCAGATACAGTCAACACGTCATAACAAAGTACTTATATAATTACATCTTATCTTTTGTACTTATGAATGTATATATTACTATTTTGGGTATAATTGATTTAATTGATGGATAGAGTTACCGAATATAAAATAATGCTAATAGATAAAAAAAATATGCCTTTATTATACAATAAATAACTAAAATTTTTATTGAACTAGTATAATGATACTTGAGGTGTTCTATTTCAAATATAACAATCGTATTTATTGAAATTATGAGTATCCCGAGTTTCGTGACCTCCAATATTTTGTACATGTATATCAATTCAATCGAAAATACACGAGGAAGTTATTTGTTGTTCTCTTTGAAGACAAGGTATAAGTTTGGCCGCCATTCTTTCAAAAACCAAAGTTTTAATGTAAATTCTCGATGTCTCTTAACTGAATTTGGAAATTGCCTTTGATTGATTGATTGATTGATTGATTGATTGATTGATTGATTGATTGATTGATTGATTGATTGATTGATTGATTGATTGATTGATTGATGCAATGTAAGTGAGCAACATTTCAACTATATTCAGGTTTGCAAACGATAAATCATGTTGGTAAAAAGTTGACAATGAGTGGGCGTATGAACGGATGTTTTGGGTAGTGCATAATTATCTGTATATTTTTGGAAATTTTTAAGCTAATAAATTAAACTTAACTTTCATATGAATGGGCTTTTTTTATCTATTTTATTTACTGGTCGTTCGTGGTTCTAAATATAGAAGTCGTAACATTTTCCTCTAGATATGTTTTACATACGATATAGTTTCCGCCGTTAGAGTGAGTGCGCGTGTGTGTGGAAGCAATGAAATGCATTAACAGAAAGTTTGTCTTGTATTTTTGAAAACAATTTTGCTAAGTCGTAAGCTGTTTGAGTTGTCATGAACAAAAATCTATTTGTTGATCTTAAGTAATTGCTATATTAATTGACGGCTGTTTAATGTTGAATGAATAGCATTTCAGCTATCACCGTGACGAGAACACGATTGTACTCAATACATTTCAGCTATCACCGTGACGAGAACACGATTGTACTCAATGCATTCCAGCTATCACCGTGACGAGAACACGATTGTACTCAATACATTTCAGCTATCACCGTGACGAGAACATGATTGTACTCAATACATTCCAGCTATCACCGTGACGAGAACACGATTGTACTCAATACATTTCAGCTATCACCGTGACGAGAACATGATTGTACTCAATACATTTCAGCTATCACCGTGACGAGAACACGATTGTACTCAATACATTCCAGCTATCACCGTGACGAGAACACATTGTACTCAATGCATTCCAGCTATCACTGTGACGAGAACACGATTGTACTCAATGGGGATATAAAAGTGGAGGCCGGGTTAGGTCTTTGGGCAGAAGTCTTATTTGTGTTCTTTGTTTTATTGCGCATAGTGGTGTCCTACGACTATATGAGTAACAAAGTGGGTGTCTTATAAGAAGCAGGAACTACTTTCTCTAGGTGAGCACATGAGTTCACCCAGGTGTTTGTGGTGTCTGTTGTTCATCTTTTCAGTATTCTATGTTGCGTAGTGTTTTTATGATTTTTGTTTATCTTCCTCGTGTTTCTTGTGTGCCCTACGTTGTCAGTGTCTCTGGATTGTCCATTCGTGATTGTCCCTTCGGTTTTCTCTAATGTTTACATGGGTATGATTAGACAATTTGTCCTTGCAACTAACTATCAACGACCACTCATATTAAGCTATAGTTCACTAGGAGTGGCTACAATCTGTATTTTAGGAGCAAGCAAAGTAACATTCTTCATACAAAAATCAGTCATTTACCTTCCATCCTGAGGACGAACTGAGTGTATGATTTTGTTCTGCATAATCAGCAGGCGACATTTTCGGATGCTGGGTACTGGGAGTGGTGAAACTAGTTCCTATTTCTATACTAGGGCTCCTACCGGTATTGAATTCCTCAACAGAAAATGTCTGTTTCCAATGGATACACACGTTGCAGGTATTTTCAGACATTCTAATGGGGTTGTTTCCTAGATTGATATATATGGCAATAGATTTTAGAAATTATGTTTGAACTTCAAAGAATGTAATATTTTGAAACATTGCAAAACATTAAAATAGAAAAAGATTGCAATTGCCATTTATTCAAATATCGTACAGATGTGAACTTTGTTGAAAGCGGGGACATTAACACATTCTGATTTACCGAGTGTCTATTTATACACAACTTCAGACCGAGCATATCTGTTCTTGTCAATCCCTTATTTCTAAGTAGTTCTTTTTATTAAAGATTACATTTAAATTATTAATATATTTGTATAGATCAAGTATGTTTTGACGAGTATTTAAATCTTAAATGATGAATTTAAGATATTGAAAAGTCAATTAAAAACGTCTTATCCATGTTTATATATTTGTCTAAATACTACCCGCCGCAAGGGAAGACATTGTATTAGAAAGCTAACATAGTTTCTACGTTACGGAATACAATTTATATCAAGGGACTCGTCCACTGAATCAAACGGAAAGCTCATCCTTAGTACGAGACATTATCGAGTGGTTCGTGAATTGAGAATGTCACATCAATTTCACGTTAAAAATAACTTGCAGCTTCTTATTAGCAACAATTTTTGCACTAGTGGTCTTATGTTAGGAACATTATTCCAGGACTATCAATTGCTTCCCCCTTTAATAACAGCATCGGTGGTGTAATGGGTAGCGTGCTCGCCTCGAGTGCAGTAGATCTGGGTTTGAGCCCAGGACGGCTGAAACCAAAGACAATAAAACTGGTATGTTTTGCTTTTCCGCTAATTACGCAGCAGATTACGAGCAAAGACTGGCTGGTTCGAAATCAGAATAATGTGTCCGCGTGGAGCATCGTGTGTTCCCGCGAACTGTTGTTTCAGTGAACTAGCACTGTAAAATCCACCTCATCATCATCATCAAAATATAACTTGTTCTCGTCATGGGATAGCTGTAATTTGTTCAATTGGTGTTAAACAATAATCACTTATTCACTCCCCTTTAAATTGTTGCAATCCAGACATCCAGCTGACGACCATTAAAACGCCACTTTTTACATACTATTGCTTGGTAAATGTGTTGTCATTGGTTATGGGCTACACATGATTTGACGTTTTTTTTTTTTATATTATGTGAAAATTGTTTTCAGATGCTCATATCAATAGCAGAAATTCAAACTAAAAAATACCTAGTACAGTAAATTACGTTAACAATATTGGAGCGGGTTTGGGTGTTGTTATTTTGCTATTGATCGTTAGCTTCAACCTGGTAATATGTTACATGTATCAATAATACAAAAATGTTCCATTAAGTAATTGTTGATATCAGTTCAAGTGAAGCTTTTCATGCATGTTACAATATCAATTGAAAAATGTACCCCAACACCCTCATGTTTATTTTCTGTTATGGAACTGTTCTGGCAATTTTGGTATTTTTCATTTGATAACAGGAGGTTGCATGTATATTGCTCTATATCCAATCAGAACCAATTATCGGAAAGTGACAGATGATGTTGTAATTGACTAATTTTCCCATCTTTTATCACTGACAATTGTCAGATAGCAAGGAAAGTCAGAACTACCAACCTATATCAAATTTCAATTCATGCGAAACTTTTATTTCGATCTGATTGAGTTAAAAACAATCAAACAAAAAACAACAACAGTTTCAAATCTTATCGGAAAATCGTAGAAACGAACGCAAAATCGATCCCCCTAACACACATATACATGACCACTCACTTTCCTGAATGGTACAGCCCGTTACAATTAAAAGTTGATGGTTAAACTATTTTTATGGGCCCAAACCTGCTCCCTTGTTCCAGAGCTTGTGGTTCCTATCAGGATTTCCTTGATAGAGGGTTGCTGCTAACAAGGAAGCTACTGAACCAAGGGTTTCTTTTGGTAAAGTTAACGTCATCACTTCGAAAATTTTACGGTCGCCACCATGACTTGGTTGACCGTTATGGAATATCTGTGTCACAAATGACCACGGATATGTTCCACTTGTCGTAAACACTTCCCAGTCCTTTCCTCATTCAAGACTTATCACGGGGTTTGTAACTAGATTAACACGACGGATGTCACTAGTGGAGCAGGAACTGCCTACTCTTCCGGAGCACCTGAGTTCACCCACGGATTTTAGTGGGGTTCCTGTTACTCGATCTTTAGTTTTATATATGTCGATCGTTGTTTGTCCTTTTGTACTTTTTCTTTTTGCCATTGTGTTGTCTGTTCTTCTTCGGTATACTGTTTCTAATTGCCCCTTTGGTATCTTCAAACTCTTCTTATTTATGTGAAATACTATGTTTCATACCAAAATGATTTACCTTGAGCAAAAATACATTTAAAAAGGCATGTTGTTTTTTTTATTGTTTTTTTTTTTGCCACAAATCATATTTTTGACATTTCAGTTGAATTTTGACACCATAATGTCGGCAAAACTGAAAAATTTATCTCTTCAAGAAAGATGTAATCATGTTATTTTAAACCGAGCCACATTCGTGTCTAAAGGAAATGTTTGAATTTGAAATATGACCCTTGTAATTGAGATTGTTATCAATTAATAAACTTTATTAATGTATTACGCAGCAGTATTTGTTATACATTACTTTGAAATATAACAGATAAAATACTGATTGTGAATCTAAAAGTATATTTATATAAAATGGATCAAATGTGCTTTGCAATTCTTTTTATTCAGTAATACAAATATGTATATATAAATATTTATACTTAATTGAAATATAAGTAAAACAGCATTGTTATAACAGAACAATCATTTAGCAGGTCGTCGTACAGATTCAAAAAAGCATTCATCCTGTCAGTGTCAAATTAAAAAAAAACAATGGTTAATTTTATTAAAGATTTTTTATGCGTTCGTTTTGCCTCATTCTATGGGTCCTGTTTATTGCTTTATAATTTTCTTCTTTAAGCTTTTATTAAATTATCTCAAATCCATACAATAACTACCTGTCACAATCTCTCCCCAGATATGATTTACTGTTCGTAGTATACAAGTGTTTTTATTGATTAACCGCCACCCTTTTAATGTAAACTTTTCACTTAATTAAATATCGAAGACATTTGAAGATATAGTTGTAAGACTTTTATTTAATTTCTTAATATTGCGTTTGATTAAAACGATTAAGAAAACAAACTGCAATTTCTGTTTGCGCGATAATTGATACCATTCAATCTTTAAAGGTCTTCTTCTCCGTGGCAATTGTTGAAATCTTGCACATTTTCATTACAGCTGCCGGTATTTTCTTGATCTTTCGTAATTTAATTTTCCAATAACATATCTAATGTATTTTGTATGATGACTCTTAAGATGTTTCTTACTTTTAACAACAACACAAATGCGAAAGAACACTTAAACGTTGACGCTTTCTATGATATCCTCAAATCAAAGGCAACACTTATCAGCTGTTATAAGTTCTCTTAAATTAAACATTGAGGCTCTTGAATTAAAAGAAAAACTGCGAAATGTCAATAGTATTTAGATTAACAAAAGCAACGTCTGAATAACTGATGCATGTAATTTGATAAAAGGTAAATTTATTGACTGTCAATGGCACTAGACGTCAATTCTCTGGGTGTGTACCTTTATGCGCCTCTTCCGGTAATCCATTTTCTTAATTTTGTACATTTTCCGGACCATAGAGAAAGTGGTATTGATTGATAGAACGCTAACAATCTCCTATTAATTATAACTTAATCAAGTTAGAAGTAAATAATAGTCGAATAAAAGTAAACGTAGAAAGGGTTTTATGCATAGTCATAGAATATCTTCAACAAAAACGATTAAATGAAGTGATGATACTTGTTAGAGATTAGAACGTTTAATTAGTTTGTTCAAAT
This sequence comes from Gigantidas platifrons, assembly GCA_002080005.1. Taxonomy (NCBI): domain Eukaryota; kingdom Metazoa; phylum Mollusca; class Bivalvia; order Mytilida; family Modiolidae; genus Gigantidas; species Gigantidas platifrons. The sequence goes on along the minus strand of MJUT01006372.1, from coordinate 1,334,793 downwards.
ATTTAATATTTTTCGCTGCTTGAGCTACATGTGTATCCATCAGATATTAATTTAAAATATACTGAATTTATCATTATTCGAATGGCATTAAGACATAATCACCTAAGAAGGTAGGTCTCTATATATTTTTTTTACAATATTATTTCTTGCTAATGGTGTTTTCAAGAAGACCAACATATTTTTGGGGAAGAAGATAATTCATCTGTGTTAAGAAAAAAGTATATATCAAACATCTGTGTTAAGAAAAAAGTATATATCAAATATACACAACACGTTTCTGAAATAACTTTCATCATGTACGCTCCATATAGAAAAATCAAGTTAAATCAAGTTTTATGATTGTATTACGAATTTTTGGAGATACAAATCAGTTTCTTTTTATTGTCTGAGAAACTCCCGAGGTAAAACAAAAATGTCAAAGATTGATAAATGTTTACTTTTAACCATGAGAAGATGAAATATTGTTCCAACTCTTAAATCATGGAATAATTTTACACAGACACAAAATGTGCGAAAGTTCCTGCTTAACATCGTTAGGCCTATTATCCAGTTAATAGTCTTTGACAATATCGACCGGTAATAATCTTGACTCCGGTCATTTAAAACATAGTAAATTTTATTATCATTTAACTAAATATAGTCTTCACATGCTCATGTATGATAAATTAATAAATTATTGTCAAATTATTTGAACAACGGTCAAAATATGCATTACAAGAATTTATTATCAGCTTTGGGAATTATAATTTTACGACTGGTGCAGTTAACAATAAATGCGAATCTATGTTGATATAATTCTCAGATTTGTAATTATATAATGGTTCTTGCTGTATGAGCTGTCCTCTTTTTATTCTGTTTTGTGTTTGTATGTTGATTTTGTCAACTGATATCGTCAATTACACAAATATATATTCTGACTCGAGTACTCTGCGTTCATTTCAAAGGAGTAAGCAAAAACTCAATTCATATACGAAATTGCAATGAGCAAAATAAAACAACAACAATAAGACTAAGCACATGGCAAAAGCAGGGACTGTACATACTCCCACAAAAGAATACTGAGTGTTTTGGAAACTTATAACATCTTTTAAAATACATGGCAACTGTTGTCAAACACCATAAGTGACATCGAATTCGGGGATCACATGTAATAGTTTGTAGTTTTATTAGTGGTCCATGTTGTAACTAGATTAACACGACGAGTGTTACTAGTGGAGCAGGAACTGCTTACCCTTCCGGAGCACCTGAGTTCACCCCGGTTTCTAGTGGAGTTCGTGTTACTCTATCTTTAGTTTTATGTGTATGTTTTGTTGATCGTTGTTTGTCCTTTTGTCCTTTTTCTTTTGGCCATTGTGTTGTCTGTTGTTCTTCGATATACGGATGCTGATTACCCCTTTGGTATCTTCACACCACTAAGGAAGAGGAGGGGGCATATATTTTTGAATGAAACAAGTGCCTGTGATTCAAACTCTTCTTACTGTGTAATATTGTACTTGTCTATTACTAGTTAAAATCTAATAAGACTTATTCTCCTGTTATTACAGACTTAAAAGTTCCGTCTATCATCAACTTACCAAATATACCCCTTTGGTATCTTCAAATTCTTCTTGTACGAGCTTTCATTTGCTCTTTTGATAAATGTGTTTGTTCTTTATATGCATCATGTCCATTGTCTGGTGGTAAAACGGTTTCGTGAATGCCAAACTACTTGCTATTTAAGAATTCTTAATGTAGATTTTCAAAAAGAGATGGTGCGTTGTAGCCACTACAAGATGCTAACTATTTTCGTTCTTACCCAACTCGTTATGCTTTTCAAATGTCAATAAAAAGCCAGTACCCCGGTTGTTGTCCAATTCCTCCTACATTTCTGTATTATTTCGATATATCATTGAACCTGTTATGACTCTACATGCATGAACATTTTGAAAATTGGACGTTAAGCAACCGCCAACCAGTCAATTAATCGATCTGATCATCCATTTACATAAACATCTATTCTGACTTGAGTACTCGGCGTTCCTTCATTTCAAACGAGGTAATATAAAAGACACAATTCATATACAACATGACAATGAGAGGGAAAACAAAATAAGACCAAGCAAAAAAGAGAGTTCTATACAGACTATCTCAGAAGAGTACAAAATGATTTCTGAAAGTTATAACATATTGCTAAAACATGGCAATAGTTAAACACAAAAGAGGGATATGGGAAACCTCTGACACTGGCAACAAATTAATTCAAAATAAGATGATTTGAAACCCATGAAAAGACAATAGATGGCTGAATTACGATAAAGGTTATTTGCGCACAAATAACACCCGAAAGTGTTTTCAGATGGTTGTAACTGTCCTCTCCCTATAAATCGGGAAGTCACTAAATAGCCGAAAGAGGCGATAAACCAAAACCTACCCTGTTTAGTTTGTCTTCGAACTGTGTTTTATTGCCTAATGTTGGCTGTGTCTCTTGATTGCCCGTTCGGTTTTCTCTGACGTTTTTAGTATTTAAAACCCGAACTCGATTTTGAGGTACATGTATTATCATAAAAACAGTACCATATTTTTTAATACTTAAACTGAAGAGTTTGTATCAAGCATGGAAAGTGAGCGATCGTGTACTTGTGTGTCAGAGGAATCAATTTTGTATCCTTCTACTATTATACCTTGGATTTTGGAACTTTTCCGACAGTGATTTTATTTGTTTTTGTTTTCATGTTATTATCACAGTAACTAAAACAGAACAATGCAGTTATATAATGTTGCAAGTATTCACTACAAAGGAATATTATATTTGAAGCCACCCCTGTGTCAATCTATTTCTAATTCCATAGTTGTTGAACTTTTTTTTTTTTTTTGCATCCGACTGATCTCTAACGACATTTGGCATATAGGGGCATGCACGTCAGGGGACAAAATAATTCACTCTACCAATCAACGACGAGAGCGTACGAATATTAAAGTCTTCTACCAAAATAACGGCTTACGAACAGAGTGGTCTTTCGTCATTGACGACCAGATTAATTCATATTCTAAATAGTCACAGCAAATTAAAAAATATTATCAATATGTTTGCAATTTGTTTATATTCGCTTTGTATGACCAAAATATTTGTTTATAATTTACAGGCAAATAACATGCAATGCTGCAGACGATAAATTCAGTATGAAGAATGGTTCTACTCCAAGAAATCAGGTCAAAATCGATTTAGACGACAAATATTTAAGTCACGACATTGTAAAGCAAGTAGAAACTTGGATGAAAAACCAACGTTTTTCTGAACAATATGCACCAAGTACGCACAGGTCACAATATAGCCCGGGACTTCCGTCAGAACGAAGCCGGAAACGGCGAAAGAAAAAGACTAGTCACAAAGATGGAGACTCCATGATGGAATCATCTGAGTCCGAATATATAAGCACTGCAGAGAGTAAACAGTCACATAGAAGACTTTTTGAACCGAGAGATCGGAAAGTTCCTTTTTCTAGTGGGATTAAACCTCCCCAAACTACAAAGCTTAATCCCGGGTTAAAGCGTGAACAGTTTAACCGTAGTTTTGAGAGACTTCCTAATAACAATACAAGATTTGGTAGTATACATGACGAACTAGAATTTCGAAAACGTTACAAACGAATATCTGATCTTAAAAATCATTTGCAATTTGTAAACGGAAGCTATTTATCTGGAAAAAACATTATTGCCGAAGAAAGAAAATTAGCTCCGACTACAAACTTTAAAAAATATAGAAACTTGGAGAGTTCAGACATGTTTGCAATATCACCTATTGAAAAACATGATAGGACGAAAAAATCTATACCAATCAATCAATCAGTTGAAACGGCTCCTTTGATAAAGAGTAATTTTAATGTAAGGCCTCAAATATGGCAAAAATTTAACAAGCTTCCAAATATAACTCCGGAAATCCCCTCTCCTAAAAAATCATTGAGTGAAAGTAATGTAAAATTGGATGAGGAGAGTGAAAGAGGAGATTTCAGTGGAAGAGGCGATATCAGTGGAAGAGGAACTAGTAAAACAGGCGGCTATGCCAGTACTGCCTTACAAAGTCAAGACGACTCAAAGGACGAGCGTTCTCGGTCGGTTGTTACTAATAGTTCATATGGACCATATCAAGAAATGAAGGTGACAATTCATATCCGATATAAAAAATCAAATCCGACACCGGAACAAAATACTACAGACGATGAGGATACATATACTGATACTAGTTCCGTCAGATCTTTGGATGACAATGATCCACATGCATTTGATGGACGAATTCATGCAATAAATGAGGCTACAAGGTCAATTAAACAAAACAGACACGCCATGATGGCAAGGAATGAAGTAATATCAGAGATTCCATTATTACGAGATGTATCTCGGACAAGCAATAGTTCAAGAAAGAGTAAAGAGCAATATCCACCTTACGAAAGTGGCACCCTTCCTTCTATTTTCATAAATGACCCTGTTTCTAAAACACCAAGGCTTACCACTGGAAAAATGAATGAATAACCTGCAATTTAATTTGTGATTACTTTGTTATATAAAATGTTACATGTTACAATTTAATACGTTTTTATTTAAAAAAAAAAAAATACAAATTACACAGATTTAGTTGAACATATTATGCAATTTCCTGGAATCTCGTCAACTCCTAACAAATTCTGAAAAAAATGTATGTTTAGCGACAATTCTTTTTTATCCTATCTGGATAGGTTAGGTTTAGGTAATGCTTGTGGTGTTTAACGCCACTTTCAACAACTGCATAGAAAGTCATTAATATAAAAGGAAGCCAAATTACTACCTGAGGTTCCTTGTCGCTCAACTAGCTATAAGTTACCATATTAAATTTGAAGTATTGTCACAACAAACTTCATAGACTAGTAGGGTGAAAATAACTTATAACAGTAAACATTGCATCATTATCCATGTATCATTTATTTGTGGTTTGTTTCCGAGGCTTGTCCATCACTAAATTTCCCCATCACCACAAAAACAATCTCTTTGTACAGGGTAGGGTATGGTTATGGTGTTTAACGTAACCTTCAACAACATATCAGTTATATCGTGGCGGTCAGTTTTATTGGTGGAGGAAACCGGAGTACCTAGAGAAAACCGTAGACCTCCCGCAAGTCCTTTTTGTAAATGGTCATTAAAAGAAGCATTAAACTGCATGTATGTTTTGTTGTGACTGTTATCTTATTCTAATGTGACTCTTCGAGGCAGCTAAGAAAGCAAACCCGACCAAATACTAATACCAAAGATCCGACAAAAAAAATACAACAATAGTATATTATTCAAATAGGTTTAAAGGTGCGTTCTATTCCAAAAACGGAATGGATCGTGAGTTTCTTTTTCTTAAACCCGATGTCAAAACGCAATGCACAATAATACAAATACTAAACGTAATGATACGATTCATACTTGCAACCATGGAACAAATCAGAAGGATCAATGACAACGGGAAACTTACGTCTTGATATTATCCGTGTTGTCATGATTCAAAATGTATTAAAAAAAAATGCATGTTTAATAATAAAAGAAGGCCAGACAATAAAATGACCCCCCAATAAAAGACAAATGGACAAACAATGATCTACTTAAAACACTACACAGAACTCTAAAAGAATGAGAAAGACGAAAGCCAATAAAACCAGATGCTCCGGACGGGCAAGCACTACCTGATCCACGTGTGTCACCCGTTGTGTTACTCTTCTTACAAGTGATGAATGGGTAAGATTCGGATTGTTATTACGACATACGGAACATATCGGTGGTCATTTAACCAGGTCATGGTGGTGACAGTAAAACGTTCGAAGTGATGACTGTTATAAATCAATAGAACAATGAACCGTTATAAAATTTTAATAATAATTACTTCTCGCAACGTTATATTTATATCAATACTGAGAACTGTTCGCAAAAAAATTAAGAAGAAGGAAATACTTGTTGTCATGGCAACAACACTTTGTTAATGATTAATAGCACGTCTTGTGTTTAAGGGTATGAAATCGTTTAAAAAGTTAAAGAGTCTACCTACCATGAATATAAGGACAATTATATACGCCGTTTGACCCAATAAACGTGTTATCTTTTTAATCTTCATGATATCTTTGAATTATCAAGACTGAAATATGTATTCTGATCACGAAATGCATCCCGTATATATCGGATTATATCAAGAAAATGTCTTTGTAATATATCTAAATTATTCAAATGACAAACACGAGTATGCACTTGCAAAAAGTATCGAGGAATTGATTTTAATCTATAGAAGTTAAGAGAGTGTACGGGTCCATAAAAAAAACCGAGATGAATTCAGATGTTCCTGAAGGGTAAGCAGTTCCACGAGATGAATTCAGATGTTCCTGAAGGGTAAGCAGTTCCAAATATTTGGAGTGTTTTTCTGACTGATACACTTTCGGTATCATACCCAGGAGTCCCTTGAGGTATAGAACATAGTTTCACCGTCGTTTGGTACAACCGCTCTGAAAGGGTCATCGGATAGTTGTGCGAGGTCATTAAAAAAAGAAAACTCTACCCAGGATGGAAAGCAAAAAGAGTGCCTCGTGTATAAAGAGTACAACGTTTTTTCTACGTAAGTACAATGGGCAACAGTTTTATAATCGGAATTGTTTGTTATAGTGACCCTGAAGGATCAATGGACAGCAAATCGCCTAAGGAAAGAAATGGATAGAGTGTCATATTTTTACCTATTTTACTAGGCCTTGAATATAGCTTAACTACTGCTCATGTACAGTAAAGCAACAATCAATACACCAATCATTTTCTGTATCATAGAATTCATCTCTGCTCATAATTATTGTCATACATTCGCCACTGGATTAAACAAATATAACACAACGAAGTGTGTTTGATTGGTCATTAAAAAAAACTTACTCTTTTAGATAATCTAGTTTCATTCTGTTTGTGAGTTTGTTTGATCTTAGTGTGTTTACTTCATAGAAATTTACTGCGGTTGACACGTTTTTGGAATAATCTCATAAGGTATTCTTAAAGTTAAGATTGGAAAGGTAGCTGTAAATTACAATAATAAATACAAGACTCTGCTATTATACATTGTACCGCCCTTGGTTATGTGGTTTATTTTAGCAGGTATATGGTATTTTTTGAGTGGAAGCAAATCTGCAGGATTTTTAATATCTATATACATCAGATTGTCATTGGAGATTCAATTATCAAGAGGGTGAAGGTTTGGATTCAATTCCAAATTTGTGTTCCTGTATCAATTCAGTACCTGGATTTCTGTTGTCATACAATGTATGCCATGGTCATTTTTTGTGGTGAAGGATTAGACAGTGAGCTCGAGGTTGTTGGTCATTTTGTTGATATTGGTGGAATTGTTGACCATCACTGGTTTAATCTCTCTTTTCGTACATTATGTAAACAAGTAACAGACTTACATACACTAATATTGTACAAGATTTTTAGTTATGTACCATGATATGCAATATAGAATTGTGGAACAGCAATCTGGTATTCCTTTTTAGATCTTCAAGAAAATGTGACATTGCCATCTACACATGATAATCCAACACAAAATATAGGAGAGAGAACTGGCGCTCACAATCCCTATATGATGTATATTTTTTAAGTTGTGAAGGGACACATAACTCGAACAACTTTTCTGATCTTTATGAAAGATGTTATTCAGTTGACACATAATGATAAGCACCTAGTATGTAGTTATAGATGTTATATAGTACAAATCGTGTCACATGAGACAAGCTTCTAATAGATACATCAGGAACATGCCTACAAGCAGTAAATACAAATAAAATTCCAAACCTGGTAAATGACAACCAATCCATTTTGGGAGCCATGAATCTAGGCGATAAGCACTGAATCCATATGTAGTTGTAAATCTAACTACCACAAAACCACACCCAGGAAGCCCCACGGTGGATTGATAATGAATAGAGGAAGAAATGGCATCTGCCACCGATGAATGATCATGCTCCGATACTTTCCACTCATCACCCGAGGGTCAATTGAAAACAATTACATTTGTTTCAGAGTTGTCCAGTTACGGATCCGTCATTTAGCAGTTGTTATAGCAATTCAACACAGCATTATTCCAATTCTACAATTGGTTGGTAGGTCAAAAACAGGTAAAAAATATATATAAATTTCTTTTTACTGACGATCCAAATAAAATATCAAAGTAGTGTTAAATAGTTTCTGGTTCATCAGAATGTAATACAAGTTCTAATTATACCTTATATAAGAATATTGGATTCTGATTGGTTAATAGCTGTGATATTGTTTTACAAATTCAGGCCTTGCATTGTGAATTTGCAGATTTTTTACTTGATGTAGGTGTATTTGCATAAGATTTAACTTTTTTTCATGGTATTTGCAAAATCGTATTTGCCATTTTTACCCTTCACCAAGACGCTTGTAACAAAATTTGTGAAACGTTATCAGTTGTGCGTTTTATGTATCAATCGTATTTGCCGTTTTTACCCTTCACCGAGACGCTTGTAGCAAACTTTGTAAAACGTTATCAGTTGTGCGTTTTATATAACATCATTCGGTAGAATTAAACAGATACATCATGTTAGGTCCTGAAAACGACAAACAAAAGGCATTATTTATTTAGCCAGTGTTCTAAATAATATTCGGTGTAATTAAACAGATATATCATGTTTGGGAGGGGTATTTGCGAAAAATACCAGTCTTGAGACTAAATTTCCCTCGCCATTCGGCTCAGGAAATTTTTCGTCTATCGACGGGTATTTTTCGAAAATACCACTCCCAAACATGAGATATCTGTATAAAATAATACATGTCCTCCAATTGTCATGGAGCCAATCAGATTCGAGATGAATTATTCATGAATACCACAAATTTTCTTTCAAATGACTCACAAGTGTTGAGTGGAGAGTACTGGAGTGTGATCAGTCGTGGGTTACTGATGATGATAATTCATCAGTCAATAGAACTTGATATATCCATGGCCATAGCATCCTATAGGCTAGTATAGGCTGCAGCCTAGGGCCACTCAAGATTGTGGTGCTCTGCTAAAAGATTTTCAAATATAAAATTAAATGTAAATATCCTTAAAATATACGAGAGTAAAAAATATTCAATACAGGTGCGAGCAAATTTGAGGGTGGTTCTGTATGAGGGGAGGGGCGGGTCCCATAGTTTCATCAGCCTAGGGGCCTCAAAAGGTCATAATCCGGCACTGGATATATCACAATAAAAACTGAAACACGTTAACTTGCTACCATTCACATTTATTTGTCTATGAAATTTATATACAGATGTTAAAATGATATCAATAAAATTACATTGGTTGTTAATGATATGTACATGTCAACATGCCATAAACAATGAATTGTTAAAAACATGTATATTACTTTCAATGGTAAAACTGTAAACAAGGAAACTTTTAACAATTAAAAAGAAAAATATTACATTAGTGAAAAGCAATCAAAATGTTGTGGTGTAATAATTCTATGCAAGTACAAATATATCTAGAATTTTGGTCATGAAATTTTTGAGTGGTGATATTATTTATATACAATTAAGCCTTAAGGACAAAATCAACGAAAACATTTATTGATGAAATACTTAGCCAAAAAGGGTAATAACTCCTTTAAAAATGGTACGATCAAAATGATGTAACAACATGGAATTCTCCATATGGTAATAGCAAGCATGCAAAGTTTTAAGTGATTCCCTTTTAAAATGGTGGAGTTACTACTACAAACTTTTGTGACAGATGAACAGACAGGATGAAAAGAGAAGGCTGGTGACATAAATATGCTGCAACAAGAGATATTTTTTGTGGTACAGTGCAAAGTTTATGGACAAATTAAACAATGAGCTGCAAAGGGAGATAATTAAGTAATAGCGTAATCTCTTTCCAAAATAAGAACACATTAATTCAGGAATTTTTAGTGGTCTGAAAAAGTGAGACTTTGTGAAATGATTGGTTGATTTACCTATTATAAGACCAATCCAGTGTTTCCAGTTGAATTTGAATAGGTACATGCTCTGATGTTATTCAGTTAGTTATTAATGTTACTGTTTAAACAGATAACATGACAAATTTATATTGGATAACCGAAAGTTCTGTTGGGATTCAATTTAGTTTCATTGGAATTAATTTTCATCAAATGAGATGTTTATGGACTGTTGTAGTTCATTTACTAACAAAAGCCATGGTAACTTAGTAAACAAAGAAAATTAATGATTTCAAAGTATGAAATACAATGCTGAATTATAAATTAAAAATCTTAAAAATTCTAAAGACCACAAGACCTAGTATATTTTGACATTCACAACAATATATCTATTTTATTTTAATTTGCCGCTCTTTATAAATTTTTACTCGATATTGGTTTTTGTCATTCATGCACCATTTTAAAATTTAGGTTAGGCAAAATATTATTAGAGCAATGTAATTTTAAAAAGTAAAAACAATAAAAATGATAAATGGCAGTGATCAAAATTATTCAGTTGAATATGAAAGGTTTGTTATACTACTTTTTTAAAAACTACCTTGTACATGACTTTTTAAAACAAATGGAAGGAAGATCAACAATTTTCTTCTTTTATGATCTAAATTATTAATGAATAAATATGCTTGGGGAAAAGTATTTATCTTGTATGACAATTATATAAACACTTAAAAAATATAAAACAATATGCATACACAAAGATTAAAAAATGGTTAAATTTCATTCTCTCTTTTTTTGCATTTAAAATTTAATAAATATTTAAGCTGCAAAAAAAAACAAGCAGTATCATAAATAGCACACGATATTAAACCCTATAAATATGTACAAAACAAAAAGTAAACAAATTGTTTACAAAGTTGTTCCAAAAAATGTTGACCTTAACATAGATCAATATATGAAACAGGGTAGATAACCCCAAAAATGTTTCCTTTATGTTACATCATTTATGCACATATTGTGATTTTCTTGAATAAAAAACGATGTATTATTAATACAAAATAGCCAGTTTTACATACATACATAATGCAGACTAAGTCAAAGTAAAAATAGAGTTTCTAGTTCAGCGCACCGGGAAAACTCTGGTTTTATATGACACCATTTACCAGTTTGTTCATCAAACTGGTTTCATGCTCAACAGAGAGCAAAGCATGACAATTTTTTCTTAATTTTGAGGACTTGTGGTATGAGTTGTTGAAGAATGCTACTATATTACAAATATTAGAATCTTCTTACAGCAGCAAATCCAACATTAAAATTATTTGGCTTGTTGTTCTAAATATCATTGTCAACCAGGATGAAGAACAAATTGGAGAATGATAAAAAAAATGAGGTGAAATTCTTGAATATTCCTGATGAAAAAGAACACTTGAAATGTTTCTATTTCAATAATGTAATAATTCAGTTATCAATAATCTGGTTGGCAGCTCTAAATCTCAATTATACTTTATAGAGCATATTACAAAATATTTCTCATTTTTAACAATCAGAATAAAAATTATACACCCTTTCGCTATACAAAAATTTTCAAAAATAGTTTTGTTTTTTCCTTAATCTTGAATGGAGTTAAAATTTATATATACAATTTAGAATGGGGACCTCCTAAGGACCATTCCTGCCAAGTCTAGTTCATATTGGCCCAGTGGTTTCAGAGGAGGAGATAAAAATGTGAAAAGTTAACAGACGGACAACTCACATTGCATGAATGCAAAAGCTCTTCCGAACTAGTCAGGGGTGCTAAAAATAGGTAAATACTTATTTGTGTTTGTATATGGAATACAATATAAAGGACAGTGAACCAGTCTAATTCAATCATTTTATGGCATTCAAACTTTGTTTATAATGTATACATGTTTATTTTAAATACATTAATTTGGAGTGATTTCAAGAATAGGGACTAAATTTTAAAATAGATTTCCATTAAGATTGCAAGTTATTATGAGTTCAGTTTTAACACAGACTCCCAGCATATATACTAATAAGAAAGGAAAATATTACACTCATCTTTTAATTACATGTACTGTATATGTTTTTTGGTGTATTTTAGAGCAGTTAATCAGACTATAATAGGCTTATGTTATATCATGGCAGTCTAGTTTTATTAGTGAAGGAAACCATAGTAACCCGAGAAGACAATAGACCTGTCGGAAGTATCTGACAAACTTTATTGAGTATACTTCACCAATGGCCAAAATCCTTATATGAAATATATCTTATTAAAATTGTTTTATTCATGGCAACATATTGAAGGCAACTGCTCTCTTTATCATGCTTAATAATGCACGTAGGATGAAAAAAAAATCCTATACTAGCCTTGATAAAGATTGACTGGCCGTAGAAAAGTCGGCCAAAATATTTTTTTAATTTTAATGTATACAGAACATGTATTTTATAAATATTTTTTATGACATTAAGTTTAAAATGTAAATATGATATATACAATTGTAATTAAATTAAAAAATTATCTAATAATTTGACTATTTAATTTGTTTTAATAAGACTATTGCCTTGCGTAAATAGTACAACATTTCAATAAATTTTAGTCTATAATAAAACTATTCTACCTTTCACACTCATATTATGCAATGATAACTTAAAACTTATATATACAATTTAGAATAAAGATTAATTGCTTTATGGTGTTTAACGCCACTTTCAACAATATTTCAGTTATATCGTGGCAGAAACCAGAGTACCCAGAGTAAACCACCGACCTGTCGCAAGTCACTGACAAACTTTATCACATAATGTTGTTTAGAGTACACCTCCCCATGAACGAGGTTCAAACTCACAACTTTAGTGGTGATAGGCACTGATTGCACAAGTAGTTGTAAAACCAACTACCATACAATGATGACTACGACAGCCCCTCGTAGCTAATTATATAAAGACCCTTCTATAACTGTCAGATGTAGAACAATGAAACAAGGGCTGCTCCTTTACGTTGCGGGCTTTATAAGTGTTATTTGAGATTCTCCCATGGCTACCTCTACGGCTTTAAAAAAAAAAAGGTCAAATGTCCATTTTGTGATGAAAAACTTTCACATGGGCAATTTGTTGAGGATTCGTTCACAGAAAATTACAATGAATCCATTCCTTATTGTACCATGTCATAAAGCAAACATTTTTTTTTAAATCAGCTCTGAATGTTTCAATTTTAATATTACAATTTTAATGTTTCAATTTTAATATTTCAATTTTAATGTTTCACACTTATTCTATGAACATTTAAACTAACAATAAATGTAGCAATATACCTATATAAGATGTTTCAAATAATTAAATTAAAATATGAAATGATCAATAATACATATGTAATGTTTAAAATAAGTTTAAAAAGCAACATAAAAATCATATAAAATTAACACTTCGACTCCATTCTTGATTAACTGTTTTGTTTCCATATATGTTTTCCTCTCTCATTCATGAGTAGTCGTCTTCATTTTATTCCTAATGACTTGTGATTTTTCCAAAGCCAGTTGTGGTACTCATTTAATTTATGATCCCTTGGTTGCACCTGAAAAATAAATACATTTAAACTGTCCATTAAACTTGTTGTCCTCACGATGAGCCCAAGACCAGTTTACCTTTGTTCAGACCAGTAATTTTTTTTAGTTTTATTAGAACTATGTAAAAATAAATTCAAGAATTTGATTTGGATCAGAAAATTCAAATTTTCATTTCGAGGACTGATCTTGTAAAAATTACTTGACGCAAGTCCTGTATAGTTTGTTTCTTGTTTGTATCTAATATCATTTTGTGATGTCTGGCATACTGATGACAGTGTTTGTATCACTACTTTAACCATATTTAAGAATCTTTCTGATGATAAGAATCAATCAGATAGAGTTTGAAGATATCAAAGGGGTAATCAGAATCCATATATCAAAGACGAACAGACAACACAATGGCCAAAAGAAGAAGTAGAAAAGGACAAACAATGATCTACAAAAGATACAGCAGATAAAATGACTTAATCAGTTGCCAGTTGTTCATGTGATTATACAAATTTTGTTTATAATTATTGATAAATAAAAAGAAACAAGAAATCCAGATAAATTGGTGATTCTAATTACAGATTAACACTGTTATTTCAGCATGATGTTTACAAAACTCAATTAAAAACTGTGACCAGACCAGTTTTGAAATTGGGTCATTTGACAGGCCTGTTTTCGGATAACGTTTTATATATGCAAATTTATCTACATGTCGTATGTTTATTAGTAAAAATATATTTTAAATCTTGTCCGAAAAAAAACCCCCACCCTGAAACAAAGACATATAACAAGTAAATGCTCCCTGAATTTGCATAGCAAGTAATCCAACATATACTCCCACACACTGTCAATCTTTTGTTACCTTGAGTTTAAAGCACTCACAATTACAGAAAACTTTCACTTCAATTACTTGATATTTAATGAAAAACATGTTGTATTTTGCAATTTTAATTTTTGTAATTTTGTAAATTAACGGTGTACATGTACCTGTTTCCATTCACTAACACAGAAAATCCTGTAGGAATCATTCCCATACTTTCCAATTCCATGCAATTGTTCAGGATACTTCCAAACTTTACATAAATATTCATCTGCAATAAAAATAATTCAGGTTTTTATTTTATATGTCTTATATTGTATTACTATTAAGAAAATTTTTACATCTCAAAGAAGTGAAGAAAATAAGTAAAATATTCTTTTAGCTTGGATGGTCTCTGAGAACTCTGGCTTCTCGATGATTACTACACTTAGTTGTCACAATATAATTTAAAGTTATAAAATTCAAACATTCAACCAATAAAAAAATATCTCTCATTTCTACATTCCATGCAGTTATGATTTACTACAAAATGTTCATGTACTTTTGCCCAAATAAGTTTTCTTTATTCAAACTGGTTGCATTATAACATTAAATTTAAGTCTCAAATTTATATTGCAGAAACCACAAAAATATAAAGCCTGTCTTTCAATACATCAAATGAAGAAATATGATTAGTGAAAAATAAATATCTCAGTATGTCTATATAAAGATTACAGCAAAATAAATATCTCAGTATGTCTATATAAAGATTACAGCAAAATAAATTATATAATACAATAATCTGAACTCTTTTTCCATACTGACATTTTCATTTTTTTTACCTGAAAATCGTATAATAATCTGAGCTCTTTTCTGGTGTAAACCTAATGGTGTCAACAGTTTAGCTACGGCTGCTGGGTCAGCTCTTCTGGCTTCATCAGGATTTGCCCATTTATTGAAAAATTTCCATAATAGTGGAATTGCTGCCTTTCCTTGAAAAAAAACCACACACATATATAAATTGACAACAGTTACATTGTCCTTAATTCAGCTGTCTGTAGATGATGATAGATAAGTTCAATTATAGTGAATAGGTGATTGTTGTTTACACCAAGTACACGATTTTTCAGCCATATCATGGCAAGAACAAGTTGCATTTTGATATGATGATGATAATGTCTGCTTTGTACTATACCAACATGCTTAGTCAGATTTTTATATATATAGTGCTACCTCACTGAAGCAAGTCAGCTGATAGACATGTCGATCCAAACTGACACATTATTCTGATCCGAATAAACCAGTCTTTGCTCTTACTCCTTAATGCAACATGTGATTAGCAGAGAAGTAGCAAATACTAATTTATAGTCTTTGGTTTTACCCATCAGTGCTCAAACCCACGAGGAGAACAATGCTAACCATTACACCACTGATTTGGTTTGTAAGGTTACATTGTTTGTTTGATGGTGCTTAATGCCACTTTCAACAATATTTCAGTTAGATCGTGGCGGTCAGTTTTATTGGTGGCAGAAACCGGAGAACCCGGAAAAAACAATGACCTGTCGCAAGTCACTGACAAACTTTATCACATAATGTTGTACACCTCGCCCTGATCGAGATTCAAACTCACAACATCAGTTGTGATAGGCACTGATTGCATAGGTAGTTGAAAATCCAACTACCATACAATCACGACGGCCCCATGTAAGACGTTACAGTCAAATAATAAATCTCGATTGGGATTGATATACTGCATGTACTGTGAAGACGGAAATTCTTTGAATGGGTTCAGTTTTGTGAGTTTGCGAGTTTGCAGATTAAACATTCACTAGAATTGCAAGTTTTCATCATCTAGATATATACCAGTTTTTGGAGCATGTTATATATAATCATGCATCTTTTTAATTGCTTACATTCGTCTATTCTAAATTTTCTCTGTGTTATATAAAAGATAAATTACCCTGTTTTTAGGCTCAGGCGAAAATAAGGAGAGACAAAAAATAAAATGAGAAGTGGGTCAAATGCCTAAAACTCAAAACAACCTTTTTAACAATGGAATGATTTATAAATATATTCAGATCTTTTTCATATATGCTCTCTATCATAAGGATCAGTAACAATCATCGCATGAAATGACCTAAATCCCTACATACTGTATATTATTACACCAATGAAGGGTAACAATGACATGCTACCCAGCTCACC
The DNA here is from genome assembly GCA_002080005.1 of Gigantidas platifrons. NCBI lineage: Eukaryota > Metazoa > Mollusca > Bivalvia > Mytilida > Modiolidae > Gigantidas > Gigantidas platifrons. Next base: position 1,318,309 of record MJUT01006372.1, on the reverse strand, counting down.
TTCAAATCTTATATCTCTATATATATTGAGCAGAAATGTCCCACAAAGCACACAATAACTCATGTGTTCTCTATCGTATCATGCCACGATATATAGCTGAAATACTGCTAAAGTTGGCACTTAACACCAATCAATCAATCTGTCATGTCTATATCACATTATCCATTTCAACATTAAGTTCTGATATATCGAGATCTCTACCTGTTGTTCTGTTGAGGAATATGGTCCCAATCAGAAGTTTCCATGGATCATGGTATAGACTCTCTTGTACCAGATTAAACGGAGATTTTGGTGGGGTCCATTTCACATCTCTGTGCAGTTCTGGACGAGGCATAAATCGTCCATTAACAAAATATTTACTCAGTAATGTCGATTCCTCTGTGGGCCTGAAATCAGCTTCTGAATCTGAAAAAAAAATGTTAATAAGATATACATGTATTATTATATATATATGAAGTTTAAAATCTACACTATTTTGTTTTGGAAAAATTTTCTATGAATTTATTTTCACTCGAAAGTCTTTCCTAAATAAGTACTTTTGAAACAATTTCAGACTTCAGATATCCTTATTTAAAAAAAGAAAGAAAAAAAGACTTCCGTATATGTCAACAAACAACCTTCAATCAGTTGTTGGTGTTATTAAGTATCTGATTTCATTTTTTTTTTTATGGCAAACCGATTAATTGGAAATAGAAAGTTACAATGAATTTGATTAGCTACTTATCTTAATTTTTTCCATCTCAGTGATGGAACCTGTCTAACCCTAAAAACTAAATATACATGTACACCGAGAATCAGTGTAAATTAGCATTAGATTTAACCTATTCAATTCAGTAATTATCAGACTGTGATATCAGGGATATACACTAACTTTTGAACCATGGTCGCCACCTGGTCTCCTAACTTTCATTTTCAAGGAGCCCAACAAATAATTTAGGCACCCAGCTTTTTTTCAGGTAGATTACAGATATGGTAAATCAGATATTTTAACAATATCTCCATTTTGACAAGTCAATTTTGACTTGTTTTTGGATTCTGTTGTTTTTTTGAATAATTCCTTTAACTTGTTCCTTCGGTATTCTGTTGTGGATATATGTTATATGTGTTTTAAAGTTAATCACCAATTTTAATCTTATACTGTATACTGTATATGATTAAAACAAAATCTGACTTTCATTCTTTTAATTTTCAGTTGTGGTTTGCTTAGCCATAGGCTCTGAAATAGTTGAAATATATTGCCAACAAACAATTATGCATTGTCATTTGGCCATGTAAAATTGATTGTTGGTTTCCCCTACCATAGGAAAATTTTAAGGACAGGCTTGCATGCAGGGTTTTTTTTTATCAAGAGATGTTAAACCACAAATTCAAAATGAACAAACATGTGTCTTATGGGTTGTAGAATATGCTTACCACCAATGGTACACCTGGTCTCACTTTTGGTCCTATAATGGTATAAAGGGGTGTTTTGTGTTAAAATTTTTGTTTTTTTCTTGTTTCTGTCAAATCAGTGTTTTGGTATCTTTCCCGTGAAGGTCACGAAATAAATCAGAAAGGCGTTTGCTAAGCCAATAAAATTGCATCACTCATATTTCGTTGATAAATGCATATATTTCTGTAAATAGTCAGAACGGTTCCACTGGGCACATCACCGGTGGCCATTTTATCCATAATGTACGTCACGTACAGGTTTTAAATCATGATCATTTTACCGATATCCAAAGCGCTTAGGCTATCTTAGAGTAAGAATAGAGGGCCGGTGTATTCATTTTATTTTATTTTATTGTATTTATTAGTAATAGTAATAAAAGATAACGACCCGGCGGCAAAAAATTGACTTGGGGAAACCGACAATCATTTCTCAGGGATAATTCTACTGACACCGCTGATTTCGATATACCATTACCAAAATATGTAAAATAAAAATCGGAAACCAGTCGCAATTTTGGTACGTCTAAAAACCGGTGCGGGAATTAATAATTCTTGACATCGTTCCCAAAATTTTCAGTCGTCACCTGGGCGAGAAGTAATCGAGTTTTCACTCGCCCAATACAATTTTAAGTCGCCTTGGGCGACTGTAGATCCCTGGATATGATGTAGGCAAGTTTAACCTATAAAAAATCAATAAATGTTAGACCGGGGTATTATGTAGGCAAGATTTAAGCAATACAGATCGATAAATGTCCAGCTGGGGTGCAACTGTAGGCCGATTCCACTGTACATTGTATTACACTGTGAGAGACAACAAATAACACAGACAAACCTGCCCATGCGGTCACCTCTATTAAGCAGTCACCTGTATTAAAAGGTCACCTTTTTCTTTGTCCCAAAGGTGACCTCTTAATACAGGTTTGGCTACGTATACATATATATACAATACCTTGTTTGACTTCCTGATCTACAACAGGTTCTTCTTGTTTTTCTTCTTTAGAATTGGTTTCATTGACTGCCTTTTGAGGACTTTTAAAACGAGAGTTTTCCGCTGATATTGCTGATGCACTTGTACAAGAATTGTTATTAGAACTAGTAAAGGACATAGCACTGGACGATTCTTTTGAATATTTTTCATTACTATTTCTTGGTTTTATGTCCTCTGTTTTACTTTCAGAAATACTTTGATTTTTCAAAACTGGAGATTCGTCTACATTCACTTTTTCTGAACTTTCGTCTACATTCAATTTTCCTGAACTTTTGCGTCTTTTTGAGGGCACAGTTTCTAACCTATTTGAATTAATAGTTTTTTTTACTTTAAGCGTCACTTCACTTTCATTTGATGCACTTTTATTTTCACTTTCATCCACACTTCCTTTTGATTTACTTTTCCGTCTGCTCCTTGGTGCAGGAGGCGTGACAAAATCGTCACCAAAAATATTGTCTCTAGATGTAATTCGCCGTCGTGTTCTGCCTGTCGGTGACTGAACAATAGTACCGGTATTTGCTGCCTCATTACCACTTGGTTCTCTTGATCTGCTTCTTCTACTTCTTGTAGATCCTTTTACTTCAGACGCTAAGGAATCTAATATTCCAATGTTCGACACCTTTTTATCTTCAAAAGATTCATTATTGTCTACAATTCCAGATTTAAAAGACATTCCATTTAGTAAATCAAAAACATTTGCACTATGAGATGATTCTGCACCGTTTGTAACAGAGATCTCTTCTGATGAAGAAACTTCAGCACTTTTTTCATCGTCCATATCTTGTGATTCAGTTGGTTCATTCGTTAACTCTTCATCACTTTCTTCATCTGATTTTTCCTCTTCATTTGTTTCATTGTCTTCTGACTCTTTTAACTTTGAGGGTTTCTTACTTTTTTTATATGAACCGCGTTTTTTCTTTTCCGGTTGTTTCGAAGACTTTAATTTTGTTCCTTTTTTTACTGCCTTAACATTTTTAGATTTGCTCGTGGTTTTTTCTTTGGATCCAGAAAATGCCATTTTTATAACTAGCTTCTGAGCTAGCGTTTTACCTGTATTTACCCCTTTCTTTGAAGGGGAGACAGTTGCTTTTTTGTCTTCTTCCTTTTCTAACTTTTTCTTTGGGGTTGGTTTTTTCTCTTTTTCTTTTACCTTCTTCTTTTTTTCTTGTATTTTTGGTGTTACTCTTGTCTTCTGAATTTTAGCAGTTTTTGCTAATTTTTCACCAACGGTAGATGATGTAGATTTACGTTTTCGATTCACACCACCCTGATTGGCACTGTGATGTTTGCCACGTACAGTAAAGTCAAAATCTTCAGCATTAATGTCATTCATATCGTTTTCTCTAAAATACACAGCTAGTTCTGTCTTTGATCTAAACTTCTTTCCACTTGGACTATAAAATATAGAATGATAGGTTTTATCATTATCATAAATACTGCATAAAAAGATATTTTATGGAGTAAATTTTTTTTTTTTTTTAGCTCATTTTGGCTTTTTGATAATAAAAGTATCAAAATACATGTAGTCAATTAGTCTGATCCAGTGCCGTCTTAACCCATGGGCACACTGGGCTGTTGTGTACATCATGTTTTTTTAATGTTTAAACTCTGATTTTGTTGGAAGTACCGATGCAATAAATATATTTTAATTTATCGACCATTTACATTTATTCTTATGAGTGGTTGTGTTGGTACAATGTAGAGGCCCCAGTGCATTGCTTTGCTCAGGGGCCCAATATGCTGTTAAGATGGCCCTGGTCTGATTTTGTATTGACATACATGTATATGCCTGTATGAACACACTTTGCCTTTAATCGACCAATTGGGAGTGAATCTTTGCAGGTTTTTCATTGTATGTTTATATCTGTATTGTTGCTGGAGATCCAATTCTTCCAGGGGGGGGGGATCTCATTAACTGGTTGAACTCGGCCACATTGTGCACTTGTTCCAAGCCAGTACCTGGATTTCCAATGGCATATATGCTGTGGTCTTTTTTGTGTTAGGTGGTTTGTGGTAAGAGGTGGTTGTTTGTTTCTTTCATGGTGGTGGAAATGTTCACCACCATGATCACTGTATAAACTCAACATAGTTTTATTTTTGATATTTTCATGATAACTTAATAGGGGTCAGGTCATTATTCCAACAACCCATTGCTCCGACAACCCATTATTCCGTCAAAAATGGTCAAAAGTAGTATAATTATCTTAAAACCTGTTGTTTTTCCTCTATATCTAACGGAAGACTGACTTTAATCTTTATACTCACTGGGCAGATTGTTTCTGTATTAAACTAAAGGGTAAATATGGGGTCAAAGTCAAATGTCATGGTGCTAGCAGATTCCTTACATCATGACGACATGAGAAATCTCAGTACCAATTTCGGATGGTCTAACACTTCTACATTTTGGATTTCATCATGAAAAGTTTACACCACCACCGTTACGCGAGACGACACAAAAATTATTGGAGGGAGGGGAGATTAAAAAAAAAAAATTTCTTGCCCTCATTTTTACCAGAAAAAAAAATGTCCGGACGAAAATCCCAGCCCCCACCCCCTAGCCTTCTCCCACCCAAAAAATATCAAATGGTCTGTGCCTAAATTGCATGAAATTTTAATATTATTTTGAAATTTTGAAATAAATTAAACGAAAATGGAAAATGAATTATAATTTGAAGGTAAAAATGTGGGAAGGGAGCAAATTCGTGTCTGAAAATAAAATCTATTTGGCCTAAAAATCACATTTGAGTTCTCGTGCATGCAACATACAAAGTAGCCAATTTCACTTCAGAGGTTTTTAATAGCAAATTATTATTTACCATAAATGTAAACCTTTACCTCCACTGCTGTCGAGTGACCATTTTGAATATTTGTTTACCACCAATGCAGTAAAGGACATTCATGTACTGGAAAATATATGTCACGCTTGGTTTTGATTCCTCAAGCCATTTTTCAGAGAAAAAAAATTTCGAAGTTAAGCCATGGATTTGTGGATTGAGTTCTATTTTATATTGTCGGAAAAATGGGCCGTCGGAGTAATGGGCTGTCGGAATAATGGGTCGTCGGAATAACGGGCTGTCGGAGCAATGGTACGCACCCAACTTAATAATGATAGTGAGGTTATTTTATAAAACATCGACTCAACAACTACATTACCAGGATTCAACACGGACAAATGAAAGAATAATCAGCAATAATAATAACTGACTTAAATGTTAATAAAAAAAGATATTGACATATATTATATGATTTTTTTAGGCAAATCAATGGAATGGCGTTTTGGTTGCTGTTCTTCAGTGTACAGTAATTGATGGGTCTTAAATAGTAATCATCATTTATACACTAAAATGGATTTACAATGGTCCCTAGTCTATAGAATAGTAGACTAACATATTGACACTGGATCATAAGTCCATTGCCAATTAACATTGGACACAATTTGTTTTAACCTTATGACCATGCCAGATCGACAAATGAAAATGCCGCTGTCAAATGAAGGAAAGGCCATAGAGAATTGAAATGAATATCAACGCCAACTTTCAACAATCTATTTGATGAAATCCATATATTTGTAACCAAATTATCAATATGTTTGGGTAAATTTGATTACAGCTTGAAAGTATCTGAGTAACATCACAAAAGTTGCTAAATATTTCTGAAGACAACTTACCTATATAAATATACATCATATTTTCCTGCTGATTTTCCAGCCAGACGTTGAACAACACTTCTACTCCAACCGTTTGGCAGATTTTTGTCGTGTAACATTGGTGATATATCATAGGTGTGGTCAGACCTGAAATAACATCGAAGATGGTGCAATGTTTAAAAAATATGAAAGATGGCGAAATGTTTAAAAAATATGAAAGATTGTGCAATGTTTTAAAATATATCAAAGATGGTGCAATGTTTAAAAATATATCAAAGATTGTGTAATATTTAAAAATATCAAAGATGACGCTATCTTTAAAAAGTATTGATTTGTTGCAATCAATATTTATCATATGGACAAATAATTTTTGTTCTTTCAAATATCTAACTTACAGACTATTGTACTGTCCATGTTTCAGTTGTCATTCATTTTTGTGATTCTTTTGAGTAGAAGGGAATCTGCAGGTTTTTTTTCTTGTTTGCTTATGTCTATCTGCATTGTTATTGGCGATCAAATTATCAAGAGGAGGGGGGGATGGTTGGGATCCCTTTAAATGGTTTAAACCCGCCACATTTTTGTGCCTATCCCAAGCCAGGACCTTGGATTTCCAATGCCATGTCATGTTTTTTTTGTATTCAAAGATTTGAGGTGACAGCTGTTTGTTTGTTTTGTTGATAATGGTGGAATTGTTGACCATCACTGTTTAAACTTTCTTTCCTTCACATAACATTATATATGTTTTTCTAACTATATCATTAGAGATAGTGATAGAGAACTTACTTGATTGATTGATTTGATTTGATTTTTGGTGCTAATGCCACTTTCAGCAATATTTCAGCTATATCATGGCGACCAGTTTTAGTGGTGGAAGAAGCCGGAGTACCCGGAGAGAACCACCTACCATGGGCAAGTAACTGGTAAACTTTATCACTTACGGCTGCAAGTCGAGTGCACCCTTTCTTGTAATTTACAAAGCTGGGCGTGAACCCACACCGTATTGGTGATAGGCTTGTATAAGTTGTTAGGTAATCCAACTACCTAACCCATTGAGCCACCCAGGCCCCGATAAAGAACTTGAAATGCCACAACTTTCTTGTAGAATGACTGTACAACATTTAAATCCGTATTTGAGGATATCACAGTGACTTTTTAAGATTAATAAGTTATTGTGTTTTATGACATTATATTGATTTATTGATTGATTGATTTTTGGTGTTCACTTTCAGCTATATGATGGCGACCAGTTTTAGTGGTGGAAGAAGCCGGAGTACCCGGAGAGAACCACCGTCCATGGGCAAGCAACTGGTAAGCTTTATCACTTGCGGCTGCGAGTCGAGTGCACCCTTTTTTGTAATTTACAAAGACGGGCATGAACACATGCCGTACTGGTGATAGGCTTGTACGAGTTGTTAGGTAATCCAACTACCTAACTCATTGAGCCACCCGGGCGCTCAACATTATATTGAACATCCATCTTGCCTATGATACGGTATCTTTCACAACTGTGTTAAATTTGCTTACTCAAGGCAGATTACATCAATAGAACAAAAAATGGTAGAATTCAAACACAAGAAGAAATTTTATCAAATAAAATTTTTAAAACTTCTTAAGTACAAATTATGATCAATATGTTAATAATGACTATTTATTGTATCATCTCATTGAAAATTAACCAGTTCACACCATGATATACAAATGTAATTGAAAAATTGCTGAGTTGGTGTTAAACAACAATCACTCACTCACTGTTATACAGGACAACATATTCACTATATATGTGTTACTTGTGACAATATTAAATATCAAACAAGCTATCATTTTTTAAACATACAAATGTACCTGATTTGTTCTGGAGGAGCTTGAATTTCTACAACTTCCCCTGGGTCTGCATATGCATGGTCATTCACATGAGACTCAGCCCCATCCCCAGGGACACTATCATCTACCTCATCCTCATCCTCCTCTCCATCCACTTCTGCCTCTTCTTCTGGCTCTGTGGTCAAACCCTCCGAATCTTCACCTGGAATTGCTGTCCATCTGGTACTAAAATCTATAGTTGAACCATCTTGATTGGTAACAGTGTCATTAGATTTGCTGTCCTCTAATTGGTTATCTTCTGGATCCTCAATCTGGTATTCCATATCATCCTCAAATGTCACATGACCACTTGATAAGTTTGTATCTTCGTCTGACATGGTTTCATCTTCTTCTTCATCCTCGTTTTCCATTTCCTGTAATTCTGGATCAGCAATTAAGGGAGAAAACCTACTGAAACATAGAAAGATACATTTCTATTTCATTAAAAACCTTAAAATGTGAACTTATGAAATAAATTAAAGCGTATCTACTGGTCAAGGACCAATTAAAACCACTTTATGACTTCTTGTTGTAAGGTAATTTCTATGTCGTCCAGTACACTCTATTAAATGCCCCATTGTTTTAAATGTTACCTCTAGGTTCCTGGAATAAACATTTAATTATTCTGGGCATATTCATAGCAGGGTTTCTTTGTAAACTTGCTTATTTGTCTCACTTAATTAGGAGGGAATTTGAACAATACGAATTATCGCCACATTCTCAGAAGTGAAAAAGGAGGTACATGTACATAAATGATAATCTGTAGAGAAGTTAAAAAAAAATAGGTTTAAAACAAATAAATAGGATGTCTTCAATGATCAACAATCTGTCATACATCCATCTGCTATTTTTTTCTGTTCCTATGAGTCAAAAATGCAGAAAGACTCGATACAACAAAAATGGAAATAATTATATATATTACTCTATTTTTTTCAACTGGTTGGGCGTGGCTTAACACGGGTTGACTGATTACAGGAAAGTCCATGTATTTAGGAGGGTCAGGTTACCTGATCAATTTCATTTATACAGCTATATTCAATCATGCATGTATGATCCAATCTGTGTATTTAAATTACACCCTTGTGCGTTCTATTCCTTTTGTATGAATTCATTTCGGTGACACTGCTGAATACAGTTCAATAATGTCAATAACGGGAACTGCCCTGTACATACACAAAATAAAATCGAATGCTCTCATGTAAATTTAAAGGTCAACTCCGCCCGATCAGTTAAATAAAATAGAGTAATACATGTATTGGAGGTGACGGCCCGATAGTCCGAAGGTCCGATAGTTCGATAGTCCGAAGGTCCGATAGTCCGAAGGGCCGATAGTCCGAAGGTCCGATAGTCCGAAAATGTCCCTTTTTCAGTAGTCTCTTGCACATTTCTTTATAAATGTTTGTATTATAACTTTTCAGATGACATTTACTAACAATTAAATGATTTGTTGGTATAAGTACATGTGCATTCACATCTATGCGATCTTGCATTAAAAAAAACCAATTGGCTAGTATTGACGATGCGTGAAGGAAAATGAAAAGTTTCGACTCAACTATGTTTAGTGTCAAGGTACCGATATGTCCAGGTGCCGATTTGGCCTGTACCCGTTAGATCAGAAGTGCAAAATGCAATTCACAACTAGCTATATAATGCTTGTCTCTGCATGGTATTATGCATTAGTTTCCTATCCATTTCTAGTATTAGCAGTTCCAGGCATCTCAATAGACCCTTTCTTTAACTGCAGAGCTTCACGATTTTGGAGGGAACTGAGTGGAAACGCGCCGCTTTCCGCAAATTGACATCAGTTAACAATGAAAGTGACATTGTGAGGCCTTCATTTACTTTAGAGGACCCATCCATATTTGGTATGTCCAAAGCTAACCCTACATCTAGCCAAACTCTAACCCGAGAACACAGCCTATGGCACGTTGACACAGTCTACAGCACTAGATGGCATATTGATACAACCTACGACGCTAGGTGCAAATATTTCAGTTACCCTATAGGTTGTGGGTCCCCTAAAGTAAATAAAGGCCCATGGTGACGTTGACATTTTTACGGGAAATTGAACGTTACC
>MJUT01006372.1:1292978-1307005 GCA_002080005.1 Gigantidas platifrons | reverse complement strand
AAAAAAGCATGGTGTATACTTGATTTTAACGTCAATATTACGATTTTATTTTCTCTATTTAATAGATAACACACTTAAAGTTGTAAATCTAAGTACTGCATCAAAGAGGATATAAATATTTCTTGCATTTTGATCAATTTTTTCATTTGATTATACTGTTTGTAAAATGCTAAAACTTCAGAGCATCCTGAGCCTGAGCCCCCCCTAACAGGGCTCTGTCATGGACTCGCTGGGGGTCTAAAGCGGCCCCCAGATCCCTCGCCTTTAAGTTGTTCACCCCCTTTCAGAAAACCTGGCTTGTCCGTTACTCCAGAGTTTGTGGTGTATATCGTGATTTTCTAGAGAGTGTGCGGTTGCTAACTGACAAACTCATGAGAAAAGGCTATGCTGCTAAAAGGTTGAAGTCATCGCTCCTGACGTTCTACGGACGTCATGGCGACTTGGTGGACCGTTATGAAACAACTGTTTCACAGATGCAAACATATGTGTTTCCTTGATCAGCTTCGTTCTTCCTCTGCACCGGATTTGGCTCTGGCTATCAGGGCGGGTGTCCCTAAGGGACTGGTTATTATTTATCTCCATGGGGCCGACAAATATAGAGGGTTCAGAAAAAAATTTGGAACCTGGAAAAGGTGGGGTCAGAGGTTTCTTTATGTTAGGAGAAGGGGGGGGAGAGGGTCATGATTTTTATTAATTTTCAAATTGAAAAAAAAAATTAACAAAAATAACAAATAAATAAATAATGGGGGAGAGATGAAAAACACGACAAAGGATAGAGAGGGAGAATTGTTTATGTACAAAGTATATACACAAATAATTTGCCGGCCCCCCTGGAGATAAATAATGACCGGTCCCTAAAGAGGCTGTAGACGCTTACTCTGCCGGCACACCTGGTCTAACCCTGGTTTTTATGGGTCCGTGATGGTCATTTGTTGTGTACGTTTTTGGTTTTTGTGTAGTCTTTTTTTTTCTCTGTCTTTGCTCGTCTGCTCGATTTTGCCGATTCCCTTGGACTTACGGCTTTGGATTCCTCCTGTGGAACGGAGGTTCGGTTTCTTACTTTTTTTAAGACTGGTTATGTAATGTTGGCAAATTGCGTTACTGTGGAAAAACACAGGATAGAAAAGAAATTCTGACGAGGCTGGGCACCAGCGGAATAATCTAACCAAACTACATCGGACCTTTGGACTATCGATATCGACCCTTCGGACTATCGGTCCTTCGGACTATCGGACCTTCGGACTATCGGGCCTTCGGACTATCGGACCTTCGGACCAACGGGGTGTAACCGTATTGGAACCATGAATTAAAAATACTTGTGTCTGTGTCTTCGAAAACAATTATAAATATATATATATGTTAATAATAGGATGACTCGATACGACGATTCCGTGATAAGACGTTCTCCTGACTTGGAGGAAGAATTCGTACCACCGATCACGTGACTTCATAAAAAATCTAGGCATTTTTAGCAGTAGACACTGCAGGTAGAAATGGATCGAGGAAAACGATCTCAAAAGTCATCCAGTAAATATTGGTGCATGGTTCCGGGGTGTACATCTGACAGCAGGAAGAAACCCAATCTGGAAAAATATGTAACATTTATCCCATTTCCGACAAAGTTGAAAGACCACAGGCCATTTTGAACTACAGATGCCTAGATTTTAGTCACGTGGTGATGCAAGTCACATGACAGTATTATCTGAATACCAGTATCCCAGAACCAACGTATTGACCAATGATTATAGTGATGGATATGTTTGTTGTGAAAACTGATAGAAAATTAAATCATTAAGCCATTTGGGAATATATACGTATACGGACAGTGATATCTATTTTTTCGTGTTGAATAATACAATAAATTTGAAAACAAAAACAAGTGTGTAAATTTCCACTGTTATCCGTAATCTATAATATAGCATACCAGTACATATATGGTTGAAAATTTGAACATTTGACAATCCAATGCAAATATTCAATATACATGTAGTTTTAAAAATAGACTAAACAATCATTGAAAAAATATTGAAATTAAATTTGTTCCAGACTTTTACGGACCGGAGGCGGGTATTAATAGAAATGATAATGTGATGGATCTGAGAGGCCAGTCCTAAGAATGATCTCAACTAACAAGTAAACAAGCAAGTAAGTAAATGAAACAGGGATATGTGGACTTTATTTAATTCAAAACTGCACAAGGGATATGTGCATTATTCCATTCATTTGCAATCATAATTTGTGAATGGAAATTTTAATGCTCGAACTGATTTTACTCATGTTACATTTTAATTCAAATCTTAAATCGTATCAGTTCATTTCATTTTCTATATCAATTGGTTTTTAGCTATACTTTTCGATCTTGCAATGTTTTTTTTAGACAGGCTATCAAGAATAAATCTAATTAACATAGAGACAATATGAGGCAGAAAAATTAGGCTTCAATAATATTATCAGTTCAAAAAGTTGCCCTCATTACTAACGATGGTTGCATTGCAACAAATAATTGTTCATGTGGTTCGTCGTTTTCCATGTTTGTCGTTCATATATTGGGTTTTTATAAATTATAGAATAGTAAATGAAAAACGAAACTATTTATTATTGCAGGTACGCGTTTAAGTTCGTATTCCGATATATGGAATTACCAATATGAGTAAACATGCCAGTAAACCGGAAGTGGAGATGATGGCGGGATTTTGCAGATCAAATCAAAACAAACCATAGAAATAATCTAATATTCATGATTTTCGTTTCAATATGTCTTTAAGTTAACTGTACTCTGTAGTAAATATGTGAATCACTACCTTTCATTGTTTAATAATGCGCGAATGTTGAAAAAAAAATGTAAACATTGTAAAAATATAAATAGTTTCCATTCATTTTATTACTCATTGAGTCATTCCATTCAAGATTAATATTGAGATTTGAGTCAGTACTGATAAATTATTAATCAACCTTTTATAAGAATGCTGAACGAAATATGAGCTGTATAAAGTTAGCATCAGCAGGGGATGATATTAAAATTTGGGACATTGGTGATTTCTCACTGGTAAAGCAGTTCAATCCACATGAACAAAACGTCAGTGCCATTGCATGGAATGGTAAAAAATCTGCATGTGAAAGTATCCTTGACTTATTAGGGCTAATGGGTGATGAAGTATTGTTCACAGTTGACATACAGCATCTTTTCTAGCTGCGGAACCAGTGTTCTTACCAGTCTATTGATGGCAGAGCTTCCTCATTATTGCCACCAAATATATACTTGTTGATTGTTACATAATGTATGTCGTGAGCTACAAGTACTACAACATATACAGTGTTCAATCTAGAGTGCGCCATTCCCGCGATTTTTGTCTTTCTGGCGCAATTGAAATGGTCAACTGGGCCTAATTGGGCGCATTGCTTTTTTGCCTTTTGAGATCGTCCCGGTAATAAATTCCGGAAATCAGTCCCGAAATACGTCTGGTTTTTACAAAGTCTTTATCTGTGTCAGTAGAGAGCTTTATGTAAAGTCGTTTTCAAGCATCCAAGTAACGTTGAGAATTTGTTTGTCAAGGTAAATATAAGCATGATGCGCGACAGGTCAAAGTCATGAAGCGTGTATCTTCATATTTTGCTCCCGCGGGGGAGAAAAGAGCAAAACTCACTGCCACTGATGAAAACTAAAACGAAGTAATCACTACAAATTTAGAAAATCCTTCAGAAAGTGGAACTGAAGGTTAGAAAAAGAATGAGTCGTTGGGGTCGGCGGGTGTACCTGCTCCACGCAAGTTTCAACAGCAGTGGTCAACTGATACAAAATACAAGGAGTGGCTGTAGTACGTTGCTAACAAACGAAATATGACCTGTTCTTTTTGTATTAAAACTAATTTAAAAAAATCCCTTTACGACCGGTTGCACGAATTGTAGAACATCTTATTACCATCACTTTGTGTCTGTCTTTTGATTTACTATTAATTTAAAATTCAAATTCAAACCCGTTCATTGACACAAACTCATCAACAAGATATGGTTATATCCCAATTACACAAGATGTATTAACATCATGTGGTGTCCGTTGTCTTGACATTGACCCCTAACTTCCAGATTTGGCCCCCTGTCAAATGTTGCCTGGGCCAACATGACCCCTGTGACCAATTTCTAGATTGAACACTGCATATATCACCAGTTTGCGATCAATATGCAGAATTTAAATCCAACTAATGTCGGGCCTTTCTATTTTATAAATTCATTTGTGGTTGTCGATGAAGTAAATTGGTATTGTACAGATCATTAAATATATTTCAACTACCTTCTATAGTTATTTATCTTTGCATATCCGTATTTATATTTACGTCCTTAATAAATGACTATGAGAAATGTTTAGAAACATAGCATCAACTAGATATCTTTTAACTTTCTGGAAATTGCCTGTCAGATTTTGCAGTTACTGAAAGTTCAAGGATGATTTTATTCAATAATTTAACTGATTTCAGCCATTTGAAGTATCATACATGTATATGTTAGTAAACCAATGATTGAGAAAAAAAACATGAATTCTTAAAAATGTGATAATTTCAGGGATGCTTATTTGTGTCCAAAACTTGTGTTGTCTTAAGGTAATGCATCTCTAGGTACATGTATATGAATTTGTTTTAGTCACGATATTATTTACTAATACTCCTGTGGTTTTGTCAGAGAATCTGTTTTCTGTTTCTTTACTAATGTTAACTTGTACAACCTTAACTTGATACAGATGTTTTACTATGCAGTGCATCGCCAAACAGTGAAAAAATATCTTTTGCTGCAGTCAAAGATACAGCTGTTACTGTGTCAGAGTTTGATTGTATGGTAGGTATGAATTGAATTGAAAAAAAAAATGTTGAGCTTGTATTGAGAGGATGTGTCTTAAATATTTATTTTGTCGTGTTGGCATTTGGATAATATAATTTTTTAGCATTGAGTTTAGTGAATTAAAATATGGATAATAAAATCGAAAACAAAAAATACCACACTGTTAACAGTTCCAAATTCAGTCATACAATAGTAGGAACAGAGGCAAAGCCTGTACACCTAACACTCTTATGTAATATGATATGGATATCAATAAGGATGAAATTCCTTTCACGTTAGCTTACATCAATATTGTTTATTTTTAAACGATCGAACTTAGTGAGATATCGTTTAATGCTAGCGCTCATGTAAACCGGAAGACACTGCTTTACACAACATGTGTCACAACCTTCTGCCCAGACAAAACTATAGTCCATATAGAGTCAATTGTAAGAGGGCGAGTAACTTTAATATCAGAAAGAGCATGCATGCAACATTCATATATTATAAATCCCCCTCAATATCGGGTACTTGTATGCACGTTTGCTCATCTATCAGTATTTCTTTGTTGCAACGCGGATTTTGCGGATGGATATTTCAATATCTAGAAATTGATATTGTGTTTGCAGCGCTTGTCCGAGTGACGCCATGCCCTTTTTCTCTATTTGTAACAGCGCCCTGCCCTTTGTGACTAACGTGGATGTCTTTTTCGTAAACACAAGTGCCCTTTTTATATGTGTTTTCATTTTTTGTCGCTTATATGTCGCCAGTTTGGTTCACGTTTCGAACAACCGTTTCATGTTTACATTGTAGCGCCCCCTATCTAATTTGAATATGATTAGATTTCACGGTAATTATAAAAATTTGAACTTTGAAATTCATATCATTCACAATGCCTTCCCGGAAAAGACGTTTGAAAGAAAGTGGCAAAGGAAAACAAAAGTTTGACATCGTATTTTTCAACTTCGTAAGTCGATATAAAAAATGAGTTATTTCCCTTTGTTATACATTTGTTATACAAACCAAAATTAACAAAATCTAATATGCCATTTACATTATTTTATTATCAAACACAATAAAACCACTTAAGTTTAATCTGAAATAAAAACCTGTCTACTTAAACTGAAACAAAGACAATATTTAGCAGTTCTATACATTACCTGTAGTAATAACACACATGCGTAAATAGACATCCATAACAATACAGATATTTTGAAAAACTTTACAACATTGGTATAAAAAAATTAGAGATCAATTATATCAAATTTTGTTCTACTTTGGATTGAAGTTTATATTTTTCTAGACAGCAATCTTTATTTTTTGAAGTAAATGAACCACAGATTAACCCATTAAATAGAAAATTAACTGATTCAGACCCCCCTGACACTCCTAGAAAAAGACATAGTGGTCACAAAGTGGGCTTTGATAACAATTGGAAGTTTAATCGACCATGGCTTGAGTGTGTTGAAAATAGTATGAAGTGTTTCTTGTGTACCAGACACAATATGAAAAATGTATGGGCTACAACAGGATGTGTGTCACTTAGACTAGATAAAATTAAAGAGCACGAATCAAGTACTGACCATATTAACTCTGTAGCTATAGAAGCTCTGCGCATTAAAGTGCCCTTTTTCAGCCAACGTTTACGCATAAAAGTGCCCTTTTCAGAAGTAGAACCCTGCCCTTTTGAAATCCTAGCTAGAACACTGGTTTACTATACATGTAAGAGACTGATTTTCGTACTGCGTCTGAAAATTGACATTTGAACAACAAAAAATGAGTGTGGATATTTCAGCAAGTTTACAAAAATTGTACCTTTCTACTTTTGTCATGTTCCGAAATATGTGTTTTCTGTTTTTAATTTTAGAATAAATTTTAAAACATATAGTCTATTTATATCCTACGCTGCTGGGGGTTACAATTCAACTGGTTTGTCAGTGTCGTTAGTTCTCGACCATCGTAGTTTTGTTCAAGATTGGGAACCAGTACTTTAGACAACACGTGTTCTAATGTTTGACGTACTATCTAATGAAAAGTCTAGAAAATCCCAAAGAGGTTTTGACCTGTTAACCTTGACTCACTACTGACGTATTTATGACAACAATACATTCTTTTAAAGTATGTTCCACCTAAAAATAAGCATGAAATGAAAGTATCGATGTAGGGCAACCGGCAAACAAACTTGGACACAAATAATGAAAAAAAAACCTGTATAATACTCCAGTAGGTGTCCGTAAATGGATGAGGGAATTCTGGGAACTGAATGTTGATGTTGGCTTCAAAACAAAAAAGATAAAAATGGAAAGGACACGGATGTTGTCTTCGGAAGGCTATATATATATATACAATGTATATCATTGGATAAAAGTTCATCGTCCGATCTATTAATAAGTGTTTTTTCAAGAGTCACATTCCCCTTGCACGAAAAAGACCCCATATAGAAAAATATTTCCCTTTTCCATGGTATAAAATTAAACCCACAAATGCACTATTTTTCACTTTGACTGTCACATTGATTTGCTTGCCCCTTCAAAACAGATGTAGTGTCTGGTAAACAGTTGATGGGAAATAAAATAATAATGTAATAGAATGTAAAACTGGGTTGTTGCATGTTATAGTAGTAGCTCCTACACCAACTGTTCTTTCCATTTTTGGCACTATTCAATAATTATATTAGTAGTTCCCCCTATATGTGAATAACATATTGATGTCTCTGGAGTTTGCTCTCAATTTACTATTTCAAAGTTTGACATCTTTTTCTAGAAGTATACTGATATTTTGCGATTGTGCATAGCATACAAAAAATCTACATGCAAGCATGTTCGATCATTTAACATCACCTTTGGTGCTTTCATTAACATTTAATTGTCAGATTTTATACACAATGCAACTTTAATCATATGAAAATTTTATTTACATTTTATTATTGTCTTTTATAGCCAGGAAATTTGTGTGTAGATTTCAATTCAACTTCATCCTATTTGTTAGTTGGTGGAGAAGACAGTTGTATAAATGTATGGGATCTTAAATCCAGAAAGATCAAGAAAACATATAAGGTAGAGATCTTAGAAAATTACTATCAGTTTAGATGATTATGGCTAGACAGACCTGGCCTCGGTAACTGTTTTTAGAAGGTCATAGCCATGGATACATTGTACCCTTTGCTGTGCCCTCGGAACTATCTAGAACGTCCTTGTACTCTTGTAAAAGTTGTGTTATAATTATCTTTATCACATGCAAGAAGATATTAATAAATTTATGTTGTTATCATGTTTTTCAGTCACAGGTTCTAGTGATTGGAAATTCTACATTTTTTTTACAAGATGATTAAGTTAGGATGTAAATGATTGTCTATAATCTATAGATGTGCAGTAAGGCATGTAAATGATTGCCTATAATCTGTAGATGTGCAATAAGGCATGTAAATGATTGCCTATAATCTGTAGATGTGCAGTAAGGCATGTAAATGATTGCCTATAATCTGTAGATGTGCAGTAAAGCATTAGAATTTCATTTTTTGGGGTGCAAACTAGGACTAAAAAGAGCCATATGTCAAGTCCTGTACATGTATAGGTAGATATCTTGTGCCTTGAAAGTTGTACTCTTCCTGCGTTTTTTGTCCAAAGTGAATAATTTTGGATTTAAATTATTGCTTATATGCTTTGAAATGATTAAAGGCATATCATTTGTAGCAATGTTATATTCTGCATAATTTTTTTTATTACAAAGTGAAACCATTCATGATTGTTTTTGCTACTGTACTAGTTGCAACTTCTGTAATACAGTGAAACCTTTCTAAACCGAACCCTGAGTAAACTGAAAACCTGCCTAAACCAGACAGACTTTACAATCCCATCTACTAAATGTCTATGTACATGTTTTGTAATTTGAACCTGTCTAAACTGAACAAATTTTTAAGTCCCAACAGGGTTCGGTTTAGACAGGTTTTACTGTATCTTTGACCATTGACCTCATTTTAATGGTCATTAACTTTAATCTGATTTTTTTTTGTGAATAGGTTCAATTCTTAGTAACCATATATATATGATTATTCAATTATAATAATTAAAAAAAAAAATTGCCTTATATACCACACAAAAAATATCCTCTACAAGATTAACCAGTTATACTTATATGATTTCTTCTCTTACAGGATCACAAAGGCCCAGTAACATGTGCCCAGTTTAATTGCAATGATACATACATTGCTTCAGGTTCAGAGACAGGGGAGATAATTCTATTTAATGTTGTAACAGGCCAAGGATGCAGTCCTATGGTAGCTCCAAGAATACAGGTATATAAAATTTATTTCTAAGGTATTACAAAGATACACATATATCTGTTATGTGTGGGGGAATAGGTTATAAGAAAAACCTCTGTTTCTCCACCCATCATACTTTGTTATTTATGTCATAGCATGAGATATTTGACAGGAACCTTATATAAGGCCTGTGGTTGTTAAAAATGGAGATATCAGAGTATTATTTTGGGTAATATTTTGGTTGAAAAACTTATTTTTTAAAAAGTGCATTGCTTTTTGCATGAGAACAGATTTTGATAAAATTTTACAGTAAGCTTTCTATAACGAAGATCTTTGATAAATTTGTATAAAGTGAATGTTATTAGGTATTATTTTGGTTAAAGTTTGTTGTTTTTTATTAAAATAAAAATAATATTTAAAAAAAATTGTTCATAGCTTTTGACATGACATCCGTAATTGTTATTCAACTAATCCTCCTTATTAAAGGGATGACACTTTACATGTAGGAGGGGAATACTTTGTACATGTCAGTGTGCTTTTGACAGTTCTGTTTTTTAATGACAAATGATATATTTTGTATTTTCAGACTATCAAGCAGATACAGTACAGTAAATTTAGGAAATCTTTATTAGGATCTGTATCAGATGATGGAGCAGTCAATCTCTGGGACATAAATACAAGGAGGATGCTTCACAGCTTTACCAACTCACACATAGCTCCAGCCACTGGGCTTAACTTTTCACCAATTAATGACATTTTGTTAATGTCTGTTGGTCTTGACAAGAGAATTGTTTGCTATGACACGCAGGGGAAAAAGTTAGTAGGATATATGATTGTACTATGATTTTTTTTGTCCTATGGGAAGTAAACATGGTGAAACAGAGTTGAAAAAAACCAAGAATAATATTATACCACACGGTACACATAGAGTACATTCTTCATGACTATCTGTAAAGAGAAGAAACAAATGTTCTGAGGAACTAAATATTTTATCAATAAGAAGTTAAAACATATTGATGACTTCTATTTATGTCAAACAAATATTTGCATTCCTATCTTGAATAAAAATTATGTTTACTTCTACCTAGAATTATATGTATTAACCTGTACATTTGTATTAGACTATTTTTATGTCAAGTAGTTCTCAATTGTGAAATATTATCATAGAATCGGATGGATTTTTTTCCAAATTACACTTGCATCCATATCATTTGTTGAAGACAACATTTTCAATTATGAGCTTATTCAAATTAAATCATTGCTTCATTGATTGATTGATTGGTGTTTAATGCCAACCTTAGCAGTATTTCAGCTATATCTTGGCATGTTAAATCATTGCTCATTCATTCCAATTCTTGCCTTCTAAAAGTCCAAAGAACAATAAAAGAACTAAATATAAATTTGTTGTAACCTTCATACTATCTTATTTTATTCATTCTATTTGTTTTATTTCAGACCTGTGAAGACAATGAAAGCAGAGAATCCATTAACATCAATAGATGTCATGGCAGATGGAGCCACTGTTGCTGTAGGATCCACAAGGGGGATAATTTATATTTATGATTTGAGACATGGTAATGCACCAATGAAAATAATCAATGCTCATAAATCTTCAGTACAGTGCCTCAAATTCCAACATGGTATTTCTGTAAGTAAAAATAAACAATGCATATTTTTAGATAATACTAAAATCATACAAGTTACTGTTATTTTACGTGCTATTTTTTTAATGTTTTCTACACATATTGGTGTGTAATAAAATCCATTCTTTTTCAATATCTTTATATTTTGTGATTGTTAATTATAACAAAGCAATGAATCGTAAGAAGAAAAAAAATGGTTTTCTGAGCTGTAGTATTATATTATATATAATCCCTTGTGTTTAATTTACACCTACCTGTATATATTTATTACATTTATTTCTTGTACCTCCATATCTTGACTCGTCAAGGAGGGCTGTTGTGGTCGTGATTGGATGGTAGTTGGATTTACAACTTCCTATGCAATCAGTGCCTATCACTTCTAACATTGTGAGTTTGAATCCCACTCAGACAGGGTGTACTCGATTGGTTGGTGGTTTTCTCCTGGTATTCCGGTTTCCTCCAACAATAAAACTGACCACAGCGATATAACTGAAATATTGTTGAAAGTGGCGTTAAACACTATAACCCCTACTCTAACCCTTGACTAATCATTTGATATAAAAATGTAAACGTTATTCTCTGGAAAATCTGTTTTCTTTGTAATACTACCACAATTTTATTCTGTTTTAATTATAAGATTATTCTTTGACAATTATTAATATATATTTTATAGCATGAACCAACAACCAGTGCCAATTCTACATCATCATCAGCATTATCACCCAATAGGAGACAGTTACCATCAGCCCCTGGTGCTAAAGGCAATCATAATAAAGGTATATGTTTTAAGGTTGAATTTCATGATATAAAGTCTGTCTGACTACAGATACACATGTAGGAAATATATACAATAAGGATGAGTAATTAAAAACGTAAAAGGGTTTCATTTATGTTTATTTTAACTCACAAAAATGTTGGTAAGATGTGCAAAATGATAGGTTGGTAAATAAATTTAATTTATAAATTAAAGAAACAACGTTAAGTTAAATTCATGCAAAGGCTTATTCCTTTGAAAAATCTGTAGTTATCTTGAAATATTAATTAATATGTGAAAATCGGCTGACAGATTTAAAGGGTAATGTTAGAAACCAGTTATTACGATGAGTTAAAATTCAGTTAAGGAAGAAAAAAAATCAGTTGCAAATTTGATTAAATTTATGAAAGATGTGATAAAAAGGATTGCATGATGCAAATATATATCACCAAGACCCCTTATATTTTATCACTTGTAGTATTAGATTCTGTACAGATATTTTTAATTATTGAATGTATAAATTCAGTGGAATTTTAATTGTAACATACAATTGTATCAGTTGAATATTGGGATCTAATACATATTTAAAAAAAAAAGTTTTAGAACATTCCAAATAATACACCTCACCCCTGAAACTTGTTACCTGCAGGAGATATCTTTCTATAACTAGCAATCCAAATACCATCAAATTCAGAATATCAACATTTAAAAATGAATTGTATATAAATTTGCAGATATTTCAGAGCCTTATAACTTCAACAACCACTCAGATGCTGCAGCAGAAGAAGATGTGTTTTCTCCTGTCCGTAATGGTATGTATCACCAAGCATACTATGGTGTGTTTTTAGTTCCACCATACATATCACAAAGCTAAAATGGTAATATTCCTTCAAAAGATTATTGCAGATGAACATTCACATTGCAAAAACAGTAGCCAATTCAATCCAAATTCAAAAGCCAATTAAAATCAATGTGAATTCCTGGTTTTTCTGTGAAATATGTAACTTTGTCAGTTTTAGTGGATTATGCAAATTAGGTAAATTTTAACCAGAAAGTCATTTCAGAGTCTTTACTTAGCCATTTTTTAACATACCTTTTAAGGTCATTGGTTGGACCTCTAACAGAAGGTATTTAACATCCTGTAATCCATCCAAGATGGCATCCATTACTAAAAATATGAATTTCTTTGAATGACTGAAATATCTGCATGTTTTCTTTAGGCTGATATTAGAGCTCTTGCTTTGTAGTCATGAGTTAATCGGAGGCATAATTGGATGACAGATTATTAAAAATCATTTCTCAATGCTTGTCTTAAAAAATATCAGTTTTTGAAAGAATATGCTATTAGTATTAGATATTATTTCCTTGTTTATAAATTCTATTTTTAGAAGCGTATTATGTTGCACAATGCTTTTGACCATAAATGAAAAATGTTTTGTTTGTTTACTTAAAAAAAAGCTGTTATCATATCTCGTTATAGTCTGTTTGACTTCTATAAAACCAACAGAAAAAAATTCTTAAAAATCCAGTTTTCAAATCAACAATTGTTTTTCAAGATGTATATTAATATATGATATATACGAACTCTGACAATTAATTAAAAAAATTTTGGTCCATTATTAAAAAAGTTTCCCATTAGGCCGTACAAAGTTAATTTCTTGGTTCTCAGGCCCGCCCGCATGTGGAAATTCGTCGCCGCATTGCAGATTTTTTTGCAAAAATAGTTAAAAAAAAAAAATTAAATGCGGTAGCGCTGTCCGTACGGAAAAAACAACCGCATCCGTTTTTCTCTTATATCGCGTGGTCGATGAAACGCTTTAAAACGCATCATGCTTAAATGAGATTTAAAGCATCGTTATGACAATGTATAAATAAAAAACGTGTTTCCATTTGACATTTAGACAAAATGTCAATCGTTTCTGTGCAAATTCGGCACAAATGTTTGCCAGTTTTACCAGGAAACATAATAGGGNTCAGAGTTCGTATATATCATATATTAATATACATCTAGAAAAAAAATTGTTGATTTGAAAACTGGATTTTTAAGAATTTTTTTCTATAGGTTTTATAGAAGTCAAACGGACTATACTGACAAATTCTCCAATTGAACACATGGAAAACAACTATGTTTTGGTGAAATTCAGAAAAAAATGGTCTAAATTTGGAGAAATAATTAAATTGGGATTCCATCCTTGTATTCTGATCCACAATGTAATTATAATATCACTTCCACATATATCTATAGAGTTGATGAAAATGGAGATCTCAGGTGTGTATTTTGTTACTTTAGAGTTTAACGTACCTTGACACCTATTTTTTTTTCTTCAGATCTTGGAAACAGTTCTGTAGATTTTAAGGTAGAGACAGGAGGAAATAGTTCACTGTTCAACACACATTCTTCATACCGTAGTACAGATAGCTCAGGTATAATGTTTGTCTTTAGCTCCCTTTATATGCCAACAGGAAATCAATTTGTTTTAGTCATCTTGTTTTCTAACAGATATTGTATACCTGGTTTTTATTTTGATGTGAGAATACCACTGATACCTTCAATTGATGT
>MJUT01006372.1:1263841-1276279 GCA_002080005.1 Gigantidas platifrons | reverse complement strand
GGAAGCATAGAGGGTTATCTATTTTGTGAGATTACTGCGGATGAGGTGGAAGCATAGAGGGTTATCTATTTTGTGAGATTACTGCGGATGAGGTGGAAGCATAGAGGGTTATCTATTTTGTGAGATTACTGCAGATGAGGTGGAAGCATAGAGGGTTATCTATTTTGTGAGATTACTGCGGATGAGATGGAAGCATAGAGGGTTATCTATTTTGTGAGATTACTGCGGATGAGGTGGAAGCATAGATGGTTATCTATTTTGTGAGATTACTGCAGATGAGGTGGAAGCATAGAGGGTTATATATTTTGTGTGTTTAGCTCCACTTACAGCAATATCACCGCATTTTTCAGCAAGAGTAACGACACTAGTGGGGTATACGTAGTAACTGCTTACCCTTCCGGAGCATGTGGGTTTCGTGTTGTCCAATCTTTATCTTACTGTGTATTGGTTTGTGGACCATTGTACTAAGTTTGTATTTCTGTTCATTTTCTTTCAGTCATTGCACTGTCTGTCTATCCTATTACGATTTAATGCTTCTGATTACAATTTTGGTACCCAATGAAAAACTTTTCTTTCCGCTATATCTAAGCGCTCACTTTACTCTATCCTATTTGGTGGTAATAGATTGGTTGGTTGGTTTGTTACGTTTAGCGCCACTTTCAACAATATTTTAGTTATATTGTGGAGGTCAGTTTTATTGGTAGAGGAAACCGGAGAAAACCACCGACCTGTCGCAAGTCACTGACAAACCTTATCACATAATGTTGTACACCTCCCGATCGAGATTCGAACTCACAACATCAGTGGTGATGGGCATTGATTGCATAGGTAGTTGTAAACCCAACTACCATAACGATCACGACCATGATGGTCACTCTATCCTATTACGATTTAATGCTTCTGATTACAACTTTGGCATCTTAAAACTTTTCTTTCCGCTATATCGAGGCGTTCAGTTTAATATATCCACTTTGGTGGTGATAGACACTGACTGTATAGCATGATGTAAATCTAAAATACCAACGATCGCTGTATCAAAGAATGTTGTATCTTATTATGACGTGTCGAACAAAAATAGATAATACAAGAAGCATGATGTAAATCTAAAATACCAAACGATCAAAGAATGTTGTATCTTATCATGACATGTTGAACAAAAATAGATATAATACATTTTTTAATACAAGATACACGTAGTAGAATTGGGATCAAAATAAAGCCTTCTGTTGTCTGTAACGTGTATAAAAAATGCTATTTGAAATGAATCTCACGATAATATTTATTTAAAATTCCGATTACTGTACGTAATGTTTATTCTGATTCGAGTACATCAACTAAATCAAATCATCTAGCGTTTCAGGAGACCTAAAAAAAACTTGTATATTATGTTTTATTCTATTTATATCTAAGTATCTGGTTGCACAATTCATTATTTCTCCGGGTACTCCCATCAATAAAACACCGCCAAGCTAATAATATCTGAACTATTGTTGAAAGTGGCCCTAAATACCACAACCCTTATATAACTCTTCTATTCATGAAATAATATCACGGCTACTACAACCATTTGATGAGAATGTTGTTTTCCATGGTATAGATTCTACTACTCGGAAGATTTCATCGCGACTGAGGCAGCCCTGTTGAAAAATAACGTTTCGGATGATGTTACGAAAGAAAAAATCCTGGACAAACATATGCTTGTTTTCTGTTCCTGTGGAGTTTCAACCACAAATGAAGAACTGGGCCTTCTCTCACTCTAATGGATTTCTAAATCACACAAAAAAGTGCCCGTACAAACAGCGTTATTTTGCTGGGTCTGCCAATTGTTCCACGAAACCTTTTTCCAAATTATTAATATTTAATATCTATTGAAGGGGTGGTGTGAATAAGATGTGCATTCTTAAAAATTCTACTAAAGATCTGTTAAGAGTACATACAATCAAGGTCCATCTCCTCATATAATAACATGAAGACATATGACTTCTCTAGCCTCTCCCCATTCAGAAGTAAAAGAGAGATTAATAGAAATAGTTCAACTGTATTTCATTAAAAAAAAAAAAATGAACGACCAACGTATATACAACTACATTTGTACCCTGTTTTTAGGAAAGACAGATCTTATTTTGCTTAAAATAAACTAACACTCTGATTCTACCATAGAGTTCTCTGAAACTGATGTCATCAAAATGATCTAGATCCTGATTAATAATGTACTTTGTATGCATGGCGACAGCCGAAATTGACAGCGAGGCTCGGTTAAGAATGACATTTTACGACAATAGAGATTATTTCAATTTTCACATTGTGAACTTTCAATTCATATGTAGCAATATTCCAGCTGCACCATCATATGGAGTATATATCTCGCAATTGATACGATATTCTAGAGCTTATGGTTACTATAATGATTTCCTGAATATAGGGTTGCTGCTAGCAAGGAAGTTACCGAACCAAGGGTGGTCAACTTGAAGTCAGCATTTCGAAAGGTTTAAGGTCAGCACCATGACTTTGATCAACTGTTACGGAATATCTGTGTCACATATCACCACGGATATGTTCCGTTTGTCGTTATTACATTCAGGTCCATTCCTCGATCATGACTTTTCACCGGGTTGATAACTAGAGTAACATGACAGGTACTTCTAGTGGAGCAGGATCTTCTTACTAGTCGGAGGACATGAGCTCACCCCCAGTTTTTAGTGGGTTCATTTTGCCCGATCTTTCGTTTTCTGTGTAGTGTCTTGTAGATCATTGTTTCTCATTTTGTTCATTTCGTTTTGACCTTAGATTTACGGCTTTGATTACCCCTTTGATATCTTCAAATATTTCTTCAACTGACAAACTAATGCTATTTGACATTGGCATTTCTTTACTATTGCAAATTAAAACTTACTACGTCATACAGGGGGAGGGGAAACATTGGATTCAACTTATGGAGGTAAAACAATGCGTATTTGACAAAATCAGGTCAGTAATGGATATATTAAGATGCTCGTTTGTACAAATAGATGTGACGAATAGAAAATGGCTTTTACACGAAAATTGTACTAGACACTATATTGCATAATAAAATTAACACATATAAATTTTACTTACAAGGATGTTTTCTAATTTCAGATCTCTATGAACCAACTTCTGGTTGTGTAGATACTGGAGTCCAGAACAAATCTGAATAGAGTAACGCATCATTGAATCCTTGGCATCGTCATGGGCCGTAGAACCGCTAGCTGTTTTACCAGGATTGTCCTCTTTCAGTGCTGATGTCTTGTCTAGATAAACATCTTTAAGATTTGTAAGACAACTAGCCATTATCATGATCCAATATGTTTTCTTTTCTATGTTGCCTTTCTGCATTAATGTAGCGCCATAATATTTGATTATATTTTCATGGTCTAGTTCCCTGTTGAAATTAAAACAATTGTCATCAAAACTACCGGTATTGTCAATTAATCATTTGCATCTAACATACTATTATACAGAGTTTGAGAAAACCATATTTCCATGTCATGCGTCCACAAAGTCGCTAAAACTGCAATGGAAGTTGCATTTGTAACCTTTGATAATTGTATGTGTAACATATACATGTAATGTAGTAACAATTAAACTTATAAATTATGATGTTATAGACTAGGTACATATGCTTTGGTTAGTCTAAGAGGGAGAAAATCGTAGAACGGGACTGAAAGAAGGGATAACGGTGACCATCTGGTAATAAGAATAATTCATATGATCTCAAAACTGTATATCACCAAAATAGTTTGTTGAGGACATTTACAAAAAATCTTGTAGCCATGATAAGAACAGAATTCAAAGTAATTTCTGAAGATCAATATCTCAAATACGTTATTGAAAAATAATAAAAATTCCACTGACCTCAATGTCTCGTCCTCAAGTAGTAATTCGGACACAGTATTGGTGCGTAGAGGATCTTTAAAAACTTTTATTGCAACTTCCGTTTTTAAACCATTTCCGATATTCAGAATACCAGGATGAACAACTGCAAATGTACCAACTCCCAATTTCTTCTTTTCGTTCCATTCTAAATCTCTTAATTGATAATCCAATTTCAACATGTCGTAAACATAAAACAAGTCAAGTTCTCCTTGCAAAATCAAGCACCTACGTAACTGTTCTGGGATTACAAACATTGTTTCTTTGGTTGCCATGACTTCAGCCTCCAATGTTGACATCAACCGTTTGTCCATAGCAATAAGCTCAGGAATCATTTTAGCTATTTTGTTAATGTCCTTTGAAAATCTTTTGACATACTTTGCAACCATTTCTTTAAGCTGAGAATTGTTCACCAGACAATTGATGTAAATATCCGTTGCTTTAAACATCAATTGGACACATGTTTCTTTTTTGTACCTTTTGAAAATTGGTTTGATTGCTTTCTTTACATCTTTACTATATCCTCCTACACTACAGACATAATCACTTAACCTGTGTTTATATTCACCTTTTCTGTCACTACTAACAGATCTAGGAGGAGAAGCCCTTAGCAAGATCGGACTGTCTCGCTTGAATGATTTGTGCAAGATAACTACTGCTGAAGAATCACCCCCAGCCAACATAGCTACAAAAGTAAGTCAATTTGTAAAGCATGAACTTTCGTAATTTATCTTTACTTTTTTAAACATCTAGTTCAAAAATTGCTTATAAATTGCATTGAATTGATATCACAATTAAGAAATTCCACACGTGGCACATTTGTGCTATAGGGGGTTATGGTGGTTAACACCACTTTCAACAATATTTCAGCTATATCGGGGCGGTCAGTTTTATTGGTGGAGAAAACCGGAGAAAACTACCGACCTGCCGTATGTCACTGACAAATTTTATCACATAAAGTGGTATCGAGTACAACTCGCCTGAGCGGGATTCGAACACACAACGTTCGTTGTGATAAGCACTGATTACATAAGTAGTTGTAGATCCAACAACCATACGATCACGACAGCCCCATTTGCGCTAATATCTTCAATATAAATCGGTCATATATGTTTGTCATTTTGCCAAATATGTGTACAATATGATTTTACCCAAACATATGTGATTTATAGTTTATGTTATATATGTATTTGATATGTAATTTACACATGTACATGTAGCTCACATTTGCATTTGCATAGCCATGAATTAGTTTACAATATGTTTCCAATGATCATTGATCAAAAATGAAATTAGGAACACTTGTTCTGTTACAGAATATACTGGACCACATTTAAGCCAAACACCATTGAAAGGACCTTTTTTTGTCGGAATAGACCGGTTTGGAATATAACAAATTAAAGTTTGCCAATGGAACTATAAGACTTTGGTCTACACTGTACTTCGGTTTTATTCAATGTTCCAGTTTTGGACGGTTTCGTCGTATTAAAATGTTATCATAAATACGTTTCACTACAATGAAATGTAAGTTTCATAATGCTTAAATTTTACCCAAAATATGCATGTTGAATCGCTTTCAAAACACGAAGCAGTCTACGCGGTTTTTTTTCAAATTATTTTTTTGCCAGCTTATTTCGTTTACACTCACCGAAGGGAAGAGGGTTCTACAATAGGTAACTGTATTTAAAATATTTATCAATAACTAAGAACAATTTTACCCAGGCTTGCATTCCCTACTATAATATTTAGTTTTATGTGTATGTTTTGTAGATCGTTGTTTGTCCCTTTGTCCTTTTTTCTTTTGGTCATTATGTTGTCTGTCCTTCTTTGATTTACGGAATTTGATTACCACTTGGATATCTTCAAACTCCTCATGTGTAATTAACAAAGATAGAAATGTCTGTAACAAACCTCCAATTTTCTTCATTTGATCCTCCATAAGTTCAACGTCTTGGCTAAATTTGTTAATGATTTGCCTTTGAATCTTTGCCTTTATACATTTAGCCTGTTCCCATTGTGTTATTCTCTCTCTCAGTTTGTCAGCAATGTAATTTTCTGCGGAACATTTAAGGTTCTTCCACTTTTTCGCCGGTTTCGGACACTGAATTTCGGACCAGTTCGCCATGCTGGACTTAAGTTCCACTGAGTTTAGATGATCTATTATGTCGCTAAAAAGTCTATCTATTTCCATTTCTATCTCTTCATGGAGTCTTCCTATAATCAGCTTCGATTCTTTTTCAAACTTTCCGATGCGTAGTTCTAATTGAGCCATCATTTCTCTCCGTTCTTGGAGAGTTTTATTGCTGTTTAACTTACTGACTTTTAATATATATAATGCTCGCTTTGCAACTTGAGAGAGCCATCTATGAGATACAAACAATATTAGATTGTAAAATTTCGAATTTCAAAGTTTATATAAAAAATTCGAATAAAAATATATAAATGATATACGTAAATCTGTGTGTTTTTTACGAGTGGTTTTTGCTTTCAATCGCGATCAAATCTGCACAATAATTATATATTCTCGAATATGATACATATATACTATCGTTAACTTGTTTTGCGATAATTGATTTCTCTGAGCAATATCACATCGAAAGCGAGACCGGTGATGCGAGATTCGATTAGAAGTTCATTTCGAACAAAACACGACGCCAATATAACATTCAAAAGTTACAAATAGAAAAAATATTTTGCATATCAAGCTTGTCACTTGACTATAGATGGTATGGTATATGTAACGATGAAAGGAAAAATTTACAAAACATCGATAAAAAATATTATTTTCACAATTTTAAAATAAATATCAACCTGAATATTACAACATAACTAGTATTTGATTTTTTTTAGCTGTTTTTATGAAAAGATAACTTTTAAAACAGTTTAAAAGTCAACAGGGCACTTTACGATGTCTTATGTACAATTTGAAAATGACGTCAGTCTGTTGACCTTCTTTGCATTGTGACATGCAATTTTAATTGGTCTATAAAATGTTTGATGGAGCTTTCATTGTCAATGGTAAGAGATGGGTATCACTGGCAATTTCTTCACACATCACCCTTACCTCCGGAAGATCATCAGTATTATAATATGACATCTGTAATTATTTTGTTTTAGTTTGGGTACTATTAAGTGTCGTAACTATTTCAATGTTCTGTAATTGAACATACCTACATTCCTCAATTAAATGATTTTCCATTTTCCTTAAGAAGAGGTTGTGAATATTCTTACAAATCAGTTGAAAGTCCTCACTGTATATTCCACTTGACCCCGTACGTTGTTCCTAAATTTAGAAAATCTGTTAATGGATAACGCTTTCACTTTTGAGTCAATATATATAAATAACATATAATCTCCTTGAAAAATATTCAACTCAATAGGCAATATATGTACTATCGCATGTACTGGTACTGGTTTTTAGAAAGAGACAAATTTACAGTCAATTATCAAGTGTGGACTCGGACCTCCTCTAAGAACGATCGGCTACCGGTCGTGTGTTCTTAATTTTACAAAACTGTTTTCTCTATCAGGCCAAATAAAAATATATGTGTGGTTCAGGTTACCCTACCCTAAAGATTTTTTTTGCCATTTTGTAATAAGCACCGTTAAAATCACAATGTCTCTCCCACAGAATCAATGTAAAAAAATATATATATAAAATAAAATCCCTACCTACTTACCCTGTTTTTTTTGTTTTTTTTAATGTAACCGGAACCACACATATAGTTTTATTTGGCCTAATCATAATACTATACAGTCTAAGAATAGTTAGTAATTTATTAACACAATCTTATAGCATGTCCCTCCCTAACCGAACGCTGCCCTGGAACCTATTGGGCCATTAGACTCCTCGTTTGTAAATTGTGTGACCCCCTCTATCATAAAATCTTGCAACCGTGCCTTATTATTTATATTAATTTTCATGCAAAACGCAAATAATTACAGGTTCTGTAGGAAATATGTTATCGGTATTGTATAAAAGAAAATCTTAATATTATCTTCTTGAGTTATGTATTGGCACATAGTTTCATCATTTTGGCCATTAAGCTGTTCGAAGTTACCATTATATTTTAGATAATAATAACCGAAATACGAAACAGTGCAGACATTATATATTATCAGCCTTAAAATGGGAGACATAGACACTTTTAAGTGTCAATGTCTCCCATTTTAAGACTGATACTATTTTTGTACGAATTTGATTGCATAAAATTGTATTCTTTTGTGTGCTAAACCCAATGCGTTGACCGATATAAGTTGATCTGTGTGTTTATTGATTTTTTGTGTAGCTATAAATAAAAGAATTTATTTAACTGCTTGGAGGCGTGGCTAATTACTATAAAGTTCATTCATAACTAAGGCTTCTATAAATAAAATAATGTGTTTAACTGCTTGAAGGCGTGGCTAATTACTATAAACTTAATTCATAATGTAGCTATAAATAAAAGAATTTGTTTAACTGCTTGGAGGCGTGGCTAATTACTATAAAGTTCATTCATAACTAAGGCTTTTAAAAGATTTTCCCATCCTGCAACATATTTTCTGTATACACATAGTCTCTTAAAATGACGACTATAGCCAATGAAAAGATCTCATTTGAGGTCAAGTTCGTACAAACCTGTTTGTATGGTAAATTAGATTTCTATGTTAAAAATTCGAAACTGGTATTAACGATAAGTTGATGAACATCCTGGATCTTTCGATGTCTTTTTTTCTCTTTGGAATTTAATTTTTATGAGCTCTTTCTTTTAATTTCGTTTCGCTATGGGTTTGGGGACTCTTCTATTATACCAGGTCTTTTTTCTCATTAAGCAACCGAGTACATTTTTCATCCAATCAGAACCCTGTTTTATTAGATATAGTGTCTTACTGTGTTTTGACCGGCTTTTCCCCGAGTAAGAATACAAAACTGGTTCTCAACAGATTTTTTATATATAGGTCTGAAAATAGATTTCCACATAAAATCTATAATTATACCTGTTTTCAGATGTGTAGCTTTTAATTACAGGTAGTTAACATATTTGATTCTTTGGGGCAAGATATATTAAATTTTCCGGAGCAGGTGTTCTTTTTCGTGATTCTTGTGGAAATTCCTGTTATCCGAGCTTTCGCTGTTATGTTTACTGGCTCGTTCAAAAACCTAAATGCAAATATTATTGCATTTCGAACATTTGGCAATCTAAGAATATCCATTTATCTTACCGCTATCCCGAATTCTACTCATGCGTGACTTATCACAGAATTTGTAATAAGGGGAAGATGACAAGTGATGTTTGCCCCCGTTGTAAAGGGTTAGTATCTGAATAAAATATTATTATTATTATTATTATTAGTAGAGCAAGAACTGATTATCCTTCCGGAGCACCTGAGATTACCTCAGTGGTTTGCACGATTCTTGTTGCTCAATCTTTGGTGTTATGTGTGATGTTTTGTTGATCAGTGATCGCTCTTTTGTCCTTCAATTTACCGCTACGAATTACTCATCTGGCATTAAGAAGAGGTTGAAGATACCAAAAGGGGTAATCACAATCCGTATATCGAAGAACAGACAATACAATGGCCAAAACTTAAACCCATTCTTAAGAACGCTAGAATTAATCGGTTTTCTGTAGACCACTATAACTGGCATACTTGAAGAAAAATCCAGAAATCAGAACAGACAAATTATTAGTTTGAATGTTACCTCCTTCACAGACATAAATGCTATTTGTTCAGACTGTAGTTCTTGACAAGACTCCATTATCTGTTCCTTGGTTGACATCATTGCATTTTCTAGATTTTCCTCGGGTATGAGATCACATTTGTTGCATACAACAATAACGTCTTCAACTTTAACATGATCTTTTGACGCATTACTTAGACGTTGGATAAATTCCGCCACCTGGAAAAAATATGACTGTTAATCGTCGTGGCACCTGTTTTCGTCTGTCATATGTTTGCGGATTACCATTTTATTTTCTTTTGTTCTATTTTTTTTCAGTGTCACTTCCAATTTATTTCGTTAGCTCGTAAGCATATGCACTATGCCACAACTATCAAATATGTTCAGGTTTAATTGAATTCACGTGCTTGTTATATAAACATACACTGGTGCTGTTAGCTATGTTTTTGATATGTTTGTTTATTTTCTCATGTTTATATGAACCCACTGAACATATTCTGTAAGGACTATATAGCATCGTCTGAATATTCAACATCGAATTTCGAAGTCAAGTTGCCAGTTAGAAATGCAATGAAAATTTGCAGCAAATAGTCTATGTTATTAAAAAGTATATTTTATCTAGTTTTTATATTAAGTTTGGTACTTACATCACGGTTTTCTCTTTTATTTTATTTTATTACATTGTTTGTGTAGTATAGAATCTCAAAAGATACGGGTTCACAATTTTAAATTCCAATACTTTTTTTTCCAGTTGGTCATTATACAAATAATTTCTCAACAATAGTAGATTTGATATCAATTAAAAGAGAGAGAGAGAATATTAAATGTATAATAATAATCGCTTTTATACTCGACCCCGTACAGGTCTACCGGATCCATCTAGTAATGAATATGAAAATATAGGACACAACGTTGGTATTGAAAAAAAAAATCACAATCGTAGGCAGAAAGAAATATATTATACACATCAATTAAATGCAAATCAGAACAAGGAAATCAACAAAAAGATCATTTACTAAAGCTTCATTCATACTATTATATGACTGGGTTGTAAAAATCTTAGTTAAAGTTAAGTGTCAATTAAAAGTTAATTGGCATTTGAAATTACTTGAAATGTACATGACATTAATTTGCACTTAAGGTTTAACAAGACTTAAATTTAATT
Source organism: Gigantidas platifrons (assembly GCA_002080005.1). Classification (NCBI taxonomy): domain Eukaryota; kingdom Metazoa; phylum Mollusca; class Bivalvia; order Mytilida; family Modiolidae; genus Gigantidas; species Gigantidas platifrons. Next base: position 1,265,561 of record MJUT01006372.1, on the reverse strand, counting down.
GATGTTTGTGCAACCCAGTCCTGATTTACCATTTTATTTACTCTTCAACCTTTACGTCTTCCTTCCTTGTTTACCTGGTTAAATCTGTTTACTTACTTTATGTGCCTGTAGATTAACAGGGTTTGAAAAGTCTAAGACGTACAAGATAACCACATCGGTAGGAAGTCCTGATATTATGTCTTCAAGACTGACAGAAGCGTCGATGGTATCGGGAATGTCTAGTACGCAAATACCTTTCTGTAAAAGATGAACAAAATTATACATATATCCAGTGTAATTGAACACCGGTAACTTAAATATTTGTTTCGCTGTTTTTTTTTCATTTTAAAGTTAGGTTTACCTATAAAGGGTTTCTAATTTAATAAATTCTTAGAAATGAGCATTATTTGTTCGTGGATATTTCTCACAGATTGAAGCAGTTTGGTTCCATCTGAGTCCCTTGGTATCCTAAATTCAACACGGACATGGAACCATGACAGATCAGGTTTAAGTAATCTTAGACAATCTTGGCTACCCTATTTAGACATTTTGTTTACTTGTTACACCCAGGGAATTTCGAATTGTTTTGGTTTCCAATCTTTTAACTTTTAACTTTAGGTTACAAAAACGTACCGTGCGCACTAACTTAGATATCTACGTTTTTATTCCATGGGATTCACATAATATAAAATACCCATGGTCCCTATTCCCTTCAATCGGCTTAATATAAATACCCATGGTCCCTATTCCCTTCAATCGGCTTAATATAAATACCCATGGTCCCTATTCCCTTCAATCGGCATAATATAAATACCCATGGTCCCTATTCCCTTCAATCGGCTTAATATAAATACCCATTATCCCTATTCCCTTCAATCGGCTTAATAAAAATACCCATGGTCCCTATTCCCTTCAATCGGCTTAATAAAAATACCCATGGTGCCTATTCCCTTCAATCGGCTTAATAAAAATACCCATGGTCCCTATTCCCTTCAATCGGCATAATATAAATACCCATGGTCCCTATTCCCTTCAATCGGCTTAATAAAAATACCCATGGTCCCTATTCCCTTCAATCGTCTTAATAACAATACCCATGGTCCCTATTCCCTTCAATCGACTTAATATAAATACCCATGGTCCCTATTCCCTTCAATCGGCTTAATAAAAATACCCATGGTCCCTATTCCCTTCAATCGGCTTAATATAAATACCCATGGTCCCTATTCCCTTCAATAGACTTTTAGTGTTGTAGAAAAGCAAACACATTGTGATTAGTCATCGCATTCTATAAAAAAAAATCTCGTGTTTTTAAAGAAATTATTGGTATCTAAAATGTAATCTATTTTTCTTATTATATAGATAGGTGTGAATTATGGAGATTTATCCATAAAATATCAGTTTTTTCCCGCCAGAACTACTTTTAGACAACCTTAAGTGTAGTGGTTACGTCCCTTGTTGTGTTACGGTGAATACACACATGATTGTAAACTGAAACAATTAAACAAATGAAAAAGTTTTAGTACTTTTATAAATTATTTTAATTGAATCATTTTATTGATACATTAAAATCGAACACTTGCTTATTCTAAATCGAATCATTTCACTAGCATAACACAACAGATTTAAATATAAACAAACAACGGCATTGTTAAAAGTGCATTGTAGATTGTCAGTTTCCTAATTCCTTTCACCACCCCTTTTCAATGAAAAATCGTCTGCTTTGAACAATCGTAAAATT
>MJUT01006372.1:1251753-1263603 GCA_002080005.1 Gigantidas platifrons | reverse complement strand
TTTTTTTCATCGAAGCGACAACACTTGAATGTGCGGCCATATTGATTACACACTATCATTGCTCGTAGATTCATACGCGTGGAATGAAATATACAAATTAAATTAAATAATATAAAAGACATTTTGGAAGTCTATATAATAAACAGTATAACTAATCATAGATTTTGAATATCAAAATAAGACCACTCGTGACCGAATACGCATTAAGGATTAAACTCGTGGACGGAACAAGTTCCGCCCACTCGTTTAAATCCTTATGCGTACTTCGGTCTCTCGATGGTCTTATTTTGATATTCAAAATCTACGATTAGTTATACTATATATATATACAGTCAAACCTGCATTAAAGGGCACATCAACAAATCACTGTCTATAAAGGACAGTCTCATTTTCCCCATTAATGAATAGTGCATATAATTTTAACCTGTATATAAAGAACAACTGTCCATAAAGGCCACATTTTCAGGTTTCCTTCAGTAGCCTTTATTCACAGGTTCGACTGTACATTAAACTTTCATAATATACCTCCAGAAATGTGAAGGGGAACTCAATGTCTACTCTTTCTTGTATAATGCTTTCATCTTCAGACACTGATGATGTGATAAACTTTTGTAAAGCATACTTATCGACATCGCTCTCCAAATTCAGAATCCTAACAGCTGATTCTTTATTTGTCTGGTTTCTCATATGTAATGTTGCCTGTGGCTTAGAACCTGTTTTTAACTGACAATAAGTCTTCGTGCATCCCGTCTCGTCAACAGGTAAGATGTCTGTATTCAGTAACAAATTAATAAAGCTGGTCTTACCGGAACCTATTTCACCTAGATAGGAAAAGGTAATTCAGTTTGGAGGGTGAATATTTAAAGAAATTCGCGGTTTAATCAAATTACGGGAAAGAAAAACTTGAAATGTAGCTACTTTATAACCAATAAATCGCCCCTCCCCCACAAGTTAAGTAAACTATTTTGGTTATTTTTAAAATAACGAAAATTGTGGTACAGAACGAAATGGAGAGTCACAGATTTCAATATTTTGTGTGGGATATGGGGGTAATTTTTATCTATTGGTCGTTTTCTATTTATCAGTACTTGATGACGTGTAATCCTGTAATGTTGGTATTTTACACTATTCAGTTAAGTCGAGAATTTGTGGATGTAAGAATGAGCATATATTTACCAATGCAATTCAAATAGGAAGTAAAATAGCGCGTCGCCAGTAAACTCAATTTGCGACCATCAAATCTCCAATTGATGCCGTGAAATTTTTAAATACAATACAGTTATCTCCTAAATGCAATTCAGATAGGAAGTAAAATAGTATTTGTTCCATAAAATGGACCAAAGACAATAATACGAATAAATCCTCTGGAAAGCGTATAAATAAGAAAAATGAAAAATCGAAATAGAAAATACAACAAAACCTTGGGGGTTTAAATTGGTTATTGGGATATTAGCGTTTTAATCTATAGAAATGAAGAGCTGCATAATGTATTTATATAAACAAGCAAAATTGCGATACATTTCACAGAAGCCACCATATAACTAAAATATTGTTGAAAGTGGCGTTAAATAGCATAACCACCAACTACCCATATCATGGAATAGCGTCACTGCTTACCTGCTACCATTAAAACACATTCTCTGTTCCTTAAGCTTTCCACCTTAGCCATGGTCGTTTCTTCTATATTTAAGTAGGAATCAGAAATACTTTGTTGGTGGTTGACCGACAGTTGTTTGAAAAACCGGTTCATGCTTTCAAACTTGGAAGCTAACTTGTTTGTATTTGAATGTAGTTTTTCTGACGAATCGTGTAAAAAGCTGTTAATCTGAAGGAAGATTATATGATTCTTATTACAATATGATTAAGAAAAGCCGCACATCGAAGAACAGACAATGCAATTGCCAAAAGAAAAAAAAATCATAAAAAGACAAACAATAAGGATGGTACCATGATTGACCTATTGGCGACTTGTTTTGATTGCCAAGGGGGGATGGGAGATAATGAATAAGAAAGGAAAATATTCCTTTAAGTTACCCACATCCGCACATAACTAGTTTTTCTCTCTTGATGCTGCTTCAATCTGTCTTTATTACTGCATCAGACTTCCCAAATATCCCGCGTAACATCATTATTCATTCATTCCAATCTGCGATTTTTTTCCTAGACCGCCACGTTTTAACTAAAATATTGTTGAAAGTAGCGTTAAACACCAGAACCCCTTATTAACCTAGATAAGAATCAATAATGATTTTTATCATATACTTGTACTTGATAAAGCTAAACTTTTATCCTGTAACAAAACTTTGAGTTTTGTTTAGAATAATAAGAGGAGTCATGTTTATTTCACACAGTTTCACAAGAATGGTCCAAGCGGGTTGATAAAGCAATTTTATTAACTGCTTCCGTAATGTTATTACATGCCTTTCCGTCAATGTGCGCAAGTTCACTTCGTGAATTTCCGGAAAACTGTGTTTACATACACGGCGGATTCAACTGTTTTATAAAATATTTGCTCAGAAAATTATTAACTACCAATTTCTCTCCTATGATATTGAAAGTGGTTAAAAACGTGCATTTATTGCATTAGTATATTAAAACAATAATTTTCTTGTTCCATAACTATATACATGTATTTAATTCTATCCGAAATGACTAATTTACATTTTGATACAAATCAGTTATTTCCTCTGTTGAAGCAGTATATGATAAATATATCATAACATGTCATTTTTCATATCATACCCTTTATCAGCCCTCGTTCATATATCATCCATTGAGCCTATCGGCTCTCGGGCTGATATCATGACCTAGGGCTGATAAAGGGTATGATATCAAAAATGCCATGTAATAATCTATATATATCAAGACAGTAACAAACCTTCTCTGTTGACTTTATCTCTTGTTCTTCGGATGATGTTTTCCAGTGGTCTAACAGTCGTTGTAAAGCTTGGTCTTTTGTTCGTAGTCCTTTCGTTTCTAGACCCCATGATTTTAACAACAACATAGCAGTTTTAACATCTGGAAGTTTCAATATGTCATCTTCGCTGTTTATTCGATAACTAGCACGTTTTACAAAACTACTAGCCATTTTGAATTAATCTGGATTCCTTTTTTTCATTATTCAATCACTGCTTTAATGCTGACAAAACATTTCCATCCATCTATTCATTATTCAAATTATTTAAATGACAAAAACTGCTTCGGCTGGTTTTTTTACTTATACTTCCGGGTTTAGAATTAGTCATAACATTGATTTTTAAATGTACTGAACATTTGTCCTTCCCTTTAAAACCATTGTTATCTGAAACTGGGTATACACAATTATTATAATTACACCCTTTGTCATTAGTATTTAAATGTTGCTAAAACCTCGTCAAATATCACATTACACATGCATATTCTATTTCTTTTGTGCAAAGTTTGATCAAAGACCTAAATTACGTAAAATTAAAAGTACGTGACTATAAATAGATTTGAACGTGATATTCAGTGTCTAAAAAATGTTAATTTGTTGGTCCACGTATATGTAAGAACATGATAATCCCTGTCTTCATGAATAAGTACGAGCGAAGGCGAGTACTTATCATGAAGACAGGGATTATCATGTTCTTACAAACTTAGAACATTGTAAAGAAATCAAGACAACAGAATTTTGCCTTGGGGAACAATGGGGAAAATCCATGGTCTTAATGATTAAGTAAGGCAAAATTCTATTGTCGAGAGTACTTTACTATGTTCTAATTTAAAAGAGATTTCAATCAAGCTTTATGCATGAACACGATTCACTTACAAAAGTGATTAAAATAACATGCTGTTATTTGATATTTGGAAGTATAATTTTGAAATACGCCCGTTTAAATTAATAAATATAATATGATAGACGGATCTATAAGTTACCATACAAGACGAAATAAAGACCAGAACGAAATTACATTATGATAATTTGTCCTTTGGTCATTATTATATATAAAATAGTGTCAGGGTGGAAACAATTTCACATGACATTATTCTGCCTTACAGTTGCATAAGAATGACCCCCAATTCTGGACAAATTATTAAAAAATGGGTTAATGTTTTTGCCACATGCCCCCATTGTAAAAGGTCCGCCTTTTAAGAAAGTCTAAATCAAAAGATGTTTTCATAATATGTATAGAGACATTGACTTTATTGATCAAAATATGTAGAAAATGAATTTAAATAACTGACGTGTAGTTCTTTGATATGGTAAAATGATTTTGATTACATTTAAACAAAAAATAAACAACCGACCCGCCAACATTAATATTATTATTTATAAGTCAGTGAAATAGATTTACGGGTATTCATTTCTCATTCTCCTATATAAATACAGCATATAAAATAACCAAAGGTAAAGTATAGATTATTTATTTTCCTGTTGGAAGTTTCGATACTGCATTTTATTTTAAATTTAATTATAATTTTGCATTGTAGATTTGTGTTATGTTTATGTTGTTTAATGTTTTCAGTTAGGCTTTGTGAACTCTATCACGATTTCCTCGTGAAATGATGCTTCCACATATTGTCATTCATAACGCTGAACTTTACGAAGATTAACAGACCACATCGGTGGTTTAATGGTTAGCGTGCTCGTCTCAAGTGCGATATATGTCGTGTGTTTGAGCACACTGTTACCTTGACGTCGATCACCAAAAAAAAAATATATTGCAACTTTGTTCTGAGAAGAAAGATGTTGATTTCTGACCCCGTGTTTTCACATTTTGAATACGTATTAATGTCAAGCTCAAATAAGTAATTTTTGTTTATCATTTATAGGTTTTTTGACTCAAGATGAAGAGAGGAGCATACATTTCAGTTCACTAAAGCAACATTATTCCTTATTTATCTAGCAACCCATCATCTTAGTACAGTTAGTGGAATGGTTTGCAATGTCTTTAATACCTTAGATATTAGTTACTGCGAATGAAAATACTGAAAGCAATAGCCCTACATCACGTGGTTGTGCTAATTCGATATTTTGTTCTCAATCTTCAGGTCATATTGTTTCTGGTCATTTCCATCATGTTCAAAACAACGAGTATTAAACGTTCTTTGCAAAAGGACCAAAATACCACTCCTTTTAAATCAACGTGAAAAGCTGTCGTATTGTAATCTTTGTCGCTTTATCTTATTATTGTAGTAAGTGGTGTAGGAAGGAGACAATATCAATGTCAAAACTAAGTTTCTAGAGTTACACAATTAATCTGTTTTGTTCCAGCTAACAAAGCAGTTAACAACGTTGTTGTATTTCATGAACGTAAATATTATGTTAATATTTTAAATAAGCAGATTGTCAACTCGACAACTTTAAAAATACACCTATTTCTGAGACAGATATTAATAAACATTGTTTATCTACTCAGTCTTTAAACGGCATACCCTAGACATATTTATTCCTTCTACTGGAAACCGAAATTGCACAAACACCGTTTCAAATTTCGCGTTACATTAGTCTAGATCAAAATCTTCTTCCACAACACTTTGTGTTCTCCTAACAAGTACCTAAACTATAACCAAACAAGTGATTGACATGATTTATACTGTCAATTTATTGCTAGACAACATTTTTTTGTCGATTTGCAATAAAGTGTTTTTGTAAAACTGATTTCGCTCCTCTCACTGCTGATATAAATCTCAATGTATAGCCAGACTCCAAAAGACCTTAAAAATATCTTAATAATTTTATTTTTGTATTGTTCAATATTTAGAGTTCTGTGTAGTGTTTTGTAGTAAAACGTAAATATCTACATGCAGATGTAACGAAGGACATTTTTGTCATAATCTGACACATTTATCCCTTTGGTAAAGACTATCACTTAGCAACTCTACATGCAGAGTTTAAAATGACATTTATTGCCTACTCATGTAATTAGCAAAGCTAAAAAAAAGTTCAAATCTGACACATCTAACTTTTAAGAAGAGTTTGAAGATATCAAGGGGTAATCAGAATCCGTATATGGAAAGAAGAACAGACAACACAATGGCCAAATGAAAAAGTACAAAAGGTCAAACAACGATCTACATAACACACACAAGACAAAGACAAACACAACAAAACACAACACAGAAAACTAAAAAGATGATCAACACCGACCCTAAGATAAAAAAGAGGAACCAGGTGATCGTGAAGGATAGGCAGCTCTGGCATCTTACAATACACCATCAATGTTACTCGCATATATAGTGCTGGACACCACTGTTCGTAAATAAATACAATGTTTAGTTTTCTGTATAGTGTTTTGTGAACCATCGTTTTTCTTTGTTCTTTTTACTTCTTTGGTATCCTCAAACGTTTTTTTATTATTATTATAAATGTTAGGTAAATAATCAGTAAACATCTAAATAATAAATATATTCTTTAGATTTGATAAGTGATTCCTCAACATTGTATGTATTGATTGTTACTTCTTGATTTGTATAGGGTTACCAACTACCATACTCGTCAAACTGATGTTCAGTTCAAAATAGAGGAGATACACAATATAACACTGATTATTGTGTTGAAAAGTCAAGAATACAACAAACCATGGATGAACTTATCAGCTTTCGTTCTTGACAAGAACCAATGTTAAAAAGAATAGCAGGTTAAGTTTAAATGTTATCAAATTGTAATCGGAAAGTATATATATTGATGGAATGTTACAGTCTGTTAATTAACTACCAACAAATGCAATGATGGAAATTGAAAGTAATTCAACACATAATTTTAAATCATAACAAGGAAATCATTCGCGCAAATAAGCCCTTGAATAAGTTTGAACAAACCGGGGTATTAGTTTGGGTTAATGCTGTCGGAAATCGTAGCGGTCTAGGTAACACCAGTGTAGCCACTCCTTGGTGGCTTGAGGACAAGTATGATAAAACATTTTTTATCCATAGCTTCTAGATTTGCATCGGACTAACGCACCCATCAAACTGTTTTTCAGTACGAAATCACGGATATAAAATAAATAACCTTGATACTTGTGTTGAAAAGTCAAGACCACAACAAACCCTGAATGAACTTATAATTTTTTGTTCTTGACAAGAACAAATGTTTGGCGACAAGCATGGTGAATCAGTATTTATATATAACTCAGAAAACCAAATCGTTAAATTTGCATCGGGCTACCACACCCATTAAACTGTTGTTCAGTACGAAATCACGGATGTACTTGTGTTGAGAAGTCAAGACCACAACAAACCATGGATGAACTTACCAGTTTTTGTTCTTGACAAGAACAAATGTTTGGCGACAAGTATGGTGAATCAGTATTTATATATAGCTCAAAAAACAGGGAAAACCAGGGTATATAAATTAAACCTAGTTCTCCACTGATTATGTGGAATGAATCATATACACATGTCGCCATAGCGACGACGTGACATAAATGAGTACATTGTGATGTGAAAATAGCACGCTCATATAACGTCGAAGACAACTTACAATAGCTCATATTGAATAATTCAAACAGAACCATTACTATCAGTTTTCTAACTACATATCTACAGAACCATTACTATCAGTTTTCTGACTACATATCTACACAGCCACTACTATCAGTGTTCTTACTAGATATCTACACAAGCATTAAGTGTTACAAAATAATAAACGGTTGTGGTGTTTAAGGCACTTATTCAGTTGACAAACTTTTATCACATAATGTTTTATCGAGCACACCTCGCCATGAGCGGGATTCGAACTCACAAGTCTAGCGGTGATAGACACTAATTGTACAGGTATTTGTAAATCCAACAACCATACGATCACGACCACGAAGGATCCCCATAATAATACACCCTTCGCTAACACATGGTTTCCGGTTTTTGGTGGAGTCCATGTTGCTCATTTTTTGTTTAGCATTGTGTTGTTTTGTTTATCTTCGGTCTGAGTCTTGTGTACTCAATGCTGCCATTGTCTCTGGATTGTCCATTCTTGATTGCCTCTTCGGTTTTATCTAAAGTTTATTTAGGATTAATACCATTTTAACTTACCAAACAATTCTAGTGTCATAGTTATTCTAAAAAAAAAGAATTAGTTTTACACTAAAATTCATTTCAGACCTGTAAAAATCTAAATATGACAAAATATTCTGTCGAGTTGGATGTTGATGCCTGAGTTCTCTGTCTATTAATTCAGAAATATTTATAGAAGTTCAAAGAGCACAAAACACGTAGATTTATTGATTATTGTGTAATGTCAAGTGAGCAGCAGTAATGCAACTATATCCATAGCAACAATAGGTCGTGCATGTAAAAGGTTGCCATATTGACAGAGGAAAGGGAAAGTGGGTAATGATGGATAGGCACGGAAAATATCGCCTTACAACGGACCACCAACGGCCACTCCCAACAAACTTTAAGTTATCTTCTACGTACAAAGGGTATGACATTTCCCCATACACGAGACTCATTTCGTGCTAGGGTCGAGTTGTGTATATGATTCGTCATTCACAACAGACTGCCTTGTCAAAGTCGCACCTCGCATCAGATATCCAGGTTTCGTTCGGGGTCCATAATTTTGATATTTCGAATTATTGTTTCACCTAGTGAAACAAAGTACGAAGCTTGTGTTCCTAATGAAATTTACCGTGGATAGACTTTCTATATGAGATTCATAGAGTTCAAAGTATTACCCGTAAGGACAGTCCGCGGTGGATTGGGTACAAGGATTGAGAACTATACTTTGTTCATAATGGCTTTTTCTGATAGCTTATACGAGAGTGAGGAGTGGGACAAACCGAGAAAAATATCGAATTGATGGAAATAAGAAATGGTATAGTTTATATGTATCTTGTTTAGAAGTAAAGCCAAAAACAAATTATCACCTTTCGTTCTTGTTAACAATAATTACAGAGAACAGCAGAATTAATATATTAAAAAGAATAGCAGGTGAAATATAAAATGTTACGAAAATTAAGAATTTTAAGTTTAAGTTAATGAATGGAATATGACAGAAAGGTCAAATGTGTCAATAGAAATACTGGAAGCTGAAAAATAATTCAATACCACGTATAACCTTAAATATGGGATCGGTATTGATGTTACAAAATAACCTGGCAGGCCTGTTTGAACTTCAAACTATGACCGTGGACGAATCTACTATTTATATGTAACACCAGGTTCTCGTACAAATAACAACAATAGGCTATTCATAGTATTGTTGTTTGCATAGTATAGAATATAAAAGGTATATTGATGTTACAAAATAACCTGGCAGGCCTGTTTGAACTTCAAACTATGACCGTGGACGAATCTACTATTTATATGTAACACCAGGTTCTCGTACAAATAACAACAATAGGCTATTTATAGTATTGTTGTTTGCATAGTATAGAATATAAAAGGTATAATAATTGTTAATTGATTCTAATTAAATGGATCAGTGAATTCAGATGTAAACTATTTTATCTGTCCACCCTAAATTAAACATGAGGGTTCCAATTGAACTACGACCGATAGCCACACCCGGCCAAGTTAGCCTGAATCAACAATAATGGAAGCGATGGATCTCAAAATGACCATTCATAACTATGTGCCGCTGCAAGTTGTCTTATACCTGCAAGCGGCGTGGCATTCTCCATATACGATATATATATATATATAACACGACAAACACTTTTCCTTCAATTATTGCAAGCAACTTATTCGCGGCAGAGATCGTGCATTGTTGAAATAACTTTAGGAAGAAAATGTGAATGAGGAATTGACATCACAAGAAGTTACCCGAGTAAAAAGATCAAGTCAAGGCGACATTTGATGAAATGATCACCGTTTGTTCTTGGAATATAGGTTAAAAATAACACGAGTACACGAATGAAATACTAGAAACTGAAATTAAATCAACAGAACTTTGAATTATAGAGAGTGAATCATTCACGAGGAAACTTTTCTAAGATCTAGGTTGAGTTGGAAAATGCACGATCTAAGAATATTATTTTGAGTTAAAACTTGTATTTTTTATTGAAAAGAAATCGGGATTTTGTAAATTGTCCATCGCATGACATAATATGCGTAGTTGTTGTTTGATGTTTTCATAATATTATAAAGATAACCGTGTTATGATGTCCGATTCCCCAAGTAACGTGTAGTGGTGTCCGGCATGATTTGCGTATATATGTGTCTTATTAGAAATAAGAACTACTTTCCATTCGCCATTCTCCTCTGGTTATTAAATGGGTTCAGCATTGCCCATCTTTCTAGTTTTCAGTTTTTGTTGTGTTTGTCTTCGTCATGTGTCTTGTGTGCCCAATGTTGCCAAAGTCTCTGAATTGTCCATTCTTGATTACACATTCGATTTTCTCTAACGATTGGTGTCTAATATTTAAACCTTGCATATTCTAGAATAATATTTTGTTTTGGCTGAAACGTTTTTGTTTATATTGCTATGTAACAAGAAGTGTTGTTTACGCTTTAGCTTTAAGTAATATTATTTGATTTCAATTTCCGTTTGCGTGAAGGTTGTTAATATAAATATCATGGACTCGTTCATAGATTGCAGAAATTGAACAAATGGTCTTGGGGAAAACATTATTTGAAAAATAGGGAAAATAGGGATATTAATAAGTTAGTCGTGCTTGTGCAACAAATTGTAAATATGAGTTGATTTCATAATTATTTTGTATGATGGCTGCAAGATATATCTTGGAAGATTGCAGGTATGTTAAAGATTGCAATTCCAATTTTTTTTTAGTTTCTTAAAAGACTCGCAAACTTATTAATATATTGGTAAATGCATTGAATCAGTAGAATAACAAAATTTAGAACAGAACTTGTCAAGAAACTATCGGAGCTCAAATACAGTGGTCAAATTTACACTTACTGGACAGCCGATGGTCGCATTTACGTCAAGGTATCAACAAATAGTAGAAAGCAAGTCATCAAAAACCATGATGATATACTTTACATTATCAGAAACCACTTGAACCAATCAGATGGTATGGACCATTCCTTTAATAGTGTAGCAAATGAAAATCCGCCTAGACCCTAATATTTCCAAATGAGTATCTACTACTAACTATAAACTAACTTATCTCTTCATTATTTTGCTCTCTTATTGATTGTTTTTGTATTTATATACTTCATATGCACTTTCTGTTTCAAAGCTTAATTTGGCTTAGATATATAAATATGATGTGTGTTTGTTTTATTTATGTTAGGTCATTTAATTTAGTATATTCTCTTGTTGGTATATTATTTTGAGTAAAATGCCATTAGATCAACTATATAATATAATATAATGTTCTATTCAGCTTTTCTAACCTCCCTCAGTGAGCCTCTAAAAGTGAATGGATAATTGATAAACAAACCGATACATCCTATCAACTTACCTGTAAAGGTAAACATTCTGTACTAAACATGGGGAATCTCTCAAAATGTTAAATGTCCCAACTACCCAAGGGGAAACTTTGGTCTTGTGGGTTTTTTTTCTTTTTTTTATTGACACAAAGCTTGTCTTCTTGTTGTAAAATTCAATAACTTTTATTGACTGTATTAACATATGTTTTTCTCTTCTTTTTTTCCCCATTTTTATCATATAGTGAATACATGTGTGTTTTTTATATTGTAAACAAAAATACACCATTCTTTGCTTGTTTTGTTTTGATTTGTTTCCCCCACTGAGTCAAAGCTTACCTTTCTCTCAGTAATATTGATTATTTTTTCATATTATATATTACATGCTTGTTGCTTGTATTATTTCTATGTTGTATGTCAGTTTTTTATTAGTATTTTTTATGACAAAATTACAAGCAAGTGTCTACAGTAATTCTGATCTTTTCCTATGTGTCAATATTTAGTATCAATAGCATTTGATTTGTTTGTAGAATGTTGGTGAATCTGTTATATCTTTAT
>MJUT01006372.1:1229129-1251748 GCA_002080005.1 Gigantidas platifrons | reverse complement strand
TATATGCATGCATATTTGAGTGTCAAAACCATACTAATGAATGTATTGTATGTGTATATGGTACAAAAAAAAACATTCATCTAACTGTTTAGTAAATTCACATATTCACTAATTAGATCAATAGTTTCTTCCAGTCGATTACAATATCGTCCGTTATACATCTTACTGACATTTGGTTTTTTTCTTACGAAAATCTCGAATAAATTCTGCATTATAAATCAAAGTAATTTTGAGTAAGTATCTTATCCCCCCCTCCCCATTTTCATCTTCTTATAAATATAATACAGCGCACAACAATTATATACAGCAAAGTTCATACCGGTATACAAAGTGTTATGTTTTTCTTCATTCAATGAAACCATTTATTTTGATGATACATAAGCAATTAGTGTAGGCAATTCTTAAAATATATTCGAGTTAATGATTCAAATCATTTTCCCGTTACAAATGTTGACATATCCTCCTCATATTTTCTATATGATCTCGCCTTTATTTGTATATATCTGTTTATTTCTGTACATTATTTCAGCTTTATGTAAATTTGACTTTTGTGTAGATGGTGGTGTGGGTTGCTTTTTCAGACACAAGAATTGAATTATCATGGCTGTATATACAAATCTGAATTTTTTTCTAAATCCAATGGGTAATTCTCTTGAAGGGTATAGGGCAGCTATAGGTTTATTTCAATATAGGAGGAAAAGGTCAGACTCCTTCGATTTTCGTGCTGATTTATATAATGAAATATTACTTACTAATTTAAGATGTTGTTGCCTGTTCATAGCTTTAGTATTTCTTCAGAGTTTAAATCCAAATGTCAACATTGTCTTCATATTATCAGTGCTACATTTTATTCTCATTATTGGAAATATTGAATCTAATCCTGGTCCAATAACAGTTGACGTATCGAGTGCACCTTTATTGCATAATGTTTCAGAAAATACTGTCTCCGTATGTAATCTAAATATCTGTAGTATACGAAATCAGACTGAATTCCTCCAAAACTTTGTGGATGAGTTTGATATTGTTACTATAACCGAGTCTCATCTTGATTGTAATATTGATACTTCTGACATTGAGCTCGAATCCTTCTCAAAACATCCAATGCGAAAAGATCGTTCAAAAGCAGGTGGGGGTCTTTTAATTTATACCAAAGATGATGTCACCGTCGAACAACGAAATGAATTTGAAAATGATATAGATGAAATTTTATGGGTACAAATCCGTGCCAAGGGTCACATTTTTTTACTCTGTAACACTTATCGTCCAGAATGGACAGATAGCGACTACTGGGCACGATTAAATCATGCGATTGGGATGGCAAGCCAGTTAAATGAAAACATAGTTATTTTGGGTGACCTCAATTCCGAATTATTAATAGAACATAATAATAAATTACTTTATACTATGCAAGTTTTTAATTTTAAAAATATTATAAATAAACCTACACGTGTGACAGATCATAGTAGCACTTTATTGGATCCAATAATAATTAGTGATACTATGGAATGTCTTTACTCTAATGTATTAAAATTACCCTCTAATATAAGTGATCATGATGCATCTGTGGCATTCATTAAGTGTCCCCGAGGAAAATCCCATTGTTTTAAGAGAAAAATTTGGCTCTATGACAAAATGGATGTTAATAAATTTAGTAACAAAATAGAGGGTACAGACTGGCATGAACTCCTTGGTAATGATACAAATGTGGATGATATGTGTGTAATATTTACGAAATTTGTTCTTGAAATTGCCAAGTATTGCATTCCAACTAAGATTATTACAGTACGTAATAATGACAAACCATGGTTTAATCATACACTACGGAAAGAAATTCGTGCCCGAGACCGAATTAGAGGAAAAGTTATGAAATTTAATAGAGATGTTGACATTCAAATGTATAAGAAACAACGAAATAAGGTGAACAATTTAAAGAAAATTGCATAAGAAAATTTTGAAAACAATTGGACAATATACTCCTAGAAAACTCATCAAATCCTAAAACATATTGGAAAATAATGAAAATGTTAATTAAATCAAACAAAGGTTCTTATAATATCCCGCCACTCCAAAATATAGTTAATGACCAAAATTTAGGTGATACTGTTTATGAAGACAAAGATAAATGCGAACTTCTGAATAAATATTTTAGTTTGATATCTAAACTAGAGGAAGAAAATGTTCCTTTACCTGATTTTGAATAAAAACCAAATAGTATTATAACGGATATAAATGTAGAAATAAATGAAATAGTTGATGTGATAAGAATACTGGACCCGAATAAAGCGTCTAAAATATGTCCTGAAAAAATAGCAATCCCACTTCAAATTATTTTTAATAAATCTCTGTAACAATGTACATATCCTTCTGATTGGAAATTAGCCAATGTGACAGCTGTTTTCAAAAAGGGTATTTGTTCATTACCTTCAAACTACCGTCCTATATCACTTAACAGTTGTGTAGGTAAATTAATGGACCGAGTTGTATATAAACATGTTTATACCCATGAATAAACTGATCTATGAATATCAGTCAGGGTTTTTACCAAAACATTCAACAGTTCATCAGCTCCTAGAAATTTATAACTCTATTCTGAATGTTTTAGAAAATAAGGAAATTATTTGTTTTGTATTTTGTGACTTTTCTAAAGCTTTTGACAAAGTTTGGCATAGAGGTTTACTACACAAGCTGAACTCATATGGTATAAAGGGGAATTTACTCAACTGGTTCAAAAGCTATTTGCTAGACCGTAAGCAAAGGGTTGTCATAAAAAATTCAGAATCATCACTAGGCAATGTTTCAGCTGAAGTTCCACAGGGGTATGTGTTGGATCCGCTTTTATTTAGCATTTATATAAATGATATTGCTGATGCAATTTATTCATTAAGTAGACTATTTGCAGATGATACATCGCTTAGCTGTTCAAGTTCTGATGATTTGCACTTACAGAATGTTATTAATCATGACCTACAAGAGCTTGATACACGGTCCAAAAAATGGTTAATGTGTTTTAATCCAGATAAAACAGAATTAATGCTGTTTTCTAATATTAATATTACAAATACTCCGACATTTTCCTTCAGTGGTAATGACATAATTTTAACTCAGTTCCATGAACATTTGGGAGTTACATTTAGTGATGATGGTAAATGGAACTCCAATGTCGAAGTGTATTGAGAAAATTAAAGTATAAATTAAATCGAAAAAATCTAGAAAAATTGTATCTAGTGTATATCAGACCTATTTTTGAATATGCAAGTGAATTGTGGGACAACTGTGGCTCTCGCAACTCTGACAAGTTAGAAAAAACTACAGTTGGAAGCTGCAAGGATCGTGACGGGATTGCCAATTTTTACTAGGACTGAAATTTTATATAGAGAAACAGGATGGGAAATTCTTTCTGTTAGAAGAACCAGGCGAAAACTACAGATGTTTTATAATATGCATTACGGGAACGCACCTGACTACTTACGTAACTTGATTCCACCCACTATTCAGAGTACGACCGTATATCCCCTTAGAAACGGAAATGATATCATCATTCCATTTTGTAGACTATCTCTCACTAACAATTCTTTCATACCGTCTACAATAAGGTTATGGAACAATCTGGACATTACAGCAAGGAATTTAGACACTACATCAAAATTTAAAAAGGAGCTTAAGAGAGTAAGCGTTTCCTCCATTGAGCCCCCTCCAAAATACTTTTTTCACGGTTCTCGTAAGCTTAATATAATTCTGACTCAGTTGAGATGCGCAGCATCATTTCTTAATTATGACCTGTATAAAAGTAATATCATATTGAATTTTTTTTCTCGATTGCCCACTATACGTAGCAGCTAGAGTAATACTAATTGATAATCTAAATCAAATTGTGGATGTAGAAGAAATTGATATTGAACTCTAGACTCGCGGTAAATCTGATTTATCGTTGGAAGATAACGACATTGTCTTTAAAAATGTATTCGACTTTATTGGAAGGTCTGACAGATTCTTAATTGTTTATTTTAGCTAGTTTCTGAGGAGCACACACACCATTCGTAACCATTATGGTTATCTACCTTTTTCATGTTTCTTTTGTTTTCTATACTAAAATTTCGTTTAATAATTTTAATTTATTCTTTTGTTCTGTGCATGCTCATATAAAATATCTAGTTAAAATTGTAAATCGGAGAAGACTTCATAAGTTTGTGTAACTTGTGTCTAATCCATTTGGTCTGTTTGCACAAATAAAATATGTTTAAACTAAAAATCAGAAGAACACAGCTGATACATCGAATAATTGGACTTTAAAACTTTGGTATGTAATTTTACTACTGAGGGTAGAACACATTATGCATTCATGCGCTAAGCGATTTTTTATTTTATTATATTTTGTAAATAATATTGCTAAAAGTCTATATTAATAACAGTAATATAAACCGTATCAGTGGTGTGATGGCTAGGGTGTACACCTCGAATGCGGTAGATTGTTGGTTCGAGTCCCAGTCAGGTAAAACCAAAAACTATAAAAATTGATTTGTGGCTTTTCGTCTAAGCACGCAGAATTAAGGAGCAACAACAACCACTGGTTGGCTTGGAATCAGGATAATGAATCCCAGTGGTGCAACACGCATCCCGTGCTCTGTTGTTGCAATGAATCAGCACTATAAAGATCAAAATAAGCGTGTTGGTCTAGTACAAAGCAGACATCATCCGCAACTCGCTGAAATGTAACATAGTCTCGCCATTATATAGCTGCAAAATTGCTCCTTTGGTGTTAAGCAATACTCACTCGCTCACTAACAGTGATTTCACATGATGTTTTATACATTTGTTGAATATCTTATTTTGGACCAACGTTTTACCTTTACCGTAAGTAAAGTTGGCAGAAATGAACAAACTCTCATTTAAAATATGAACCACAGAAATCTGATTCAATATATTTATGGTGTGGTTCTTTATTTAACTTGTAATCGGGAAAGCACTGTCTGAATAGGTCATATAAGCTGTGTTCTCATAGCTTCAGATTTGATGCCTCACAAGGGGGGATGGGGGATGAAAAGTATGGAAATGAAAAATTTCATGAAAATACAATGGCATGGTCTAGATTGTCTTGTAAACAAGTCAAGAGGAAAACGAAACTTTAATGCAATTGTTACAGTTTGTTCGTGACACTTGATGTTCACCCGATCCTGGAAATGAAGATTTTGTTGCCTATTGAATCATATGTTAAATTTGATCGCCGTGGGTTTAAATACAGTTGACAACAGGACAATCATTGCTACAAAATATAATCTTATATCACAATGCTAGTCCCCATTCATTTCATGAAAAAATGTGATATCGGATCTCAGAGATAGAAGATTGATGACTACGTCCCAATCCTTTACTGCCAATGTAAGAAGTTTGGACACGACAAACAGTTGTGTAGCGGCCATTCCAGATGTTGGAAGGAAGGTCACGATTTGTCTTACATTCAAGAAACAATCAAATGTTTTAATTGTAAACTAGATCACAGCTCATCATTGAATGAATATCCTGTTGATCTAAAATGAAAATAAATTGTGAAAGTAAGTTATTTTGATGTTCGGAGACAGTTCTCAGTGTCGAAGGATTGTCTATTAGCTACTAAAAACACCCCATACTAGTGCTGCCAAGTGGACATGTCTGAATTAACAGCAAGTGATGAACCTTTTAAAGTTCAAATTCCTTCAAACAATATTATTATAACACTTTAAGGGAAAAATCTAAGTTCACAAACGTCATTTATACCACCCAGCACGTCTTTCAAAACACCAACAATCAACACAATGATGTAATGGATAGCAGACAAATATACCACGTATTGTAACTCTTATTTTTGTTACCATAGAGTCGCGGATCTTGTCCGTCTATAGGCTTGTGAAATAGCTTGTGAAGATTTTCTAGTAAAAGACCACGATATCAAATAATATGTAGTCTGTATGGACAGAAGTGGGGGAGAAAATCTGGAACATCATATCTAGGAAAGATGAACTATGTCAACCCTTATGAAACACCCTGCTGATTACATCAGATGACTGTGATGGAAAACAATTAAATATACTCGAATCACCATCACCAATATCCCCATTGTTGGCATAGTGTCACTAGCACAATTAATGATTTCGAATGGAATTTTAGTAGAGAAAGTATTACGTTATACCAAAGAGTCAAAATGCTATGCTTGCTTCAGATCGGTATAACATACATTATATAAGCAAATCTACTCGGAATGCCTTCTACAAACGCATCTGCAATTAGAAAAAAATATCTTCGGTAAATAAAGAGGATGCTTTTTTTCAAGTGCTAAATGAAGAAAAAATCTGCTATAATTTTCATAGCAGCCGATTATCAATTATTTTGAGAAAATAATTCCACTGTCATTTCTACTAAAAGAACACTCGGAGCACCTACACCTGAAGACATAGTTTAAAAAAAAAATACTCAAGAACTACGGTTCCGCAGCTAAAAAAATACCCCTATTTTGTAAATATGTGCTTAATCTCTTTGAAAATTCCGTAACGATTGGTTCTATTAAGGATTAGATTAAGCCAACCCTGCAGTTACGCATTGTCTCAGATCAGATTTTGTTTTTGGGTTGTTGTTGTTTTTCTCCAATGTTTGGTTTCATGCTATTCTTGTCTTATTTTATTTGCACATAAACAAACTGTGAACATCACCTCAAACTAAACAAGATGAACTGTGAGCTAATGCTCACAAATGACACCCCCGCTGTTCGGCAAACAGGAAATAGGAATCTGATGAGTCATAAAACGTTTCCCACGATATGGGGTACCTATATGAAGCTTGTGACCAAATATCAGATTTCTGCCGTCAATAATTGCTGAGAAAAATGTGACGAAAAATGTGCATATATGTTCAATATGTATAAAAACCAACTAAGTCGGCAAACAGGAAGTAGGAATTTGACGGGTCCAAAAACGTTTCCTGCAATATGGCATACCTATATGAAGCTTGTGACCAAATATCATATTCTTGTCATTAATAGTTGCTGAGAAAAATGAGCATATATATGTTAAATGTGTATAAAAGCCAATTAAGTCGGCAAACCGGAAGTAGGAATCTGACGGGTCAAAAAACGCTTCCCACGATATGGGGTACCTATATGAAGCTTGTGACCAAATATCAGATTTCCGCCATCAATAGTTGCTGAGAAAAATGCAACGAAAAATGAGCATATATGTTAAATGTGTATAAAAGCCAATTAAGTCGGCAAACCGGAAGTAGGAATCTGACGGGTCAAAAAACGCTTCCCACGATATGGGGTACCTATATGAAGCTTGTGACCAAATATCAGATTTCCGCCATCAATAGTTGCTGAGAAGAATGCAACGAAAAATGAGCATATATGTTCAATGTGTATAAAAACCATCTAAGTCGGCAAACAGGAAGTAGGAATCTTACGGGTCCAAAAACGCTTCACACAATATGGCATACCTATATGAAGCTTGTGACCAAATATCAGATTTCTTCCATCAATAGTTGCTGAGAAAAATGCGACGAAAAATATCTTGGGACGGACGGACGGAAGGACGGACAGAAGTAAAACAGTATATCCCCTCCCCCTTCGGGGAGCGGGGGTATAATTAATTATATTAAATGGTGTCGAGTATTTGGAACTTACAGTAAATAGCAATGGTTATATTAGGAAATGTTTTTTTATATGCGAAGAACGAAAGCAAGAAAGCTAAACACGTGTAGTGTTGTGCACATTTTATAAATAATATGACGAATGCTCATCTCGACTCTTGAGGGGCTAGGGTTATGGTGTTTAATGCCACTGTCAACAATATTTCAGTTATATCGACTCTTCAGCATTTTGAAGTTATATCACAGTGCTATGAAAGAACATCTTTACATTTATCAATTAAAAATGTTCCTGTAGCGACACTTAGAAAACTTATTAGCAGCACTGTCAACTCATGGGTAACCAGACTAAAACAAATTACCATGTAGGAAATAATTAAAAGCATACATGAATCAACATCATCAATGTTTTCCAATGTTGGCACAGGGTAATTGTGCATATTATGATGAAATGTAAAAGTAAACCAATATAAAGGATGCTTAAGTGGACTTTATTTTGTTTTCACTTACTACCTCTGTACATGTGAGATTGATGTAAACCAGGGACACTTAATGTACAACCCTGGGCCATTACGGTTATTGTAAATATGCGGGTTGTTTTTAAATAAGTTATATTATGATGTAAGAAAAGCATATTTAATTTATTAATACAATGTAGTTGTGTTTGCAAATATGTAGCTTGATTATTATTTTAACCGTTTATCTATGTAACCTCCGAAAGCTATCAATTGGCTTACGAAAATACAAATATCAGGTTCATGATGAATTTATTTTTCACTCATTGTATATATATATATATTGGAATGACACATAAATTTCACATAAATAAGATCTAAATTAGCAACGCTGAATAGTGCAATATTTGTAGAAAAAAATAGAAAACATGAAACATCATAAGTCAATTGCAAATACAGATAATAAATTCAAATTTGCTAACTTTATACTGACAAACTACAATAACCTGATTATCTCCCTTTCTAGATATTACAATCAATAAAACTATTCCCAATCAAAGTTTGAATTAAGAGAAAGTCTTCAAAAGTAATAAACATTCGTTTATGAATAATTAATCATGTTTCAATTAGAAATATAAAAAATTAACTACACATTATCATAATATCAATCAAGCGATACAAAAAATACAATTGAATATACATACCCTAAATAAGGAAATGGTAGACAAAATTCACAGCCAAAACAACATCTTTTAATTGCAATAACACATTGATCTACCTGTGAACAATATTGACTTAATTAGAACCTTTCGTAATTGAAATATAAAATACAGCTTTCATAATATAAACTTTTCTCAAAAATCTGTATCAACTGCTACAATAAATCAAAACTTCAAATTTGATAATAACATTAAATTAACGGTACCAAATTGTAAAAATAATCTTTGCATTTACCGAACTTTAAAAAGTTCAACTGAAGATAATGTTATATAATATTTACATGTACAAATCATATTTTTGTTATTTTCCCTTCCATATTCTATGGAACACTTTTATATAAAACCATCATGTAAAAATCCTAATAAATATAACAAAATAAACCAACCTTATTTCTTTCTAAAAGAATTCTTATTCAATCTCTTTGTCCAAAGTTTCTGAGTCATAAAATCAGGTACCCAGTCTCAGTTGTTAATCAAAAGTGAGTTTTTAGTGAGTACTTTTTTTACCTGTAATTACTGAAGTGAATGATATCTTAATATAAAAAGAGAGATAACTCAAAAATAATTTAATGGAAAGTTTTGACATGTTACATCTATTTCAAGATCAATTGAAAAAGGTTTGAAGATACCAAAGCTGTAATCAGAAGCCGAAAATCGAAGAAGAGAAGACAACACAATTCCCAAATGAAATTGGACACAAGGACAAACAACTATCTATAAAACACTACACAGAAAACCAAAGATCGAACCACAGGAATCCTACTAAAAACTGGACTTGAGGTGAAATCAGGTGCTCCGGAAGGGCAGGCTGTTCCTTCTCCACATCTGTCGTGTTGCTCTAGTTTCAAAACGGTGATAAGTCATGAACGAGGAAAGGATCGGATTATGATTACGACAAACGGGATATATCCGTTAAAAAATAAAACTTAATTAAACATTATACAATTATCCGTTATAAATAATATTTTTATTAATGATTTTGTTTCACAGGTTCGGTGGTAACTATTCAAGATTCTGCAGAAATTATAACAACAAGTAAAAATCATACTGATGGTGTAGCTTCTGTCTCCGAGGGCGCTGCAAACATACCTGTTGCAGATTGGGCTAAAATCATAAATGTTTCCATCCTAGAAATAGAAACCGATTGCAATAATAACGCATTGCTGAGTCATATTTTTCACTTGTTAAATTTGTGCCTGTATACTATTGATCGTGCATGCAAATTTGGAATTGCACCAGTCGTCACCAGACTCCTTCTCATATTTACCTGGAGAAAGCTTTTGTTTCATAAACAACATTTTAGAGCCTATATTATAGGTAAAACAATCAGAACTATTTTTCGTAGTTTGGAAATCTTTTGGTCACTACTAAGCGACACATAATTGTCCCTGATGAAAATGATTTTGCTGTCAATCGTAACTGTAAATTTTCTAAAGAGACTTCATTTCCATGTACAAAAAGATATATATTACCATTTTCTCTTGTTAACTCCTGTGCCATGTTTTTGCCATCAACACTCAAAACATAGTAATTTCTCTTTGATTTCACATCCATAGTTTAACTGAATCTGCTTTGGTATATCAATGCTTGAGTACTAAAACAATATGTCATACCTTATGTAGAATTATGTTGGCAATGGCTTCGTTTTTCTTTTTAGCCATAAGCTTTTCTTTCTCTACATTCCAATAAATTATATATAATAAACCCCATGAGTCCGGTGACAATAAATCGAGCCAGGCGCAGTGAGCCCTAAAAGTCCGGTGCCAATCCCTAATGATAAAACCACATTTTATAATAAGCCACCCCATTTATAAATTGAACTTTATGTTGTATATCAATTGAGTTCTGAGTTACATTTTGAGTCAAAGAAAAACAAGTAAACAAATCAGAACAATCAATATATTTCGAGAAAAATATGACGACCTTTGGTTTGTTTGGTCTTTTTTCGAGTTTGTGTAGGCATTTTGAAGTAATTGGAGGACATGTGATGAATTTATATAATAAAAACAAAGATACTATATTTTGGGGTTATTCTTTAGTGTTTTAAGCACAATTACGATTTCTTTTGTGCTCCCGTTTCCAGTTTGAAGAATAAGGTCATATATTTGCAACTCACACAGTTCATTGCCGAAGTAGCCTAGTCAGGAAAAGCAGAATAAAAACACCGAAAAGTCATGGTTTTTGAAGGAAGTCCGACGAAAAGTTTGCAGATACCAAAGGAATAATCAGAAGCCATAAATCAAAGAAGGACAAATAATGCAAATGAAAAAGGAAAAATAACGATCTACTAAACATTGGACAGAAAACTAAAGAGCGAGCGACACGAATCCCACTAAAACCGTGGGTGATCTCAGGCACTCCGGAAGGTAAGCAGTTCCTGCTCCACAAGTTGTACCCGTCATGTCACTCATTTTACAAACCCGATGACAAGTCAATGAATGAAAAGAGGATCGCACTGTGATTACGGCAAAAGGAACATAAAGTGGTCATATGTGACAGAGAAACTCCGTAAGGGTAGACGAAATAATTACTTCAAGGTTACCACTAGGAACCCTTACGAACCCTTATTTCATTAGCTTCCTCGTTAGCAGCAATCCTCAACTAAGGAAATCATGATAGGAACTACAAGCTCTGGAATATCAAATAAACTGAGAGATATATACGCCATTTGCAGGTGCTGCTGAAATGTTGCCACATATAAATGGAAAGTTCACAATGGGAAAATTGAAAGCATCTCTTTTGTCGTAAATTTCGCTCTTAACCGGCCCTCACTGTCATTTTCGAGGTGTAGGTTAAGGTATGAAGCATACCCAACTGTATTTGTGGTATCGTTTATTTCAAGCTCAATGGGACAGATGTGATCAACAAAATCATTCTTTTGGAATGTTGGCCTTATTCAACATAGGTTCCTTGGAATAAATTTGTCTTATAAACGTACGACAATTGGAATAATTTATGTTTAAGTTATTGTCTGCGTGTCTGTCATTGTTGAATAAACTACTAGTAATCTTTGTGTGTCTAGACGGGTCTTTTTGAAATCCTTTCCCCATTTATGTCTTATCACTGGGTTTGTAGTGGAGTTCGTGTTACTAGATCTTTAGTTTTATGTGTATGCTTTGTAGATCGTTGTTTGTCCTTTTTCTTTTCGCCGTTGTGATGTCTGTACTTCGAAATACGGATTCCGATTCCCCTTTTGGTATCTTTAAACTCTTCTTGTAACTAGAATAACAGGGCGGGTATCAATAGTTAATAAACTTGCTTTATCAGCCCGCCTGGGCCATTCTTGTGAAACTTGGTGAAATAAACACAAAACTCAAAGTTTTATCACAGGGTAAACTTTTAGCTATAATGTCCGGAAGTGTATGCTAAATAACTGTGTAAGAACCATTACCAGGTTATAAATGTACATTAACCTTCACGTGACAGCAATGTTGTCTTAATCATTTTGTTTTTGTTTTTGTATTACCTTACAAAAAGTCACAGATCAAATTAGAAGGTTCATGGTAATCATGTTATATTAATTAATTACATCAATAATCAAATGAGAAACAAAACAAAATACAACAAAAAATAATATTACAGGTATTCGGAAACCGGTATGCGTAGTTATATTAATCAGGTTTTTATTTTTCGCAAAAGGCTGAGATTACAAATATTAGATTTCTCGAAGTAATAATACTTGTATATATTGGTTACCTCTTTGAGTAGGAAGACATCTTTACTTGGGGAAAATGGTAAAAACACGAAAACGATCGGTAGGTTTGCTACATATGATACTTAATACCGAAGGATCAATTAAAAATGGACAATCCAGACGAAGAAAAACAATAGACGAGACAATATGTGTTGGACACCACTATACGCAAGCAAACACAAATAACGTAAATAAGACATGATAAACAACTGGCGGTAAATACGAACCGAACGTCGTTTTTATGCGGAAATCAGAATGTAAAGACACATAACAGGAGGACAACACAAAAAACATAAAAACAATGAAAAACACGGGGGATGAACGCAGGTGCTCGCTAAGGGTATACTGTATGATAATATGCTGTTTTGAGAAGACTATTTCGGTATTTTGAATATACTAGCGGACAAAAGAAAGGATACACTATTTTAATAATTTTTCTTTATTGTATATTTTATCAAAAATATAATTTGACATTCTTTTGAGTATTGTAAATGTCTCATTGTAAAGAATGAATAACTGCCAGATCAGTAACACATCAAATGTTCGTAAGGCATCCAATGAAAGCACGATGGTCGAAAACATGGAATAACAAATTCAGAAATTAAATTTTCACATTTTAATAACAGTCCAAAAAAGCAACTTAAGTTCAATATCGTGTGTGTCCTCCGTCTTCATCAACAACAGCTTGACAACGGCGTCTCATTGAAGCAATAACTGTAGAAATTACAGCCTGTGGAAGATTGTCCCATTCCTCTTGAAGGGCCTGACGATGACGAAGTTCTGGTAATGTGATGGGTTTATGAGGCCTTTGTCGAACACGACGGTCAAGTTCATCCCAGATGTGTTCGATAGGAATGAGGTCTGGTGATTTTGAAGGCCAAGGCAAGACATCGATGTTCTGTTGCTGAAGAAAAGCCCGAGTAATTCTTACCGTGTGCGGTCTTGCATTATCCTGCTGAAAGGTAATGCCTGGTCCATTGTGGTTAAGAAAATTCACAACCTCCACGGCAAGAATATTGTCTCTATACCTTGCAGCGGTCAAGGTATCGTCAACAAAAACCAGATTAGTACTTCTACGCGAGGTTATCACTGCCCATAACATCACACTTCCGCCTCCAAATCTGTCTCTTTCTTGAACACAACAGTCCGCGTATCCTTCATTTTGCCTGCGATAAACCCTTGCACGACCATCCGAATGAGATAAATTGAATCGGGATTCATCCGAAAACAATACATGACTCCATTCGTTGTTGAGTCTCCAACGTAATCGTGCTCGACACCATCTTAGACGTTCCTGCCTATGTCGATTAGTCAATATCAAACCGTGGGCGCAAACCATTGGCAATCAGTCTCCTGCGGATGGTTCGCGCACTGACACGTCGACCCTGAACAACATTGGTCGATGATGTTGCTGGCAGGAAACGATCACGTATGTGACGGAGACGGTTGAATCTGTCATCTGCAGGAGACGTTACTTTTGGGCGTCCGGATCGAGGTCGATCTTTTGTTGAACCTGTCATTTGAAAACGTCTACGAAGACGATGAATGGCCAAGCGTTTATAACCCAAAGTTCTTGCGACGGCGGTGACGTTCATGTTTGCTTGGAGCATACCTATTGCACGTTCTCTTAATTCTTGTGAAAGTCGAGGCATACTGCCTAGTCTTCGGGTTAATTCAGGTGAACTTTCAATTTGCCATAGATTTGTCTTGTTGATAACAATAAAGTTGTCTCATTATCGATGGCGGTAAAAGTTGCACGTGCAAAAGTGGTAAAAGTATACTTTGATTGTCTACGTCGTAAACGATGCGTACAGTTAAAAAATCAATAACCAAAATTAATCAGTCGCCCAGGTAAGTATAGGTACTAAATATCATAAAGAAATTCAAATAAATAAAATAGAGAAATAAAACAATAAGTGTATCCTTTCTTTTGTCCACTAGTATATATAGCAACACAAATGATAAATTAGCCTGCAGATTATGTATGCATAGATTCATTATTTGGTAAAAACGGACAATACAGTAGATAATGAGTAGTAGTCTCTATTTCTCTAGTAATCAGTTTGGTGGGGGTGCGAAGATATTTTACTCTATGCCTGATGATTTATAGAGCTACAGTTGATACGCTATCTGGTATTTAAAATGCAACAAGACGAGGTCAAACAAATAAGTATAATGGTTCACTAACATTTTGTTAAATATTTTTTTAAAAATTAACAAGACCATTTTCTTTGACAATTGCCGTTAGATTCTTCCATGACCCAAGGACAGAATGGCGAAAGTAGTCAGAATAAAAGCAAGTTGACTGGAACGATTAAAGTAGTATTCCGTGTATTATGGCACTGAATGTGATCAAGTGTTTTAGACATTATCAGTTAAGTATAATGGGTGACAATTATTTGTTTTTGTCGTGTGGTCTACGGGAATTTAACATGATCTTTACGGCCATTGTTTTTTCCCATAAGCGTGACAAAGGACCACTCAATCGGATGTTCTCGGAATTCTTTGTAATGTCAATCATTAAGTAAAACGAAAACAAACAAACTACGAACGACAACTGTCTTTTTCAATTCGCAAACAAACACCAGATATGCTTAAGCATACACGCAAAGTTACCATTAAAATATAGCTGTCCCGTTGGGAACAGAGACTGCGACAATCACGTAACGTTAAATAACCGTCAAGAAAGTAAAGGACTTATATATTATATTCTGTCATTATTTGGCTTTCCAGTTCTTTCGATTTTGAGCCTACCTGATGGAGGTTATTCCAGAAACGCGCCGTGCGCATTAAATTTGATAATTACATTTCTATTCAAATCGTTATGGGAGAATATAAATCATGGACCATGTACCTTTTGATGGAGAACTTATTTAACGTCAATACAAAAGTGTACGGAATAAAAAAAAAATAAGAATCATATGTTGGAAAATCTATTCATATGCCAAAGAATAGGCTATCCGGTTTAGGCTTTTGGCGCCATTGCTGCCAAAACTTTAAATTAGTTAGCTTTACAACCTTTAGATTTTGAGCGTATCTGATGAAGGTTATTCCAGAAACGCGTCGTGCGCACTAAATTTAATATCTACATTTTTACTATATAGTGCATAATAACCCGAAATATCACAATCATAATCTACTAAATATTTGATTAAGATAGAAATTAATTAGTATATAATTGAAGTAAAAATACTACACTTTCTGATGTGCTAAATTATCTAAATTAATTACGCTGTAAATAATGTTATTGGAATACCAAACAGCTGTCAAACAGATGTTATTTAGCTTAAAACACGAGATGAAGAAAACAACAACAGTTCAAATTGCACTGAAGTGTAAAAAATACTAATCTGTTTTAAATATATTGCTCTACATCATCTGATCATGTATATTATTCGTCCTTATTACGCCGCAGTTTCATTAATCATTATTTAATTACGTCTCATGTATAATTCTTGGATATCATAATATCTAAACTGATGCATCAGCCGCAACAATTACTCTCCGACTGTAATATAATAACAGCTAACGGAAGTGACAAAACCAAAAATCGTTTTTTTTGTTGTTGCGAAAATCGTACCGGATATCACACTAACGAGTGTGCGGGTGCAAGTGCAGTGAAAATCAATTAATTAATGTTACATACACGATACGAAAAGTAAACGTAAACAATGTATGACCCAAATGCATGCTAGTTTACAATTGACAAAGGTCATTAATTTTTTTATGGAAGGCATTCTCGGGCGTTGTTCGGTTTTGACCAGGCAAAGGTCACTGGACTCCGTCTAAACTGTAGATTGGTTTGGCATAGGTTTTATCTATGGTGCTTAACCCCACTTTCAACAATATATCAGAAATACCGTGGCTGTCAGTTTTATTGATGGAGGAAACCGGAGAAAACCACCGACCTGTCGCAAGTCATTGGCAAACTTTATCACATAATGTTGTTTCGAGTGCACCTCGCCTGAGCAGGATTCGAACTCACAACTTTAGTGGTGATAGGCACTGATTGCACATGTAGTTGTAAATCCAACTGCCATACGATCACGACCACGACGGCCCCAAAAATGTTATTGGAATACCAAACGCCTGCCAAGCAGATGTTATTAAGCTTAAAACAAGATATGAATAAAACAACAGTTCAAATAACACTGAAGTGTAAAAATATTAATATACTTGAGCAGTTTACTCTACATCATGTAAATTATTCTTCGTTATAGTGTCGCTGTGTACTTTTAATGAACATGTGTATTTTTGTATGGTTACATGGACTTTTATGGAAGGTATTCTCGGACGTTGTTCGGTGGTGGCCGGTTAAAGGTCAATGGATTCTGTTTGAAATGGAGATTAAAACAGCAACTAAAAATCTCAAGATAAGACGACAATATAACGACGAATAATGTGTGGTACCGTTCACATTATCTTACATCATCTATGAAATTTGGAGTGTATGATTTAGAAAAAAAAAAATTCAAGATTTAAAATATATATATATATATATATATGTATAATCACATATGCTATACGCCATGTCTTTTTGTATTGTAGTGTTCATTCATTGTCTTTAACATGCACGACCGCATCTTTTCATTTAGAGATGATGTTTGGAGCCATAAAACTAGTTAAACACCGCCACTGTTTATGAAGTGCCAGGAAAGTGAACGGCCATGTAATTGTATGGTAGGGAGTATCGATTTTACCTCTGTGTAAGATATTCCGATTGGATTTTGGAACTTTTCCGACAGTCTGGTGGTTTTTTGTTGTTTTTTGTTTTTGTTTTTTTATGCATATATTGTAGGTACAAGTATATAGATGAAGACTTTAAAGGCACATTGTCTACGATTTTGTTGAAAAATTTTAACTGTCCATAAATGATTTGTTTAAGCTATTATTAAATAGTTATGCTGCAAAAGATACGATTGGTGTTCTTTTTTTTGACAAAAAAGACCCAAAACTATCGTTATCGGGATTATTGTCCAGGATGACAAAAAATCAAAGTGAAAGTACCAGCGCCACTTATAAAAAACGGAAGTTGAGAACTCTCGGGGTTTTGGCTTTGATGTAAGGAAAATACTGTTAAGATTCAAACACTTCATGATTGTCGCGCTCGTTTAATGTTGTTTGAATCTTAACGTTTCGTTGCGTATTCGCCAATAATTCAGTGTTTAACCTTCATTTTATGAAGGTCAGTACGGAAAACGACAATAATTTTGGGTATGATAAAAATACGATGTTCGTAGACAATATACCTTTAAAGTATCATACCTGGGTCTTATCCGTTTGTCATGTACATTTGTATATTAATTTGACAATAAAATATATTTAACGAATTCTTCAAACTTAAGACACTCATTTACATCCCGTTCTTTATGTGGGATGACGTGAGTTTTGTATTTGTTTGGTGCCCTGCAACAAGTAGAGGATTCTTTCTTCTAGGAAATAAACGTTAGAGAAACTCGAAGAGGAAATCAAGAATGGACAATCCAGAGACACTGGCAGCATTGATAACACAAGACACAAGATGAAGACAAACAAATAGTAATCAGTTTCTTCCTCTCATAAGACACCCGTCATGTTACTCCTACAGTCCAATCGTGTTGGAGAGCACTATATGCATAACCAAAACATAAATAAAACTTCCAGCAAATAGTAATCTTTTTCAGTATCGCGATATTCCTTAGGGAATTAATTACCTTTGTCAATTGTAAACTAGCATGCATTTGGCTCATACATTGTTTACGTTTACTCTTCATATCGTGTATGTAATAAATATTTAATAAATGTTATTGTAAATATTCAACATAATATTAATTAATTGACTGTCACTGCTCTTGCACCCGCCCACTCGTTAATGTGATATCCGGTACGATTTTCGCAACAACAAAACTACGAATTTGGTTTATTCACTTCCGTTAGCTGTTATTATATTACAGTCGGAGAGTATCTGTTGCGGTTGATGCATCAGTTTAGGTATTATGATATCCAAGAATTATACATGAGACGTAATTAGATAAAACAAACAACAACATGAAATCCTACATTGTCGGAACAATTCCACCATCATTTAAATACTACATAGTACATCGTAAGACATCATAGGGAAACAGTAGTTAACTTTGAACCAAAATCTAATTGTCAATACTATCTTTCGTCATCAGTACACAAGTAACATGATACTTTTCAATGAGGCGTTGAAGATACCACATCGTAATCAGAACCAGAAGCCGTAAATCGTAGGACAGACGACAATGCAATCACCAAATGAGAAAAAAAGACCAACCAGAGGCATTCGAAACAATGCACAAACACCTAATGATTGACCAACATACACCTCACTGAAAACCATGACTGAACGCAACAGCTTTGGAAAAGTGGGAAGTTCCCGCTTTACTAGTGGAACCCGTCATGTATATATTAAAGACACCAGCATCATCTGATGCGCAAATTGTGATGAACATCAGTATTCGTAAACAAATAGAAATATCACCAAAGAAAAAACATACTTTGTCTTATTTCATTTGAATTTTATATGTCATCGATGTTGTTATCCCAATCCGTTTTCAACCGCATCGGTGGTATAATCATTAGCATGCTCGCCTAGAGTGCGGTAGATCGTAGTTTCATCGGTGGTATAATCATTAGCATGCTCGCCTAGAGTGCGGTAGATCGTGGTTTCATCGGTGGTATAATCATTAGCATGCTCGCCTAGAGTGCGGTAGATCGTGGTTTCATCGGTGGTATAATCATTAGCATGCTCGCCTAGAGTGCGGTAGATCGTGGTATCATCGGTGATATAATCATTAGCATGCTCGCCAAGAGTGCGGTAGATCGTGGTTTCATCGGTGGTATAATCATTAGCATGCTCGCCTAGAGTGCGGTAGATCGTGGTTTCATCGGTGGTATAATCATTAGCATGCTCGCCTAGAGTGTGGTAGATCGTGGTTTCATCGGTGGTATAATCATTAGCATGCTCGCCTAGAGTGCGGTAGATCGTGGTTTCGAGCCCCGATCGGGTCAAGCCAAATACTGTTAAGTTGGTATTTGTTGCTTCACTGCTAAGCACGCAGCATTAAGGAGAAAGAGCAAAGACTGGTTGACTCGGAATCTGGATAATGTTTCCGAGTGGGGTGACATGTCAATCCGCCGACTGTTGTTTCAGTGAGCTAGCACTATAAAAATAAAACTAAGCGTGTTGGTCTATTACAAAACAGACACCATTATCTTCTTATTGCAAATTAACTTTTTCTAGCCATGATATAGCTGAAAAATTGCTGCTCTGGCGGTTTGACAGTTATTTGTGTCGGTTATTCATAGATTAACGTCTTCTGATTACTCCTCTAGTATCTTCAAACGTTTCTTATTGTCAACCATTAACTGTCTATAATACACCAATTCATTAACTTTCCAACTAGCAGTACACAATTGTAGTCAATGGAAAATATCTGCAATTTTATTGCCGATGAATATCTAATCAAGCTTCTGCATCCTTAGGAATGGTCTTTAGTTAATGACATACTAAAAAGTAATGATAGAAAATAAATAATATGAATTTTCGCTATTATAGGAAAAAAAACCTATAAAATTTACAAATGAATATATTGAAATGACTTTTAAGTCAAATCATTTTTGTTTAATCGAGGAAAAGGAAAGAAAACTAGTATTTTATGTTATTTGAAAACAATTACTGCGTTGCTTACTCTGTCAAAGATACGGACTATTGTACACTTTATAGATTATTTGAAGTAACCGGATATTAAAATCGCTATCTATCAACCTAAACACATTAATATATCGCACATGAAGTTGTAATTAGAATTCGATGACAACAACGGTTTAAGAGCTAGCTTTATGTGACAATAACCACGCCTACCAATACATACTCGACTTATATACACATAGATATGTTGACAAACATCATCCAGGGAATATTCCTATAGTTGTTATGACGTGCACTCCATTCCAAATAGCTCTTCTGGGAAGTGGACGTGTTGGTAAGACGTGCATATTGCAGCGATATATGTACGGGACATTTCTTAAAGAATATGTGGAAACAGTTGAAGATCTATATTCTCAGCCGTATATTATAGATGGCAGGCAACAAAATATTGACTTTATTGATACAGCAGGGAATATATCGTTTCCAGCCATGAGACAAATTTATATTTCTAAAGCTCATGGCTTCGTTCTTGTCTATTCAATAAGTGATAAAAATTCGTACGAAGAAATGAAGAAGCTTTGGGAACAGATAAAACTTGTGCGAAAAAATATACTGAATATTCCTGTTGTTGTAATAGGGAATCACTTGGATGAAGAAAATATTCGGCAGATAGAAACATTTGATGCGTTAGATTGGGCATGTGGTGAAAATCTTGGAGGTTGTTTCCTAGAAGTGTCTGCAAAAGCGAATAAATATATTCACGACATTTTCAAAATTCTTTTTGAACAATTCGGAAATACAAGGAGTAAACAAAAAGGTCCTCTTCGTTTTCGATCTACAAGTATATGTAGGATGGTTTCGGAATCGGAACCTGGAGCTCCAAAAAGGAAGACAAACTCGTTTAGAAGATCAAAAACTGTTGGAAGCGATCTTCATGATGAATTTAGTCAGACTTATCAGGATATGGTTTTTGATGACTATAAAGATGCTAATATATGCAGACTCAAACGTAAACAAAATGGTCCTGCTAAACAATCTACTACAAAAAGAAATTTGCTGCCTGCAATACGCACTGTACAAAATAAATTGTCTAGAAGTGTAAGTTTTCTTAGCTGGCGATTAAACAGAGATTTATCATTGTGTGAAGAACAATCTAATACTCCAGAGACATGTTTGCCTGACGTTATCGAAGGAAGTAAACTTCAAAGTCATGTGTTAAATACAAGTCTACATACCAGCAGCAAAACATTATGTAAAAAGGAAAAAACTTTTTGTAAAAAGAAATCAGAAAGCGTACCCAATGATCTAAGCGCTTCTCGATCATCGGCTGCTTTCAAATCAAGCGAATGTACAATTTCTTGAGATTTTATTATGTATATACCTTGTTGGCCAAAATACGAAGAAAAATAATAAAAGGATAATTTATGTGTAACTGTGCATTTTATAATTTCGTATACGAAAAAAAATAACACATTATGTGTGCTAGTAAACAAGAACATAGTTTGTCCACCAGTTGTGAGGGACAAACAAATGCACGCCTTTAGGGTGTGAAACGTAAATGATTATGTCATATTTAGGAATGTTACCCACCATTCACGTAATATGTGCATCATTTGTAAGACGTAACAGTTGTTGGTCTGTTACAAGCCAAAACTGTTTTTTCTCTTGACCTTTCCCTTTATCTTGTTGCAATCAAACTGTCCGTCTATAGGTTCATCTAAGCCTGACAATTTTATTCAATTGATTTATCGTTTTTTCATCAATATAGCCGAAACACTGTAAACTTGGTGTTAAAGAACAATCAATCAAATAAGAAATGCCGTCTAGAAGAAAATATCAAAGTATTTCAAGTAGTGAGAGTTAAGGTTTATTTTTCAATATCCTGCAAGATATACCGTTGAATACCATCGATTTTTCATACTTTCAAATAAACAAACATAAAATCATAAATATTAAATTTAGTATACACGACGCGGTTCTGGAATAACCTTCATCGGGTACGCTCAAAATCGAAAGATTGGAATCCAAATAACTTAAAATCATACTTGAAACATAATTTTGATGTAATTTTTCTGTTTAATTGTAAAAGTAATTGTTTTTACTATGGATATACTGTTTGGGAAAGAAAAATAGAGAACAAGTTTGAATGAATTTCATTCATGTGCATCTTAATAGTTCCAACTTCCTTTTAATTCTGAGTGAAATTTATCATAATGTCTGGCAAGGAGTGTCATGGAGAGTGCAGCTGCAATAAAAACTGACGAAACATTGGTATATATATCTCCCTTTTGTGTTAAATTGAAAAGTAAGTGCTCATGAAAGCTTTTCAGATGCAATAATTATATAAGATACTGTCAAAATAATAATTTCATCCCTTAATATATATAGTATAACTAATCGTAGATTTGAATATCAAAATAAGACCACGAGAGACCGAAGTACGCATAAGGATTTAAACGAGTGGGCGGAACTTGTTCCGTCCACGA
>MJUT01006372.1:1200419-1213951 GCA_002080005.1 Gigantidas platifrons | reverse complement strand
TTACAAGAGACATACATAGAAGACATTTATTACATATTGACGGTATATACTGTTACAAGAGACATACATAGAAGACATTTATTACATATTGACGGTATATACTGTTACAAGAGACATACATAGAAGACATTTATTACATATTGACGGTATATACTGTTACAAGAGACATACATATACAATATTAGTGCAGCATCATACAATTTACACTTTATGTGTATCGGGCTTAAAAATATGGATAAAGGCGAGTCTTTTCCTAGTTTGGGTCGAATACACATAAACTTTATATTTTAAAACAGTGCATTAATATATTGTTTATCTTGCAGAAAAAAAATCATATTAACCTAATTGACGTTTATATTTTGAATTAAATAATAAAATTCTACGATTATCCCTCTTTTTATATTTTCTGTCAACAGGAAGTGAACTGGATTTACAACTAGTCCCCAAAGCTCAAACAGGTAATATGTGACAGGGGAATCAGAAACTATATTTCGGTCAGTAACAGTATATAACAAAACATTATCCAGTCAATACAGTTTGCCTGCTCAAATAGAACAAGTGCGGGATAAAAGAAAATACACCAAATATAACGAGGAACTGTATGAATAGAAACACATTTACATATCATACATAACAATATCAGTACGGTTGACCTTTTATGTTCAGTTTGAGTCTATAAAAGAATCATGCATAGAATTATTTATTGGCAAAAAATATTCTGGATTTTATTATATTGATTAGTGGGTCTCTAGAAGATGAAGAAAGTGAAGAAATACCAAAGGGGTTGTAAAAAATAAAAATCCAAGGACGTTATACAAACCTCGAGATACAAACCCGCGAAACAAAGAACTAACAACAACTCTCAGAACAAACAACAAAACATGTACACAAATACACACGAGCAATACGAACTCCCAATGGAAAGGGAGTGAACTCAGGTGCTCTGGAAGAGTTAGCAGTTAAGAGAAAACAATATTTATAGTGTTTCGCATGTAAAGTAGTCGACTATTGTTGGATAATTTCTGGCTGGTTAATGTTTCAAAATTTTGGCGGGAAAAATTTCCCGTAATTTTTACAATACAATATTAGCTAAATATGCCTTTGTATGTCTTTTTATCGGAATACCACTGTTTGTGAAATGTAGTGTTTTATAGTGTCGTATTTATATTACTATTTTTATTTGTCACCTGTGTGTAAAGACCTTTTGCTAGTATTCGTACGATAATTGAAAAGTTTTTAAAATCTCAATTGTAGTCATTTTTTCCTACAAAATGTGATATTTCACCCCAAAATATGCATATCCCATTGTTTTTCATTAGCCAGATCGTAAAATATAACTGTTGGTACCGCCTTTTGAGTTAATACATGAAGAATTCCTTCATTATCATGTATCCCACAAAGTAAAAGAAAATTTCCAGTTTTCGTCGATTTTTTATTAAAAAACCAAATGTTTGCCCCCAAAAAACACATTTCCCCATTATATATTGCTTTAGATTTTTAGAATATAACTAAGCACACGGTGACAGAAAAAATTATGTTTCAATTAGTTTGAAGTTTTGCCATTTTTCGGCTAGAATGACTGGACTATTATGCAGGTAACTTATATACATCATGTCTGGATTATCTATGCAAACTCAATAGTAAGTGGCGAGTTCTATTTATTTTTTCATAAATAATTCGATATTTCTTCCGAAAAATTGCCAAATTATTCAATATTTTAGCATTACAAAATGAAAGAAAACCACTTGCTGACAAAGTAACTTGGGATGTACTTTCAGGTAACTTGGAATGTACTTTCAGCTATGCTGAACACAATGTCTGCTTTTTGGCAAATACATATATAATGGAATTCATTTCCTACCTAAATTACATATATTGAAGAAACATTCATGTTTGTAATGTTATTCCGTAGACCAGTTTCGATTAGAAATTTTAAATTTGAACAGCGTATTTGGCAAATACTTTATGAATTCTTAATCAGAGTAAATATTTTTCTAACCAAAATTCTGTCTTAAACATGGAATAAAATTCACCTCTGGATGCCTGTTCTATATTGCTGTGGCATATCTTGATGAAGCGATCATCTAATATTTGCTTTAAAGTCGGTTTAATATCATTAGTATACAAAGTACCGTGACTATTCCAAACACAGCTTTAACCACCCTATATCGTCGCATAACGATTTGACATATGTAATCCTCCTTAAATTGATTACTGATACATAGAATACAACATTTGATGCATATTACTGCATAACTTTTTTCTTCATTCTGAAATAATGTCATCTAAAAAATTAAGACTCTGATTTGATTTTTATCTTTAATAGATATCGGCCAGTTTCACCATAGACTGTAACAATTATGGGCTCAGTTAAAGAATCGAATAATTTAAGTTGGAGATCAATAGGAATTAGTTATAGTAAAATTACTGTTAAAATTGAATAAGCGTAGCGAAAACCGAAGGGACAATCAAAAGTGGACAATCCAGAGTCACTGTCAACACTGGACGAAGACAAAACATACACATAAACACAAACCAGAAAACTAGAAAGATGAGCAATACGGTGCCCACCAAAACCCTGGGGTAAACACATGTGCTCACGAAGGGAACGCAGTTTCTGCTTCTTACAAGACGGCCACCATCTTACTCATATCAGAATGTGATCTAACATTTCAATCTTTGCACCATGCACCTTAAATCCATAACCATTGTTTCTAGAAAATCAAAATTAACTTGCAGTTTCCATATCGAACAATAATTATCAAAAACTAGCAGGGGATTCTGTAAATCTGTCGCCGATTCTGCCAATAGAATAGTATCATCTGCATATAGTAGCGTAAACAATCATTTACGTATTCTTAAATTTTCACAACATTTCTGTGATACTGCTTGGAGGCCTGTTACATTTTTGTTTCATAAATCATCCTCAAAATTCGAGAGAAATACTGCAAATGGAAAAGGTGATAAACTGTCCCCTTGACGAACCCCAATATTGCAAGAGAAAAAGACCGATGTTTCGTTCTTAGATTTGACATATGATTTTATATTGCAATGCATACTATATACATTTGTATTACTTTGACTATTTTTCCAGTAATATCATTTTTCACTAGTTTTTGTCATAATCGAACTCTCCAAACAGTTTTATCTTAAAGACAAATATATATCTATTAATACACAAAATATGTTGTCTAAAATAGAGCTACCCTTTACGAAATCCAGCTTGAATATTTGGTATGATTTCAGCCATATCAGCATATTTAGAGAGTCTAGTATTTATAATTGCTGTGAATAATTTACCAATGAAGAATAAAAGTGTTATGCCTCAATACGAATCTGTAGATTTTTTTAAAACTGTTTATCCCTTTCGTTTTATATGTAGGAAGAATGATACTCAAAATCCAACATTCGGAAATAACATCAGTGCCTATGATTTTGTTGAATAGTTCTACCTGATAATCGCAGAAATAAATGTATGGTCAATTTTATATATTCGTGTACTACCATATCATATCGGGAGCTGTCCCATTTTGCATGTTTTTGGCTTCCAAAAGAACATCATGTTTCGAAATTTTACCATTCAAAATTTAATCTTTAAATCAATTTTCGCAATCTGTTGGTTCAACGTCAGTATCACCGTTTTCAATTTCGGTATTTTTTTTATTTTTTTTATATATATATTACTCCAATAACTCAGAATAGATACATGTATGTCTATATTATTTTCAGAGGGCGAGTTCATTTTATCAAAAATTTCCACAACTCGTTGGGATGTGAATCAAGAACTGCGCAAATCATTTTTTGATTTGAACTGATAATGCTGACTACTTTGATTCATAGTGTTACTTGTTTTTCTTTTTAACTTGTGTCTGCTATCATCAGTCTTATATGTATGATATTTTGCTTCGCGTTATGATGAAACGATGTTCCTTTTTTTTTCAATGACTGCGCTCATTGAACAATATTTTTTTTAATTAAATTTCTAGCGGGAATTACTACGTATAATTCTATTATATTCAAATTTTCTACTCAATCATTTAAATCTGATTAATATGATTCAAATTTACTTCTAGCAAATTCACCTGATTCAATAAGTCAACAACACTCGTTTTATTTTCAACGCTGTCCACAAATAAGTTTTTCTTATCAGAAATCCAACGGATCAGTGTATTAACACTTTCCTTTACATTGGTTTGGTCATTATATGGTTGCGTCATGCCTATAATTATTTCAATTTTGAAAATGGAATTTGAATTAGGACATATATTGATTGATTGCTTAAAGTCAAAGGTGGAATTTTTCGGGTATATTTTTGACTTGAAACAAGTATGCAAACAATAACAAATTTTAAAAGTGGTATTAGGATGGTTCTGTTGAGTGGTAGCTTCACTTCTAACAGATAAACACGTGTTTTATGAATGTAAGCCTCCACATAATAAGACCACGTGGGAAATAAATACAAGGCGTTTGCGTATATTTTGAAATAAATTCTTTATCAACATTTACAAAAATAGCAAGACGTTTAGTCACGTCGCACAGCCAGAATCAAAATAGTTTGGATACATGTATTTCAATGGAAGTCATGATCTTTTGTACTAACAACTACCTGCCTACATGTATATTATAACATTCACTTCTATAAGATAAATATCAACAATAAAAGCTCACTGTCCTTTATTGTTACAAAATGTATTTGTTTCAAGTGTAAATTTAGCTTCCTTAATTGTTTTCAACATTATCTCGCTCTCGCTATACCCAACAAAACCAAACAATTTGTATACATATTTTACCATGACACTGCGATGGGAAAATCATTCCGAATCCAGGAATTCAATCACAGTACAAAATAGGTATAATGTGTTTTTAATTAGGTCAGTTATATCTATCATTGTAACAACAATAAACAACATGTGACATACTTCTGTCGTCAAACGCCGTTTTAAACTGTGTTTCTATTGACCAGAAATCATGGCGATCGAAATATAGTTAATAACATTGTATGAATGAACAACTAACAAGTACATAGAATCCATAGTTATATAGATTATGGTCGTGAGGAAACGCTAAAGAGTTCCGAAATAACTTCCATTCAACCCTATTTAGATATCTTAAATGGTCCAAGTCAGCTGCACGACATTGATTGCTTATTAAAAACTAGGTCATATATTCTATTTATAAATCTTTGTGAAAAGCTTTCATGAGGATTAAAGTGGTGTGTCAGTTGTGCATCAATAGATAGCTATAGACAAACATTGACTTGTACATTAAAAATTGAAAACTCAGATCGCACCGACAGATACACCTTCGCATTATCAATAAATCTCTGATTGATGTTGAAATCTTCTGGTAAAGATCGGAAATGTCATGATTTTTATTTCCAAATAATGGGGAGATTTTCCAATACGATAAAGGCATACATATTATCAATTGTTTGAAGTTTAACGTTAAATGGATTTGTGTGCAGCAGACTAATTATTTTGTACTTTCTATGACAGATCAAGTGCTGTCCATCTCTAAAGAAGAACCAAAGGCTTTTATATTGTTTTGTACTGTTAGAACGTAGACATCGAACCATATAATCATAATCAGATACTACAACATCAGACAATGTCTCCTGGTTAAGATTATTTAAAGCAAATTTGAAGACACCGTGAGAGTAATCAGAAGACCTAAATTGTAGATGGACAGACAATACAATGGCACGAAAGACAAAATAAAACAGTGGTCGAGACAAAACAGTACAAGGAAAACTAAATATGTAAGCTATTCCTTTAGTACCATATGTTACATATTGAACCTCAAGGGAATTATCTAAGAGTACAAAATTAAACAGTAACGCTCACATCACAACCAACGGACACGAATCTCTTCTATGCCACATTGTTAATATAACGTATCAATATGTAAATCAACGCATTAAATTGAACATGTATTAAAACTTCCTATCAAAAAAAAAGAAAGCTGATGTGATATCAGGTTCATCTACAGTTTGTCAAGCACCATACATGGGGGGGGGGGGAGTGTTTAACGTCACTTTCAACACTATTTCATTTATATCGTGGCGGTTAGTTTTATTGGTGGAGGAAACCAGAGTTGCCGGGGAAAACCACCGACCCACCGCAAGTCACTTACACACTTTATCACATAATGTTGTATCGAGTACACCTCGCCTGAGCGGGATTCGAACCCACAACGTTAGTGGTGATATGCACTGATTGTATAGGTATAGTTCCATAAGATCACGGACCACGACGACCAACGCTGCATACATAATTTGTTGATCATTTAGAAGTCTATCGTTTCAATATCCATATGTATGCATCTTTAATTTATTCTATTAACTATTAACGTGTCTTGCTATCGTTATTGAAATAATGTTTTACAATATAACACGGCATCCCATCACAAATGATCAGTACAACATTTTCCCATTACTAGCTATGGACATTCTAATTGAGACCTTTTTAATAGAACAAGATGCGTGAACGAATGTTTTAAACTTTTGTACTGAACGCTATAACATTATGCACTCTCTGCACATTTCAATTACTATAGATCAGTATCAAAAGGGTATTGAACTTTTGTGGTTCGTTTTAAATTAATTACGAATTTGGTTGGTTTTTTTTCAATTACTTCATCAATTTTGTTTGTGCGACATGATGGGAATATTCAAAACGAACAAAATGAAATAATTAAGTAAAGACGATATTAATATAGAACGACATTTAATTAATGAAATTTGATATTTGTTGGCAATTTAATGAAAGGCAAATAACTTGTATGATTTGTTTTATTATATAACTACATGTACTTGAAACGATAGACTCTATGGAGTCAGTAAAAATTGCTAACATGGCTTAAGACTGGGAAGTTGTATTAATTTCATCAGTCTAATAGTTTCATCTAACTTTCGGCAACAACGGAAAGGAGCATTACACAACTGCACCAACAATTGTTAACTTTTGCTGGAAAATTGTGGAATACTGGACAAGAACGAAAATTTAATCTTTTCTTGCGGTTACCATGCACCTACTCATTTTTTTAGAAATCCACAAATCAAGGGAAGCGTGACACTCTTCAAACATGTTACCATTAAGGTCCATAATATTAAAACCGCACAACACCAACGAGAGGACACCCATATCCGCATCCTGGTGACATGCTGAGCAGCTCTGTGAGTCGACCCGTAGCCAGCTTTACCAGCACCCAATTCATGATTCTGGGATTGTGATGTGAGACATCGTCTTATTTTTCTACCTATATAATTCTGAAAAGTAAACCAAACAGTGTTAGAAATAGATTTTTGAGCTGTCAAATTTTTGTTCTTCCCTCGACGGGATTTGAACCCACACCATTGATACACTGCAGCACCAATCGATTAGCCTTATGCCCAGCGCCCTAGACCACTCGACCACATCTGCTCCATATAGAAATATCTGAACGTGTACATGCACGAGAAGTATTATGATATTGACCTTTATATTGTTTTCATCATAGC
Source organism: Gigantidas platifrons (assembly GCA_002080005.1). NCBI lineage: Eukaryota > Metazoa > Mollusca > Bivalvia > Mytilida > Modiolidae > Gigantidas > Gigantidas platifrons. Next base: position 1,206,453 of record MJUT01006372.1, on the reverse strand, counting down.
AGTTACGCTACAGATCAATCTTAATGTAAACGCCATGACCATATATCTGATAATTGGATTTGTATTTGTTGATTGCAATTTGTCTCGAGTTATGTCGCATTGGCGACTAATTTAAATCTTTAGCATAAGCAATTGCCATTTTAAGATTAAATAAATGGTAAACAAAACAAGATGTTGCACGCTACGTCGTACTAAGAATACCCCACTCGTTCATTTGTAAGTCGCACGGTAAACAGGAAGTAGATGTGCGGTAAACCTGAAAAGGGGAGACACGGTACAAGTCACCATGCCAAAGCCATATATCAAATATAAAATCATTTCTTCCAGTAGAAGCTGAGATATCTGTTACGAAAGTGTGAACGGACGGACGGACTAACGGACAGACGGACAAGGTGATTGCAATATAGCTTCCTCTCTACGAGTGGGGGTATAATATTGCGACCTCTAGAAAATCTTATTTTAACATTTTTATTTACTAAATTAATAGAAAATGTAAATTAAAAAAAGCTCTCAGGAATCGTTTTAATGTAATATAAGAATATAAAGTACTGTATGTGATGTATTGAAGTGTCTACATATGTGTGTAGGATATTTCTCAATCGAATCACTACTTTCACAGATGGTAGGATGAAATATCCTATCATAAACATTTATAAAGGCAACAAAAACAAAATGTTTTTTTTTTTTTTTTGTCGTTTTTAAGTAAACGTTAGAGAAAACCGAAGGGGAAATCAAGAATGAACAATCCAGAGACATTGGCAACATTTGGTACACATGACACAGGACGAAGACAAACAAAACCAAAAAATAAAAAACAATACAGAAAACTCAGACTCCACCAAAACATGTGGGTAATTCCATGTGCTCACGACGGGTAAACAGTTCCTGCTTCTTATAAGACATGTTAAGATACGCAACTTATTTTATCATCACCAGACTTTGTTGATCTGAACTGATAAGAAAGCAAGATGACGCACCACAACGTTTTTTTTTTATTATTATTATTAGTTCAACGGTATCTTTGGCAATATTTCAGTTAAATGTTTTTTACGTAAAATCTTAATTTTCGTTATCAAAACCAAACACGGAATTATGAGTTGAGACATTGTTTATATAAAACTATTAGTAATATCGATAACAATAAAAAGAATAAAAATATTATATAAAACTGAGAGAGTATGGATATAAAACAAGTTTATAATCTATTATACAAAAACACTGATTTCTTTTAAAAATCGTAAAATTACATCTATTGTTTGCAAATAAAAACCCTTTAAAAACAACAGATTGCATAGAATGTATATCAGATATCTCGAACATCTAGATTTTTTTAAAGATTTTTCTTTGTCAAAAGCAGATTCATTTGTGCATATCTTAACTTTAGTGGAAATCTACAGAGCGAATTATGCATATTTTTGAAATTGTAATTAAAGTGTCAAATTCTAGTACAAAACCCATACATTATGTCATACCCTTAAGGGTATGACATAATGTATGGGTTTTGTACTAGAATTTGGAACTAACATTTCAGCTCATTTGATGAGAGAATAAGGCTTTATTTGTTCTGTCTGTGTCTTTATCCCCTCACCCACAACGATCTATTTATAGTAATATAGCAATGTTCGACAACTGGCCGACTCATCTGATACAATATTGAAAGTAGACACACTAAAATTGATTCAGGGGCCGACACAGTGATCTCAGACGGTCAGATTTATAAAAAAAACTAAAAAAAAAATTAAAAAAAACTTATGCTGTATATTTCTTAAGTTCAGCAAAGTGTTGTTGAAATTATCAAATGATATGTTTACATTTCAAATGTAGCTAAAAAAAATCGTTGACAATGGAGGCTTAGTGGAAATATCAATAGGTGCCATTTCTTCTAAATTAATATTATAATTTTTCAGAAGTGACTTATTCATATCACATGAATTACCAAACATTACTTGAATTTATTTGTTTGCATTCCATTAACATAGTCATATATGAGATTGAAAACAATTTCGTAAACAGAAATTTAAGGATAGTCATCGAGTTTCATTGCATACTGCACATCACTTTTGATAAATTTATTTTTCATTGAGTTTCATTTGGTTTGACATAAACTATCAATAGGAAATGCTATAAATACTCTACATGAGAGTAGTAATCCCTGGGGCCTATTTTATCGCGGATTTTTGTATATGACGCACTCGACACAATGTTTGAAACATGTCTACGTGCCTTCAGTCACTTAGTTTTAATCATTTTGATATTAGGTAGAAAGGTACATTTTCTTTCAAATATTAACCCAAAAAATTAACTTTTTTAACTGTTTTTTTTTTTTTTTTACAGAAGTGGAAAAAATTCAGGTTAGGATGTTATCTTAATTTATTACAATATTGCATGGATGCAGTTTTATAATAAGATGTAGTAAATATATTAAAACCAGGCATCCAGTCATTTAATATTTAAAACGTTGTGTCTAGTATCGACTGGGATGTTGATAGGAATATTCTATAGAATTCATACAGATCATTAATTTGATCTACTCTTAATTATGGTAGTAAAGGTTATGAGTCCGCACATAAATCATACCTAACAATCATGGAGATAATACATCTCGTTTAGAACATCTCCAGTTAATAGAGTATATATCGATGCAAGCTAGTCCTCATTAAAAAAAAATAGTCGTGACAAACAAACTTTTGTTTTTACAATCATACTGACAGAATTATCCTGCAATTACTGTTTGTTGTCGGCGACTTTCGACAGGTCGGTGTTTTTCTCCAGTTTCCCCCACAAATAATACTAGTAGATCACCATGATATAACTGAAATATTGTTGAAAGTGGCGTTAAACACCACAACCCTAACCCCTAGCTATCCCTCATATTACGACTGTTTATTCAGTCACTTATGTGAAAATGTAAATGAGAAATAAACAAATAGACTACGACTTCGTAGGTATTATTTAACGTTTTAATATTTTCTTGTTATACGAAAAAAGTCATATATTAAAGTGCCTGTGTCGAAACCATGAGAGTTAACCGTCATGTATCTGCGTGTAAAATTTTCATTTTCATCTGTTTAATGACTTTCTGGTTGGATTTGTAAGCTGTTCTGTCTTTGTGGTATGTTTAGTTTTTTTTATTGTATTTGACAAATTCTAATATTAATTTGGACCGAATAGCACATGTAAAAATGTAGAAAAAAGCACGATTAAACCTAAGCCCGAATTTAATTTTCAAATTGTAATAGCGAATATATAAAATCTGATATAAACCCTCTGGTAATTCAACAACACATTACTGAAATGAGATCAGTCAAATCTAAATACTCGTCAATTTAAACAGGCGGCTCTTAGGATGATAATAGAATTCCATTGGCAACAAAGATTATCTGTGTCTACCATCTGTAAGTTCCATTATTTTACTGCAGAGACTAAAGTCATACTTTTTTTGCTGTCAGATTTGCTGCTTATTATTCTTGTATACCTAAAATCACGTTATTCCCAGGATCTAGTTCTTATCTCTCGGCAATTGAACGTGGTAAGAGTCATTTTTTTTTCTATTGGCATTTTCAAACACCTTGTGATTAGGGAGATGGGCAGATAAAACAATGGCTGAAAGAGTAATAACAAAAATACCAACATTTGTTTATCTGTCCATAAAAAAAAACTACACATTAATTTTACGAATGAGAAGCACGAACCCCACTAAAACCGGGGTAAACTCTCGAGTGTTCCGAAAGGCTAAGTAGTTCCTGCTCCATTAGTGTCATCTGTCGATTTTCTTTGTTAAGCATGCGATGATAAGCTATGGAAGTAGTAAGGAGTACGATATTGGGACTAGGATAAACGGAACATTTATGTGGTCAGATATTACGTAGTGGTAACCTAAGTCACTGTAATATGTTTTAAGTGATGACTTCAACTAAAGCACTATGTTGCACCTTTGATTCACTAGCTTCCACGTTAACAGTATCCTTGATTCACTAGCTTCCACGTTAACAGTATCCTTGATTCACTAGCTTCCACGTTAACAGTATCCCTCTATCAATGGAATTCTGATAGAATCCAAAACCTTTAGAATATCTTGTCAACTGAGAAATATAAACTACAGATATAGGTGCATTAGGAATGTTGCTACACATAAATAGAAGGTTCACAATGGGAAAATTGAAATTGTGACCTTTGCCGTAATATTTCGTTCTTAATCGGACCTCATTGTCAATTTCTAGGTGTAGGTCAAGGTATAAAGCAGACATAGCTGAATCTGTGGTGTCCCTTCATTAGATGTCCAATAGCAAATATGAGATCAACATAAACACAAAATTTGGAATCAATGAAAGTACAGCGTCTATATAGCGGCATGTAAAAATTAAAGGGCTAGGCTTGCCTCTTCTCGTTTTTCTACAGAACTCCTTTTTATGTTGTAATTAGTGCAGATCCAAACTCTTTTGTGTTTTTAACTAACCTTGTATTTTAGGGGTATATGTATCAGGACATAAAGTCCCAAAATATTTGAATTGCAACTTTGGGATATATGTCATGCAGGTCTCTTGCTGATTTTATCGACAGGCTCAGTTGCTGACGTACAATTTACCCAAGCAATGCTACGTTGCGCCTAGTCTGAATTCATCGCTGCAAACATTTTACGGTCGTCATCACGTACTGGTTGACAGTTATGAAATATCCATTCCTCGATGGTAATATAACTTTTCTTATTTATGTCGATTGCTTTTTCCTTCCTCTATCACCAATAAGACTTTTAGCGCACCTGATTGTGATCTATATATAGATGATGTCTAGTCATCGTACGTTGTACACTTTGTGGACACATGAACATTGGAAGACGACCTTGACCTGTACTTTTATAACTTTGACATTTAATGATCATTGTTTAATATTGAAGTTGCTTAATCAAATATAAATATTAATTGCCAATAAAATGCTAATTAGAACAAAGACAAAAATCAGAATATCAAAAATGGCCATTGAAAAATCTTTTCCAAACATCGTGTGCATTTTATTATGAATTGCTGCCAATGAGGCATAAACTATAATAGCTCAATAGTGTCTTTAATTTAAAATGCATTCCATAATGTCTATTAATTTTATAGAATTCTATGAAATTATTTTATAGAATGATTTAGTGTACTTTTTGTTGCATACCATAAGCTAATGTAAATTACTTTAATATAATTACAAAAATTAAAATCCCTTGATTTTGCTGTTCAAACATTGTTGCTATGTTGGGCACAAGTACATAAATATCAATGGAGGGTGAATTACATAACTAATAATAGTGACAATAGATTCTCGTGTCACAAATTACCACGGTTATGTTCCACTTGCCGTAAACACTTCCTGGTCCTTTCCTTATTCAGGACTTATCACGGGGTTTGTAACTAGATTAACACGACGAGTGGCACTAGTGGAGCAGGAACTGCTTACCCTTCCGGAGCACCTGAGATCACCCCCGGCTTTTAGTGAGGTTCGTGTTGTCGGAACAGTTCCAAAAATCCAATCGATAAATCGTAGACAGAGACAAAATGGATACACCTTGTACTCATATACATGACCGCTCATTCTAGAATCCAATAGACAGAGACAAAATGGATACACCTTGTACTCATATACATGACCGCTCATTCTAGAATCCAATAGACAGAGACAAAATGGATACACCTTGTACTCATATACATGACCTCTCATTCTAGAATCCAATAGACAGAGACAAAATCGATACACCTTGCACACATATACATGACCGCTCATTTTCATGACTTTGTATCAGCACTGAGATGGTTTAGATATATTTATTATTGAAATTTACAGTTCTTAAATTGTGTAATTGTTATCAAAACTAAGGTTCTCCTCCCTCGGGTATATGTGACCGTAGTCGATTTTGGTTATCCTGTTTAGGCCTCTTGATTGTATTGTTCCCAAATACTTTTATGCTATTTGGCTTTCCAATCTTTCGATATTGAGCGTACATAATGAAGGTTATTCCAGAAACGTACATAATGAAGGTTATTCCAGAAACGTACAT
>MJUT01006372.1:1172991-1200265 GCA_002080005.1 Gigantidas platifrons | reverse complement strand
ATGAAGGTTATTCCAGAAACGTACATAATGAAGGTTATTCCAGAAACGTACATAATGAAGGTTATTCCAGAAACGTACATGATGAAGGTTATTCCAGGAACGTACATAATGAAGGTTATTCCAGAAACGTACATGATGAAGGTTATTCCAGGAACGTACATGATGAAGGTTATTCCAGAAACGTACATGATGAAGGTTATTCCAGGAACGTACATGATGAAGGTTATTCCAGGAACGTACATGATGAAGGTTATTCCAGAAACGTGCATGATGAAGGTTATTCCAGAAACGTACATGATGAAGGTTATTCTAGGAACGTACATGATGAAGGTTATTCCAGAAACGTACATAATGAAGGTTATTCCAGGAACGTACATAATGAAGGTTATTCCAGGAACGTACATGTTGAAGGTTATTCCAGAAACGTACATGATGAAGGTTATTCCAGAAACGTACATGATGAAGGTTATTCCAGAAACGTACATGATGAAGGTTGTTCCAGGAACGTACATAATGAAGGTTATTCCAGGAACGTACATGATGAAGGTTATTCCAGAAACGTACACGATGAAGGTTATTCCAGAAACGTACATGATGAAGGTTATTCCAGAAACGTACATGATGAAGGTTATTCCAGAAACGTACATGATGAAGGTTATTCCAGCAACGTTCATGATGAAAGTTATTCCAGGAACGTACATGATGAAGGCTATTCCAGGAACGTACATGATGAAGATTATCCCAGAAACGTACATGATGAAGGTTATTCCAGGAACGTACATGATGAAGGTTATTCTAGAAACGTACATGATGAAGGTTATTCCAGAAACGTACATGATGAAAGTTATTCTAGTAACGTACCTGATGAAGGTTATTCCAGTAACGTACATGATGAAGGTTATTCCAGTAACGTACCTGATGAAGGTTATTCCAGTAACGTACATGATGAAGGTTGTTCCAGGAACGTACATAATGAAGGTTATTCCATGAACGTACATGATGAACGTTATTCCAGGAACGTACATGATGAAGGTTATTCCAGAAACGCGTCATGAGCACTACATTTGATATCTACGTTTTGATTTGTACAGCAGGCACAAAGTAGCGGAGTTATACTAGTTGTATGGGTCGAAACATCCCTTCGTAATGAAATGATGCGATCAAGGAAATGCTTTTCACCTGGAAGTGAGACACCAATCCTCACACCATAACAGGACGATCATCGTTGTGAATAATGGCCGTAATCGACATGACTGGCTTGCATGTCTAAACACCTATTTTTCCCTCGTGTTGCTGTTGTGATGTTTTTTTGCTGGTCCCCCCCCCCGTAGTTTGGAAGTATCTCAAATATATTTATTTTAATGTATAAAGTATCTCAAATTTATTTATTTTAGTTTATAAAGTATCTCAAATATATTTATTTTAGTTTTGAAAGTATCTCAAATGTATTTATTTTAGTTTTGAAAGTATCTCAAATATATTTATTTTAGTTTTGAAAGTATCTCTAATATATTAAAAGGGATTATTTATAGCAAAGACCTTCTCACCTTTTTAATACGTGGGCACACTTGTCATTTCAGATCTACGGTTATCACATCTTGGAGACAATACTCTGATTGATATACTAAAACTGTTAATAAGCTAAGATAAGCATAATATATGAAATGAAGTTTACCACAAAGAGCAATGTTTAGAATTGTTTGCATGTAGCTAAAATAGTTGTTTTCACATATTAAATGTTACGGATGGTTCAACGGACATGTGGCGAGCTACATACGTGGGAGAAAGTGTCCAACTATTCAACAAAAGAAAGAATGGACACAGAAGTGGCCTTACGAAAAAGACGCTCTTGCCCGTGAGTCAACACTTTGGGTCGTCGGGACACTCATTGGATGACTTTGGTAGATCCAACATTTATATTATTGACCACAATCCAAGTTGGAAAGAGAATCAAAGACAAAAAAGAGAGAGTTTTTGGATACGCGAGTTACGAACATTACATACGGAGGGCACAACAAAAAGGCCAAAATCTTTTGTTTTTTTGACTTTTTAACCAGTGCCTGGTCCTTAGCTAGTTGGTAAATTTCATCTTTACATTTTCTCATTGTTTTCATTGTTTATAAATTAGTGTACATATATATTTGAATAATATAAAGTTCAAGATTATGATTTTTACGTCACGATAACTGATGGTCAAGTGACAATCTAATCCTCAGATCATCTTTTAGATCAGATTACAGACGCCGATGAAGCTTGTCGGTCAAGCGAAATATCCGTCAATTTGATTATAATTATAGTCTTTTTGTAGACTTATAGTTATTTTTGTTATATTTAAAAAAAATTTGGATGTTGTTGTGCTGCATTTTAGACGTTTATTTATAATTTTTGTTTGGTTGCACGTAATCTTTAACACTTGTTTCCGATCCGACATCCCGTAGGTTCATACGTTGGCTACTTTTTCAGACGTTTATACATATATATACGTCTGAAAATTAAACCAAAAACTGTTAGAATTAGATTTTTGAGCTGTCAAATTTTTGTTCTTCCCTCGACGGGATTTGAACTCACACCATTGATACACTGCAGCACCAATCGCTTAGCCTTATGTCCAGCGCCCTAGACCACTCGACCACATCGGCTATATAAAAAATATAGCTTCAATAGTCGAAGTGTTACCTTGTCTCGTAAGGAAATTCTAGAGATAGACATAAGACATGTGTCTAAGCGTATGTAGATGGTACATATATACTTAATATTATAATTTGACAGCAATCTAAATCAGCAATTTTTAATATATTGTATAGGATAATGAAGAATTCATTATACAGTCACAGGAAATAAAGTATATTATACAAACATCTAAGCAGGTGACAACCATACAATATATCTGTCCTACTGGATCTCAAAGTTTTTAAACTTCATTGCATGAGCTATTGATTATAAATTTCATTTCTTAGTATATTCTTTACCAAAACAGGGTACCTAAATGTAAACAAACGAACCATGTTTTAACTTAACTTTCAATGTCGGATGTGTTGGTGCATGTGTTTTGAAAAATAGCTCTAAGTATCAATTAATGTCATGCTTTGATTTGAAACACTGAATCTATTAGCACAATGCTTTGTGAGCACTCTTAGATATAATACAACGAATTATGAGCATTCATTAAAATATAGTCAACATTCACCCAGTGGTGTCCTTTGTCTTAATTATTTATCAACATTTAAGTTGTCTTAATTATTAATTTAAAATTTACGTTGTATTCTCAACAGTTCAGACATACAAATTGTCAACTTCACAGCAATTACAGAAACGATTTAAACACTTCCAGTGCCGCGTCAACAAACTGGACTCAACAGTAATACAAAAAGTGCGTATTTGTATTACTGTTCGTCAGATTGTCTTGAAACTTTGAGATATGAAACAAAGTTATCTTAGCTTAGTACAACTGGTGCCCAATGAAAATAGTCCACAGTATTTATTCCATAATTGGTTTTTTTCAACATCTCCTCGAGTCCTTTTTAAGTCTCCCCTAAAAAAATTGGAGACTTTTTTTTGCACCGTTTTTTTAATGATTTTTTTTTTCTGTAACACGTGACGTTGTCCGCAGCGGTTCTCAGAAAACATAGGCTCCAGTAATCTTGGGGTTTGGCATGATGATAGATCTATGCATCTAGTTGTGCGTAAAGATTGTTTGCACTGGGACCTCTCGGTATATTTTGAAGGGCATAAATAGTTATAGGTTTACTATAGAATCCTATGGGGATTTTTCTTCTTCATGAAATTGTTTTTGGTCCTATTGTTATGAAACTTCATAGGAATAGTCTTTGGGATGTGTACATGTGCATTTAAGGTTTGACACTTTCAGAATGACCGCCGTTGCCATGATAACCATGAAAGTTCAAAAGATATTTTTTATCCGATTGTGATGAAACTTCACAGGTATGATCCTGGGATTCAGGGTTTGAATATTTCAGAATGGACATTGTTACCATGACAACCACGAAAGTGCAAGCATGTTTGAATCTTGAATTTCAAAACATTAAATATCAATTCGGCTATGGATTCTCACTAGCTGAGTTTGTTTGGAAGACTTTGTAGTCGGAAGACTACGTGAACTTTAATTGCATTCTATTTGCGAAAAAACAATGGGTTCAAATTGTAAATATAAATGGGAATTGAATTCTGAAGTAAACTTGTGTGTGTGTGTGTGAGTGTTTTGTTATTGCTGTTTAGTAGAGGAAAGTAAATATGATATGATATTAGAGGTTTCTGAACAGAAATTAAGAGCGCACTGAGATACTATTAAAGATTAACGTGAGCTCATATAATTGTCTGTACATTTGAAGTTGATATTTTCTTCTCTATGCTTTATGTCACATGATGGATTTCTAAAAAAAAAATGCGTTACTTATTTTAATATGCTAATTCCTAACCTTTTCCAAAGAAGATTAAAAGCTATACTCCACCATGGGGTAAATGACACATGATTTATATTCAATGGCAATTGGAATGCATTAATATGTATTTGACTTTCACAACGGAGATTTAACATTACATGTTCGCCATCGTTGTTAATAATGGGACCCTGAGTTGTTTATCTCGCTTCAATGAATTTGCCTTTACATTTTGAATAACAACTTTTTGTTTATCTGAGTTTTGCTTGTGAGTTGAGTATGCAAATGTTGTCTCACAACGTCTGATTGATTGATCCCCAACGCCAACCCTAGCAGCATCTCGGCTAAACTGTGGCCTGACCAAACGATACGTTTGTATATAAAACAATTTCCGTCACAAGAATACCCATGGAAATAGGTCACATTTGGGTATAACATATGTCGTGGTCCTTTTTGTGTTCTGTTAAGACCAGAGGTGATTGTTCGTTTTATTGATATTGGTGGAATTGATGACCATCACTGTTTAACCTCTATTTTCATTAAGTAAAAGAAGGATTTTAAAGGATAAAATCTTATATTCCGAAGGTATGTTATCGATTTATATTATAGCGTGTAATTTAATCTCTTTTTAACATTTCAAAATGGTGATACCTCCGACTTTTGTAAATAAATTAGATTACGAGTTGACGTAGTATGATGTCTGACGAATATAAGATACATCTACGTAGTGGATTTAAACCTGCTTTAGTGGATAATTGCAAAATGCACGCAATACAATCCGGTCGTTGCTCGTTATTCAATAAATAGCAATGTTATTATGACCAATCAAGACTAAGGTCTACTATGATCAATCAAGGCTACTTGTCATGCGATTTGTACAGTAAAACAATTAGTTTTGCCAAAAGGAATGTATTTCGTGCAGCTTCTTATTAATTTGCAAGTCCAAGTCCCAGCTGTCCTGACAGTGATTAAAAATATATTTCAATAATAAGGGCTAAAAATAAGTATATGGAATATAAAATGGACATTGGTTCATCCAATGGGTCCTTTAGCTCCTGGTCAATAATTGCGTTACCATAGATATACAATCGCTAGAACAGTAGCCGTAACTTTCTAACTTATATAGATGAAATATTAGGGTTTCTTATCGTTTGACTTTGAGCGTACCTGTTGAAGGTTACTCCAGAAACGTGTCGTGTGCAAATTTGATATCTACGTTTCTGTTGTTCACTTGACGTCACGCGCCAATCTACGACCCCATCAGAATACTGAAACAAACAGTTTTGTCAAAGTACTAACTCTGTAGTGTCGGTGGTTCCAGAGGATCAACACACAGCTGCTCAGCACATCACGAGGAGGGGGCGAATAGGTGATACCTGATAGAGTTGTCATGTCATGATACGGGAAACCTGATAAGTGGATCATCGTGGGAACCATGATTGAAGTGTGCCATTCTCCATTAACGTAGACCATTTTTGATGTATATTTTGAAAAAGTGTAGGTGCATTGTAGCCACTACTAATGGCTAACTTTGCTCGTTAATACCCAAATATCCATCCTTTCCAGTCAAAGGGTATTGCTCCTCCCCCCCCCGTTTTCAGGTTTCTCCATTATTTATGTACAATAATTATATATGGCTGAACTTGGCCACGGCTTGAAAACGTGTAGATGCAATGGACATTCCACAACCAACAATCAATAGGATTCATGACGAAAAATGTGTAAGGTGATGATGAGTTATGCTTTGTACCAGACCGACACCCTTAGTAGACTTTTTATATTGCTACCTCACTGAAAAAGACAGTCGTCGTGTTGACATGTCACCCCACATGAACACATTACACATATTCTGAGCCGACCAGTCTTTCCACTTACTCTTTAATTTTGTGCCTAGCGGAGAAGCAACAAATACCAATTCTATGATCGTACACCGGACCAGGACTCGAACCCACTATCTACCGTACTCGAAGCGAGCACGCTAACCATTACACCTCCGATTCGGTTTATTCGGAGGATGACGATACTTTTTAAAACAAAGAGAGAAATCAGCCAACTCTGCATTTAAAGATGTATTTATATCCATCACTTTGTTTTTTCTTGTTCACTTTTCTATTTGTGTCACTGAAATATAAGAATGTAAAATTAGCTTGACACAAAATGAGATTAATCATGGGTTAAAATTTAGGCGAAATCAATAGGGAGATATATTATGATATGATACCGTTTGTTTACGCATACTATTATTATTAGCTGGATTTGACACCTTAATCAAACGGATTTGTACATCTGTAGAGAAATCAAAGCTATTAATTAAGTACTGTTTCTAGTATAATGCTATTTTCGATCTATATCAGCTGATCGCGCCATGACGCAAGCAAAGCATGTGATATATAAAATCAAAAACAATATCAACAGATCATACTATCATCTGGTAATCGATAGAACGGTATTCTCTAACATGTCTTTCAGTGAAACAATTTCTAAGATAAATTAGCTCATTTACTACTGAAAAGAATAATTATAACATATGAACATTGTGCATTGACAAAAATGTGTGAAAAACCAAAAATTGCTTTTCTTGGAGCGGGTTGTGTTGGCAAAACATCTATTATACAGAGATTTATGCTCGGAACTTTTCAGGAAACATACATGGAAACTGTTGAGGAAATTTATTTGTATCATTTTAATGAAGCTGGTAAGCGCTTAAGTGTTAGTTTCTTAGATACTGCAGGGAATATTTCTTTCCCAGCTATGAGACAATTGTACATTTCAAAAGCACAAGCGTTTGTACTTGTTTACTCAATTAAAGATGAAAATTCATTCCTAGAAGTTAAAAGTCTTTGGGAACAAATAAAAAAGGTTCGACCAAACCTTCTTGACATTCCATGTGTCATTGTAGGGAACAATCTGGATGAGGAGAATGTACGCCAAGTAGAAACATTTGATGCTTTGAACTGGGCTTGTAGCGAAAACCTTGGCGGATGTTTTGTGGAAACTTCTGCAAAGGAAAACCGAGGTGTCGAAGACGTGTTTTCCCTTCTTCTGGAACAATTCTTAACAAGAAGACATGAACAGAAGGGTCCATTCAAACTTCGTTCACTTAGTTTACATAAACTTAAATTAGAAAATGAAGGCAAATTCAGAGATCCAATGGTCATAAAAAGGGACAAATCGAAATTGTCGGACAAAGACATGTCAAATGGAAAATCGTGTGCACCATTATGTGAAAGTAAATACATGAACAACTATAACAGTCAAATACCTAAAGACACAAACAAAAAGAAAGAAAAACGTGTAGATGTAGACGGGAAATTAAGGCGAAGCAGGACCGATGGTGTTCTAGAGATTTGCAAATCACAAGCACGACGGAAATTGCATCTGTTTTAGAAACAAATGCAGTTTATATTAACAGTACAGAAATGGTGCCTATATGCTATATAACTGAAACAACTGTTCAGTATAAAAAAAACTTTAATATATATTAATATGAACGGAAATAGACCATATATAGAAATTGATGATTAAATTTCATGTGATAAGGATCTTCAAAGAGTGACAATATATAAATAAGTATGTATATGCATATGCAAAATAATTGTGAATTGTATAATAAATATAATATTTATTGATATTTCTTATATTAAATGTATCAAGAGTAATGGTAGGGAATTGTCTTCTTATTGTTTACAGTTCAGATTGTTAATTGGAAAGAAACGTAAACAAACCTTCTCATTGGATTTTGCTTTTAATTTCATTTTGTATGTTGGTACAATGTAATGATGATTATTCTCAATGTACAGGTTTTATATACATTAGAAAAAAAATAAAAGTTGAAAATTTCTAATATAATAAATGTTTGAATTCTTATATTGTTGTTTGTCAGTGACATGTGGGAGGTTAGTGGTTTTCTCCGGGTACTCCGGTTTCCTCCACCAATAAAACTGACCGCCACCATATAACTGAAAAATTGTAGAATGTGGCGCTAATCACAATAACCCTTACACTAGCTCTATGTTGTTAAATTTCTAAATCCAATTGTACCATAAAGAAATATGTATTTTGTAGTTGTTAAATATAATACGAGCATGTCGTAGTCGTTGTCCGTCAGTAGACACAAGGTTGTTTTAACAATAAGTTAGGTTCTAAATGAACTATCCTTCTGACATTTTGCTATCATGATTCGTGTCATAAAATAAAGGTTCTGGTTGATTATAGAGATTGTATATCAACCCTAACTAGGGTTTTGTTGTATGTGGATCGTATTTTTATTCTAGTAATTTTGAATATTTTTTCTTAACAAAAAATAGTAGGTTTGGTTTGGTTGATGGTGTTTAACGCCACTTTCAATAATATTTCAGTTATATCGTAGCAGTCAGTATTATTGGTGGTTTAAACCGGAGTACCCCGGAGAGAACCTTCAACAAAAATAAATTAATTAAATAGTATTTTATGTGGTATACCAACATACTGTTGATGACTCTTGCCATTTACAAGATGTAAAGGAGTTAGAATATGGTCAAAACCCAAAATTTGGACCTTATTTTAAATCTAAATTCGCTCTTTTAATAGCAATGTTTTCCTTAGAATCTTTATGCATATGCAAAAAAATATTTGACCTAGCTCTTATGGTTTCTGAGATAGAAGGGGTCAACGGGGGGTGGAAGAGATAACATGTTTTTAATACTTTAAGTCTGATTTCATGCAGTTTTTCGATGCCTTTGAAAAATTCCTGTGCAGAGTATTTTATCGGATTTGTTGTAGGACCTGAGTTCACCTCGGGTTTTTAGTGGGGTTCGTGTTGCTCGATTTTTAGTTTTATATGTAGGTCGTTGTTTGTCCTTTACGGATTCTGATTACCCATTTTGGTATCTTCAAACTCGTCTTGTAGCTCTTGCCTGTGCACAAATATGAGAGCACCAAAAGGGACCGACGCCCAAGATTTTAAATTAAAATCCGATTTTTATTAGTTTTTGTTTTCTCTTTTGATTCCTTATGAAAATTTCTTCCTGCTTTTAACAGATTTGACCTAGCCCTTATGGTGTCTGTGATAAAATTGACCAATGGGAGTAAATTGGGACCTTCGTCCAAAATGATAAAAAAAATTATTCAAATCTAATTTGTATCTGTTCTTTCCATTGCATACTTAGAAAACATTCTGTCTTAAAGTCTTCTAACAAAATATGCGTCCTTGTTTACCTTAAGATGTCAGACAGTTAAAAACGGATTTTGTACTATTTAGAATGAGCATTTAAATCGTATATTGGTAGATCTTATCCATTAATCATCTCTATCTGCTATTACAGTCTGTCACACATTGAATTGCTGGATTAATTGTTGAAAATCGAAGAAATTTTGTCTGGCTTCAAGGCGCTTCTATTATTTGGTTCAATGACGGTGTTTATTTCCGCAAAATGCATTTCTTATGGCAAGGAACGTTCGTTCTGAACCGGCAACTGAATCAAGCTAATTTATTTTCGTCAGATCAGCTTCCAAGATCGGGAAGGGGCGGGGCAATATGATTTTATTTGACAAATCTAATAGTAATTGGATTGCGATGACTCTTTCTTTATCTCGGAAATGAAGTTTGGATCACTATTACATATTCTTAAAACAACATCACCAAGGCTGTTTTAATTAAGCTGAGAAAGGCGTTCCTGTTAAACAATGGGGAACGTTTATACCAGAATGTACGATACTTGTAATAACCTTTATCATATAGATAGGTGTGATTTATGGGGATTTATCCGTGAAATAAATTCCGGTATCTCACATGTGAGATATCAGTTTGTTCCTACAAGAACTACTTTTACACAACTATAAGCGTGTTATTGGTTACGTCCCTTGTTGTGTTACGATGAATACACACAAGATTGTAAACTGAAACAAATTAACTGATGAAAATAAAGTTATAGCACTTTTATAAATTATTTCAATTGTTCATTTTATCTATACATTAAAATCAAACACTATATGTACTTGTTCACACATTCAGACACGATGATTAGCTCTATATCGATGGCAATTTATTAGAGGTGATAATAGAAAACAAAAATTGTGAAAATTAACAGGCTTGACGAACGTCGTCATATTTATACCACAGTTTTCCGAGTTAATAATTGCACGGATCTCCGAGAGTAATTAATCTACATCCCAGATTTCAAGCATGCAATATCTCGTATTTGCGTGTATTATTTCATAGTTCTTAGCTGTGACTTACATTCTGGTATATAAACCATAAAAAGATAAAAGGAAAAGAATGCTATAATTTGTTCAAGAGTAAATCATTACCCTAAGCTGCATGAGCATCTCTCATTTATCTTAGACTGGCATCACATTCAGTTCTGGAGGCTGGCAGTGGTCAATACACCATGTTTTCCCTTTCTCTACCACTTCGACATTTTTCTGTGGTCGCACCATTTTTCTTCTTCTTCTGTGCCTCTGGAACGTTCGTATGAATCGAATGATTCGTGAATTTGGGGAAGACCCTGGACTAATATTGTCTGAAGTCAGCATATACATTGTACATGTGTAATAATCCCAAGTTCAAACGGATTTAAAACAAAACAAATATGTTTGTGTGGTTAACTATTTATCATTTCAAGCCAAGATATCGAGGCATATGGAACGGATCTGGAGCAGGGAATTATTAGTTATGAAAAGAAAGTGTAAACACTGATGGTAAGAAGAGTTTGAAGATTCCAAAGGGATACTAATAATCCATAAATCGGAGGACAGAAAACACAATGACCAAAAGAAAAAGGACAAAAGGACAAACAACGATCTGCAAAACATACATATAAAACTAAAGATCGAGTAACACGAACCCCACTAAAACCCGGGGGTGAACACAGGTGCTCCGAAAGGGTAAGCAGTTTCTGCTCCACTAGTGGCGCCTGTATAAATCCACCAATATCAACAAAACCAACAATTACCTCGCATCAAATCATTAACGCAAAAATTACCACGATATATGATAATCCAGGGACTGCTACAAAGCATGAGGCGGCGTTGAATCCGTTAGTGTGATCTGAACCACTGATACTAGGATCTCCATCGGAAATACATAAATAACCAAATGATAAAAAAAATGAACAGATTCGCTTACAATAAAGAAAAAAAAGACCATATACTATCACAAAAAGCAATGATTGCGTGCAAACAACATACAAAGGCTAATTCCAATACATAAAAATAACTGGATATCTAAAATAGTGCAATTGACATTATACGAATTTCAAAAACATTTCAAAGAACTAATCACAAGCAAATAACAATAAGGTATCGACCATATTCTGTTTTCGGAACTTGATCTTTTTTTTATTGAGACACTTTTTTTCGCGAGACATTTTATTTATTAAAAGAATTGTATTTTTTTTAAATTGTTATGTGAATAAAAATGTTATTTAAAGGTTACAGCTTAGTTGTAAGTTTAGAATCATCAGTTTTTTGTTCCTCTAGTGGAGCAGGAACACCTAGGGCCCGGGTGGCTCAATGAGTTAGGTAGTTGTAGGCCCGGGTGGCTCAATGAGTTAGGTAGTTGTAGGCCCGGGTGGCTCAATGAGTTAGGTAGTTGGATTACCTAACAACTCATACAAGCCAATCACCAATACGGCGTGGCTTGGAGCCCGGCTTTGTAAATTACAAAAAGGGTGCACTCGGCTCGCAACAGCAAGTGATAAAGTTTACCAGTTGCTTGCCCATGGTCGGTGGTTCTCTCCGGATACTCCGACTTCTTCCAACACTAAAACTGGTCGCCATGATATAGCTAAAATGTTGCTGAAAATGACGTTAAGCATAATAAATCAAATAGAATCATCAGAGTTGTATTTAGAACATTTTAATGAAAACCGAAGTGTTAATAGATTGTTAACCGCATCGGTGATGTAATGGTTATCGTGCTATCTTCGAGTGGTAGCGCATGAGTTCTAGCCACAGTCGGGGAAAATTAAAGATTACAAAAGTGGTATCTGTTGGCTTTCCACTAAGCATGCAGCATTAAGTGGCTTTGCACTAAGCATGCAGCATTAAGTGGCTTTGCACTAAGCATGCAACATTAAAGTGGCTTTCCACTAAGCATGCAGCATTAAGAAATAAGAGCAAAGACTGTTTGATTGGGAATCAGGATAATGTGCCCGAGTGGAGCAACAAGTCTGTCGACCCTTGGGATGCTGTTTCAGTGAACTAGCACTGTAAAAAATCTAACCAAGCGCGTAGGTCTGGTATAAAGAGGCTATCATCATCGGCTCGTTAAATGTAACATTTTCCTTCCATGGAATTGCTTGAAAATTTGTTACTTAGCGTTAAAACACAACCACTAAATCGCTCACATAGCACATTTCTATATTATTGCTAATTATATAAAATGATAGTCATTATCAACTTGATGTGATTGAGGTTGATATTTGGTCCCAATAAATAACGGATATTGTTCACATTACAGCTGTTGTTTTACCTTTGGTTCAAACCGAACGTTACATGTTTATGGTATTTGGTTCCATGTAATCGAAGCTATTATATAAACTATGTAGACACAGCTTCACATTTACTGCATTATATAAATATAGAAAATTAAGTTTTGCAATGTTAAGACAATCATGCATTTGATTTTTTTTTTTTTTTTTTGTATTTCATAATGTTGTACTTTTGTATAGAATTATAAAGCATGTATTTATTGATGTTTTTCTCAAAGAAAGTATGATCATAAATTATATCTGTACTTTCTGCTATGATAATTCAATCAAAACTTGAACAAAAAACGGGCAAACTTTTACCTTTAAAACTAATTGGGGACTTGAGACTACATTCTTATCTCCCCCGATTCATCACTAATTAAAGAACAATAAATCTGTTTATGCAACACCAGTCAGGTTTATATAATATTTAACATCTTCGGCCACTATTTCCCACCATTTAATATAAATTTCTCACCATATGATATAAATTTCTCACCATTATAATACCACTGCTGTTCGGGTTATCTGCGGATGTTGCCATTTTGCCCAATCATGGAAAACACTTGCATAACCATATCATTTCACTAAGAGGCGAGGTTTGGGCCCATAAAACTAGTTTAACTCCGCCACTTCTTTTTATTGAAGTACCTGTACCCAGCCAGGAAAGTGATCGGTAAGTTTAATATTTTTTGTTTTTCATTTTATGTTATACCTATATGTATTTTTAATGCTAGCATATGTTGAATGAACATATTTGTGTTAGCTTTTATCGTTTCAGAGATATGTAAAGGTCAAGGGTGACACATGCCTATTACTAGTATTTTCAAATTCAAGTCCAGCTTCAATCGATTAAAGTATAACATAAGGAACATCAGTGAAGATTAATAAAAACATTTATATTCTCAAAATCTAGACTTCAATCAACATAAACTGTGTATGAATAATCAGTTGAGCGATACAGGTTAAGATGACCCTTAGTAATATGTTTCATGTCCTATTTAAGAGTGCATACGTTTTTTCCACTGAAATCCGCAGACAAATCCTTGTCTGTAGTATTTAACAGCTTTGCTTTAATTTTCTGTCCGTTTTCCGAGGTTGCAAGTTGCAAAACTCTCCAACGCCCAAATATATAATTTTTATCTGGTTTGTACTGGATAATAATTATTCACATGCAAATTGGTCCAGGAGTAAGGCATGTTCGACATGAAGCGATCACCATACGGTATGTTGTTTCAATTCGAGCTTAAAATTGCATATCGTTGAACGATGAAATGAAGAAAAACATTCTTAAAGTCGAGATGAAAAAGTACATATCCACGTAAATCGTGATATGACGTACCACGTGTTTGTTTATACAAAATAAAATAGAAGATGCCATCAATTATCGTGAGAATTATTGATTTCGTAAATAATGCCACATATAAGTATGTCTAAGAGAATCAATGACTCTACTTGACAATGCAGTGGTTTGGTCATGTACTTGTGGTTTTCGAGAAGAAACACTTTGACAGGTAGCAAATATATTAATGATGTGGAAAATTAGAAACATGTATACATAGTATAACTAATCGTAGATTTTGAATATCAAAATAAGACCACGAGCGACCGAAGTACGTATAAGGATTAAACGAGTGGGCGGAACTTGTTCCGTCCACGAGTTTAATCCTTAATGCGTATTCGGTCACGAGTGATCTTATTTTGATATTCAAAATCTACGATTAGTTATACTGTTTATTATATAGACTTCCAAAATTTCTTTTATTTTCTTTTATTTAATTTGTATATTTCATTCCACGCGTATGAATATACGAGCAATGATAGTGTGTAATCAATATGGCCGCACATTCAAACAAGTCAAGTGTTGTTGCTTCGATGAAAAAAATTGGAAATTTAAATGAAGGACGAGTTTCTGAATTTTATTTGAATTTGGGCAGATTTGTAAAGTTGTTGTGGAAAAATTCATTGCAATTGTGACTCATGTCAGTCCGATTTATCTGAGGACCCAGGCACGATGTGTTATTATTGTCCGAGTCGTGTGTATTACATATGTAACAGAATTCGAACTAAGGAATGCATCAATGTCCTCAAATGAAACGTTCTGAAATCCACACGGCTGGACTTTAGTTTGATATACATTTTCATTTGTATTGCCATTGGAATTTGGAACATTTGTTTGGACATCTAGAATATTAAATTCTGGCATTTCCACATTTTCCAAGTCAAAATCATTTTCTTCTAAAAATTTGGAGACTACAGCTGCCGTATATGCTCAGACATTTTGTTGTTGTTTTTTTTTTTAAATTTTAAGATTGTTCAAAGCAGACGATTTTTCATTGAAAAGGGGTGGTGAAAGGAATTAGGAAACTGACAATCTACAATGCACTTTTAACATTGCCGTTGTTTGTTTATATTTAAATCTGTTGTGTTATGCTAGTGAAATGATTCGATTTAGAATAAGCAAGTGTTTGATTTTAATGTATAAATAAAATGATTCAACTAAAATAATTTATAAAAGTACTAAAACTTTATTTTCATTTGTTTAATTGTTTCATGTTACAATCATGTTACAATTCATCCCTACCCTCCAATTATCGCCCGATACCTTTAATAAGTTGTGTAGGTAAATTAATGGAACGAATAGTTTATAAACATGTTTACAATCATCTGGTTAATAACAATCTCATATATAAATACCAATCGGGTTTTTTGCCAAAACATTCCACTATCCATCAACTATTAGAACTATACAATTCGATCTTAAACTCTCTAGAAAAAAAAGAATTTAGCTGCTTCGTCTTTTGCGATTTTTCTAAAGCTTTCGACAAGGTTTGGAACAAAGGTCTTATTCACAAAATGAATTCATACGGAATTCAAGGGAAGTTAATAAAATGGTTCGAAAACTATTTGTTCAAAAGAAGGCAAAAAGTAATTAATAAAAACTCTTGGTCAAGTTTCGAACCCGTCTCAGCTGTTGTACCCCAAGGGTCATGTTTCTTATATATATAAATGGTATAGGAGAAAAACTTATATCGTTGAGTAGATTATTTGCTGACGATACATCACTCGGATATTCTAGTCAAAGTGTTGATCAGATAAAAACTGTAATCAATCATGATCTACTGGAGCTAAATGCCTGGTCTAGTAAATGACTAATGTCATTCAATCCCGAAAAAACAGAAATCTTGTTTTTCTCTAATACCGGTAACATAAACAACATCGAATTTTCTTTTAATGGCAAAAGTATCCCTTTATCTACTAGTCACACGCATCTGGGAGTTATCCTCTCCCAAAATGCAAAATGGAATGACCATTTAGACAATATGATAACAAATATAACCAAGCATATTACGGAAATTAAAATTCAGTCTAAATAGATCCAACTTAGAAAAAATGTATTTAGTCTACATTCGCCCCCTGTTTGAATACGCTTGTGAAGTCTGGGATAATTGTGGTATTGGCTATTCAGACAAATTAGAAAAACTTCAATTAGACGCTGCCAGAATTGTAACAGGATTACCCATTTTTACAAAATCGGAGTATTTATATGCTGAGACAGGTTGGGAAACACTATCAGACCGAAGATATCGCAGAAAACTCCAATTATTTTTTAATATAAAATGTGGAATGGCACCTGAATACTTGCGTAGTCTAGTTCCCCCAACTATTCAGAGTACTACTATATACCCTTTGCGAAATGGCGATCATTTAATAGTTCCTTTCTGTAGACTCTCTTTAACCAATTCGTCATTTATTCCTTCCACAGTTAAAGAATGGAACAAACTTGACATTGCAATCAGAAAATTAGATTCATTATCCAAATTCAAAAACGTTATTCGTCTTAACAGCCAATCAAATAAAATCTCAGTTCCCAAACTTTATTACTATGGCCCTAGAAAGTTAAACGTGATCCTAACACAACTTAGATGTACAGCTTCTTTCCTCAACCATGATCTATACAAGGTTCATATTTTATCTAGCCCAGCGTGTAGCTGCGGTGCCCCCCAAGAAGATGCGAAACACTTCTTTTTTGTTTGTACCAAATATTCTGAAATAAGAAATGATCTGTTTCTGAGCATAAGCGATTTGTCTCAATCGATCAATATTTCCCTACTCACATCAGGAAGTGAAACCTTAAGTTATGCAGATAATTGCTTTATTTTTTATTCAGTTTTTCGATTCATAAAAAGGTCTAAACGGTTTCTAATCGTTTAATATACTAACCAATCACAATCCAGCATCCAAACACACACACACACACACACACCTACTTTTTCCTCATTTCTTTTTATTCGTTTACTATTTTCAGCTATGTTATATGATAAAATTGTATTTTTCTTGTTTTCTTGTGCATTCTCAATATAATGTAATAATGATTGTATATATATAGGAGAAGACTCCATAAGTTGGTAAAAGTTGTGTCTGATCCTCTTTGTATCATTGATCAAATAAAATAATTATAAACTAAATCATGTGTGTATTCACCGTAACCCAACAAGGGACGTAACCACTACACTTACAGTTGTCTAAAAGTAGTTCTGGTGGGAAAAAACTGATATTTCCCATGTGAAATATCGGAATTTATTTCACGGATAAATCTCCATATTTCACACCTATCTATATAATAAGTTATTTTATGCATTTCGGTACATTACAAAAATATGGGGGTCGTCGTGGCCGTGATCGTATGTTAGAAGGATTTACAACAACCTGTGCCCATCACCACTAAAGTTGTGATTTCGAATCACGTTCATGGCGAGGTGTACTTGATATAACATCATGTGATAAAGTTTGTCAGTGACTTGTGACTCTACCGATAACACTGACCGCCACGATATAACATTGTTGAAAGTGGTGTTAAACACCAAAATCCTAACCATTATCCCTACACAAATATGTGCTAAAGATATGCTCTGTACCACGAAAAAGACTATTTCCCCTTTTCGAGTAATTATAGACATTTCATAGATAGTTGATCGGGGGAGGGGGGTATGGACTTGCCATTAAAGTAGTTAAGTCCACTATTATTAGGCTATTAGTTACTTAACATAATTAAAACTTATATACTAAAGGGATATTTCTTCATGTGATTATGTACAGTAAGATAACATATATGCTCTGACCTTTTCTACAAGTTTAGAATGTCAAATTAAATACCAGATGAGAGATTATATAGGCCATTGAGAGTCTGTGCCTTTCTTGAATTGATAGAAATTTGTCGCATTGTGAACTTTTGATTTATATTTGACACCATTCGAAAAGCACCTGCATGTGGAGTATACATCTCGCAGTTGGAACAATATTCCAGGGTTTGGGTTTTTTTTCTGTCGAGCAAACAAAGAAGTTAAAGAAACAAGGATTCATAGTAGAATAGTTGAAATCATCATTTCGAAAGTTTTACTCATTGACTTGAATAACATTTACCGAACGTCTGTGTTACAGTTAACCATGAATATGTTCTGTCTGTCGTAATGTTATTACTTTGTAGCCCCGTCATTAATCTCCTTCATGATTTATCATAGGATTCTTAACACGAGTAACACGTTTGGTGCCACTAGGGGAGCCGGAAATGCTTATATGACCACATGAGTTCACATGATTATGCTTTTTAGTTGATTCGTCTTGCTCGATTTCCATTGTACCGTGTAACGTTTTACGGGCTATTTATTCTCCTTTTATATCGTCTGTCCTTCGATTTACAGCTTCTGATTACCCCTTTGGTATCTTAACTACTTGAACGATCAATGATCTATGGTGTCATCGACAAATGTAGAAGGCACAACTTATAGATAAAAAAGCAATAATATACTTTGTAAATGTTTATTATCACCAGGGAGTAGTGTATCCCGTGTAATTCCTTTCGATTTGTTATAGTATTTTACATTAGTAAAGGGTAGCAGTTGCTAAATTAATGAGGAACAATAGATAACAACGATATGAACACATATTGAATTTACACGAACCACTCATCACACCTTGTGGAATAAGTTGGAAATCATGTCAAAACATGTTTTAATTTATTTTATTTCTTTATTGTCTTACTTTGCCTGTTAACAAATATCACCTTGGCCCAGACTTCCAAGAAAGTTTTTTTATTCAAATGCAATATTGATTCGCTTAAGACTGTTGTTAAATTGATTATATTTTGTTTATTTCAGAAACATGAAAGATGTTTACTACGCTTTAATCAAATATTATGTGATTTAAGAGTTTTCCTGTCTCCTTGAATGAAAACAAAGAGTTGAAAACAAGTTGAAGAACTAGTAATTGTATTATTGTCATGATAAATACATTTAATAAGAATAAGAAATCAAATTCCTTGACCTTATGTCAAAAGGTTCGCCAAAAAGGATGTTGTCTTATCTGGTATTACCCAGAAGTCATCAAAGAAAAGGGACCAATCTAGCGGGTTATATAAATCAACCATTTTCGCGATTCGTACTGTGTTCATAGTGCTCTTTATACTGCTCCTTCTACAAACAACAACGTTGTTCATTCAGTCAGAGAGTATCATCTGCCCTGTACTCGGCGTTCATTCCGTCAGAGAGTATCATCCTCCCTGTACTCGGCGTTCATTCCGTCAGAGAGTATCATCCGTCCTGCACTCGGCGTTGTTCATTCAGTCAGAGATTATCATCCTCCCTGTACTCGGCGTTCATTCCGTCAGAGAGTATCATCCTCCCTGTACTCGGCGTTGTTCATTCAGTCAGAGAGTATCATCCGTTCTGCACTCGGCGTTGTTCATTCCGTCAGAGAGTATCATCCGCCCTGTACTCGACGTTGTTCATTCCGTCAGAAAGTATCATCCGCCCTGTACTCGGCGTTCATTCAGTCAGAGAGTATCATCCGCCCTGTACTCGGCGTTGTTCATTCAGTCAGAGAGTATCATCTGCCCTGTACTCGGCGTTCATTCAGTCAGAGAGTATCATCCGCCCTGTACTCGGCGTTCATTCCGTCAGAGAGTATCATCCGCCCTGTACTCGGCGTTCATTCCGTCAGAGAGTATCATCCGTCCTATACTTGGCGTTCATTCCGTCAGAGAGTATCATCCTCCCTGTACTCGGCGTTCATTCCGTCAGAGAGTATCGTCCGTCCTGTACTCGGCGTTGTTCATTCAGTCAGAGATTATCATCCTCCCTGTACTCGGCGTTCATTCCGTCAGAGAGTATCATCCTCCCTGTACTCGGCGTTGTTCATTCAGTCAGAGAGTATCATCCTCCCTGTACTCGGCGTTGTTCATTCAGTCAGAGAGTATCATCCGTCCTGCACTCGGCGTTGTTCATTCCGTCAGAGAGTAGCATCCGCCCTGTACTCGGCGTTGTTCATTCAGTCAGAGAGTATCATCCACCCTGTACTCAGCGTTGAGATGGTTAATTAGATATCTTATTTATTAAAATGTACAGTTTCGAAACATTGAAATTAGTATTAAACCTTATATTCTCCTACTGTTACCTTATCCGATTTTTGGTTTTCATGTTTAGGTCCTTCGGTGTTCTTGTTCCAAAAGATTTTTAAATTATCTGTCTTTCCCATCTTGTTTATGAGCGTGCGTACATGATGATTTGATTTTTTTTGTGTTTAACGCCACTTTCAACAATATTTCAGCTTTATCATGGCGACCAGTTTTAGTGGTGGAGGAAGCCGGAGAGAACCACCGACCATGGGCAAGCAACTGGTAAACTTTATCACTTGCGGCTGCGAGTCGAGTGCACCTTTTTTGTAATTTACAAAGCCGGGCGCGAACCCACGCCGTATTGGTGATAGGCATGTAGCGTACATGATGAAGGATATGCTAGAAACGCGTTTTACGCATTAAATTAGATACCTACGTTTTTGTTACTTTGCTAAGAGTAAACATTGTATTTGGTTTTCGTGCATGTGAGATGAACATCATTAATGAAACAATAACTTAGTATGGAAGACAAGGAGACAATGTATGGACACGAGGGCTTACTCTGATTTTTCACACGTCAATAAAGAGAGATATCCAACATGACATGAACAACTTCTCTTCCATCGGGCTACCATGGACAACTCCTAACAAGTTCTTCCTCACTAGGGGCTACTAGTGTCCCCTCAGTTTAATGTATTATGGAAAATTGTGGGGTTCGATGCATCGAACACAATAGCACACCATGCAAACAGCAAACTATCCACCAAAAGCAGAATCAAGTAATGTACTGTTAAAGAACTACAATTCGCTGAGTTAAATTTTCAGGGTTTAGAGAAAATGGCCAGGTCAGAAGATGCCGTATATAAATCGTAGTTTTATCTGAGAGATCAATAAAGAATAAACATTTCACCGGTCTGAACTACTGCAATAATTAGAGAACGGTGCCATAAATTCGTGGACGTCATTTTTTTATATATCTGAAAGCACTATAAAGAAAAACATCCGTCGGTCTGAAGTACCACAGTAGTTAGAGAAAATTGCAAGATCCAATGCTGTCATACATTCGTGGGCGTCAAATTGCTTTTTATTTCTCTAAAAGCTCTATAACGTACAATCATTTCCCGGTTCTGAATTACCACGAATAGTATAATGACCTAACAGTAAATAATAATATAAACCCTTAGAGTATACATCTAAATTGATTACATCCGAGTTACTATTTTACTTACAATAGAATTTTTTATTTCATAATAATGTATTATTATATCTATTCATGTATAAGCCAATAATTGAAATTCTGTCAAAACCTCTTTTTGTATAGACTTCCACGTTTTTCTATTGTTTATTTGTCAATGACCGCTTAACGAAAATGATGTTAATAAGAACTTGTTAGTTAAAGAACTACAATTAGCTGAGTTAACTTTTCAGGGTTTAGAGAAAATGGCCTAGTCAGAAGATGACATACATAATCGTGGTTTTATATGAGAGATCAATAAAGAACAAACATTTCACCGGTCTGAACTACCACAATATTTAGAGAAATTTGCAAGATCCAACGCTAACATAAATTCGTGAACGTCAATTTTTTATATCTGAAAACTCTAAAAAGAAAACCAAATCCGCCGGTCACAGCTTCCACAGTAGTTAGAGAAAATTGTCTTTCTAAAAGCTATATATAAAGTACAATCATTTTCCCGGTACTGAATTACAACGAATAGTATCATGACCTAACAGTAAATAATCATATAAACCCTTCGAGTATACATCTAAATTGATTACATCTGAGTTACTATTTTACTTACAATAGAAATTGTTTACTACAATATAAACAATTTTTATTTCATAATTATGCAGCATAATTATATCTATACATGTATAAGCCAATAATTGAAATTCTGTCAAAACCCCTTTTTATTTCTACTTCCACGGTTATCTGTTATTTATTTGTCAATGACCGCTAGCGAAGATGATGTTAATAAGAACCATTTAATTCTGATTTGTTATCTTTAATACTACCAAGTCAATAATTGAAAAGAATTTCCGAGGTAGATTATTTTTAATGTCACTCTCCTAAGGATCCGTATAATTATCTTAAGACATTGTTGTAGCACGTTTACTACAGTAACAACAAAGCTGGAGGTCATATCTGATGTACTTTGAAATCAAAGGAAATTATCAAATATCTACGCAAAAGTTTTACTATTTTTGCAATTTTAACCAAAAAAAACGTAATTGAACAAAATAGTTAATTGCCTATGGTTCTTTAGCCTATTACTACATCTATCAATTATTTGAAAAAGAGAGAGATATTTTTGGTTCAGATTCCGGAGGCACATTGGTCTAGTTATAGAAAACGATCGCGTGTCATATTACTTATATTTCTCATTGGTGTGGTACGTGTGTCCAAGATGACGTCATTTTCCGTTATGCTCTTAATCACTTCACACTAGAATTTTACCTGAAATGCCGATGAACTTATATAAAGAAAATTAGTTTTCATAGAATATATTTCCCTCTGGGGGAAGGAATGATATGAAAATAGGACTCTAGTACATCAGGTGCGAGGTACAACACCCCCCGAAAACGGCGTCCACTGGTTTTCCGGAACTACGCAAATACACGAAGTACCTGAGTAGCCTGTGCTTTGAGACGGTCACTCTCCTGGCAATGACAAGACAGCTTACAACAGGAGTGGTCATTGATGGTTGGTTTAAACATATTTATTTGTCATAAACAAGACAAAAGGATCAGGCACAAATTATACAATTTAGGTTGCCGTCTCCGTTATTTACATGATATACATACATTGACATATACTGAAATAATCTACATTTAACATTATAATAATTGGTGACAGAGATAAAACAGACATGTAAACTTCAGGGAAATAAGTACATTTCGAGAACATCTTTTCATGATAGGAAGTATGAGAGAGGATATTAAGATAGGTTGTTTTTTACTGGTTAATTTTCTTTAAGTAGCTTTCGCTTTAAACAAAAAATAAAAAGAAATTGAATGAGATAAAAGAAAAACAAAGAAAAAAATAAAGAGAGGAGAAAAAAGAAACATGCTTGCAATCCTGGTATAGTAATTTCAAAATTTAGTCAATGAAGCGCCCCGTTTCTTTGATAAATAATTGAACTTGCTGGAAAACAGAGCTGTTAGATTCATGACTTTCGCCTTCATCGCCATAAAGTAATATATTTAATACAAAAGGTATATTTATCAGTTCTATATTATTTTTCAACTTATTTCGTGCAGTAACATATTTTGTGCAGTATAAAAAATAATGTTCAGCAGTTTCAGGACCAACTCCACATGAACAAATTGGATTTTCTATTAAATTACTTCTGAAAAGATCTGATCTTAAAGAACTACATTTTTGGCGTAATCTGGCATGATGTATATTCAATTTTCTATTGCCGATGAAGTGATATGTTGGAGGCCGGGGGTATTGAAGGTATTTTAATTTTAATTTCCTTTTAAAAATATGTACAGACGGGGAATTGCGTATAATTATGTCTAGATCATTCCAAAGTTTGAGGGTTGCCGGGAAAAATGATTTCTGGTAAAGAGTAAGACGTGATAGAGGTGTGGTATAATTTTGACTACTTCGCAAGTTATAGTTAGTAGATTCAGAGACAAGTGGTGGCATCAGATCAGTCAAATATTCAGGACACTGGCCCTGGGTTATTTTGTAAAATAAAACAAGTTTTCGCTGTTCCCGTCTGATTGAGAGTTTTTCCCAACCTGTTTCGCAATATAATGATTCTTTGCTTGTATATATAGTCAAACCTGTAATAATTCGAGCAGCTTCGAGATTGATTTTTTCTAAACGATCGGCATTCATCTGACCACAGTTATCCCATACCTCACAAGAATACTCCAAAATAGGAAGAATAAACGTTAAATATATTCTTTCTAAATATTCACGGTTAAGCTTGAACTTAAGTTTTCGTAGAACATTTAATTGCTTTGACGCTTTTTCAATAATTTTGTTAATATGAATAGTCCACTTGCAATCCGCACTAAAATATACGCCCAAGTGTCTATGTGTGGCAACAGGATCAATCTGGATATTATTAAAATTAAAATTCAAGTTAAAGTCGCGGTTTCTAATACTGAATACCATTATATCTGTTTTATCTGGATTAAGTTTAACAAGCCATTGTTCTGACCAGTTCGATAGATTACTCAGGTATATACCCGTCAAGTTGACGAGGGTATGTTGGTCATGAGCAGAATGGCCTATCGATGTGTCATCTGCAAATAGTCTACATATGCCTAAAACTTCATCGGAAATATCATTGACATGCACTAAGAACAAAAGAGGACCCAGAACTGACCCTTGAGGAACACCAGCACGTAAATTACCAGCCATTGATATACCATCCTTCAAGACAACTCTCTGATTTCTGTTTTCTAAGTAACTATTAAGCCATCGTAAAAGCGTATCTTTGATACCATATCTTTTTAGTTTTAAAATTAAACCCCTAATCCAAACTCTATCGAAAGCACGAATAATATCACAGAATGTTACAGATGTCAAATGACTATTATCTAATGCCAGTAGTATTTCATGATATAACTCAATCAGTTGGTGACTTGTAGAATGGCCTGGTAAAAACCCAGACTGGAATTTATATAATAGTAGATTTTGGTGTAGATGGTTATATAAATGTTTATAAACGATTTTTTCTAAGACTTTACTAATACAACATAACAGTGCCACTGGCCTGTAATTAGATACCAGAGAGTTGTCTCCTTTTTTAAAAAGTGGGATAACATGAGACATTTTCCAATCTGACGGGAAAACACCTAGTTTCAGTGATTTGTTGAACAACATAGAAAGAGGTAGAGCAATTTCATTATTAACGGCAATTATCATTTTATTACTTATCAAATCTGGTCCCACTGCCTTGTTTGGGTTTAGAGTCGATATAATGTCAACGACATCTTGCTCAAAAACTATAAAATTACCAAGAGTTTCACTTCCTCTTTCATCGAAGTCGGGTAAATTTTTATTCTCGTTTTCTAAATGTGTTACTGAACAGAAGTATTTGTTCAGTATATTACACTTTTCCTCATTATCGTAAACCAAGTTCATGTTATTCCACGGATCATGTAACGGGGGTGTCTTGTTATCTGGACTTTCATTTTTTAATAACATTTTTATTGTTTTCCAATATAGTCTACTATTTGATGATTTTATGTCTTTCAAATTTTTCATTTATTTCCGTGTAAAACTTTTCCTTAGCGTATTTTTTCATATTGTTTACTTTGTTTCGCTGGTTTTTATATTTTGAATGATTGTGGTCTGATTTGTTTTTTAAATACAATCGTCGAAGTCGGTCCCTCAGTCTAATTGCAGTCGGTAAGTTTGAGTCGAACCAGATCTTGTCGTCTTCACGTATAATTATTTTTTGCGATGGAATACATAATTTACAAATGGCCATGACATTGTCTGTAAAATTTGTACATGCTGTATTGATCTCGGTTGCTTTATAGATAAGCTCGTGCCAATTTACTTCTTTTATTTTTGATTTCATAAGATCATAATTAGCACGCATGTAATTCCAAACGTCTCTTTTAAATGATTTGTTATGGTCATAGCCGCTGTGAATTGTAACATATGTACCGTCATGGTCACTAATTGATCTGTCAATAGGTATAGTGTCGCTGTCTATAACATGTATACTGTCCGTTACTAAAATATGATCTATTAAAGTTTCACTGTTACCAGAAACATGTGTGAGATTAACAATTAAGTTAGTCAACCCATTAACAGTAAGGATATCAAATACACAAGTAGGTAGATTAACCATAACATTTTTGTTGAGATCACCAAGAAAAATAATATTAACATTTTCGTCCATTGCTGCCTTTAACATATCGTCAAAAAGAGTCCAAAAATTTGGATCACACTGTCGTTCTGATCTATAAGTAATGTTAACAAGTATAGAAGATTGCTTAGTAAATAGCTCAAACCACATTGATTCAACATTTGCTGATTCTAGGTCATCACGTCTAGAAAATCGGATATTATTTTTGAAATATACAATAACACCACCTCCCGCGGAATTTCTATCCTTCCGAATAGGTTTTTCAAACCCTGGTAATAAAATATTTTCTGACTCAATATAACCGTCTAAATGAGTTTCGGTAAAGAAAACAATATCAAAATCTTGTACAATATGTACTATATCATTTATCTTGTTTCTTATACTTCGTATATTATGGTGATAAATGGTTAAACAATAGTTCTGGTCTGTGCTAGTGTTCCCAGGACACGGGTTCGTTTCAACATCACCCGATATCAATAGTACAATATTTATAATAAATAATACAAAATATATGTTAACAAAATAATATTTAAATGGATATCCATATAAGTATGGACAATAATATATTCTATTCAATAATTCATTCAACAAGTTGAGAAAACTATAACTTTTTGTATATCTGTGTTTTACTGTCACAGGACGAATCTTCATATAAAAAATACCAATAGCCACTCTGTAAGAAGATAAGCCACTATCCATTGTCAAAAATTGATAGGCATGAAAATATTACAATTCTCACGCCTACAAAGTTGTCAGTGAACAATGACTCGGTAGACAGAGTAGCTACAGGTTCGCATGTATTGAAATTTTCCAGGTTGCAGCATGTTTCAAAAAGAATACAAAAACAAAACATAAAAATAAAAAATTAAATTAAATTATCAATATTGACCACTACGACACACATGGTATTGAATGTAGGAGGAGCATGTGATAAATTCACATTGTAGTTATTATAGTTTGTGTTAGTTTTAACAAAACAGATACAAAAATCAAATACATTTATGTATGCTTATACTGCTTAATAACAATAGTACATCATAGAACAGGTAACATTATATATAAACCCGTTACTATTATTTTGTGACCTTGGAGTATACAAACGGATTCTGATTGGATAATAATTACAGCCTTATACGCCCGGAACGGTGCACTTGATTTGGTATAATTTTTGACAATTAATTGACCTTGACC
>MJUT01006372.1:1153796-1172644 GCA_002080005.1 Gigantidas platifrons | reverse complement strand
AAAATAATGTAAACAATAAGAAAAAACACAATTAAATGAGTCTGAAATGTTATTTTGTAAATATTTTTTAATTTTATTGTTTATTTATTTAACTGAGTTTAGCGATGTCATCTTGGCTTCGAACTGGCATGATCCTGCTGGATTGTGTTTGTTTCACCAATATTGTCCCATCATGTGTCCAGAAAGCATGTAGTTTGTTTAGATATTTCAATTCCCCAAGTTGTTTAATAATTCCGTAGCGTTTTTTCGTCAAGTTTTCGATTATGAATATTTTGTTTGGATTGTCTTTCAGTGCACGCTTGTTACTGTAAACAAGTTGTCTTTTCCTGTAGCTCAGAAACCTGGCAATTACAGATATTTTTCCATTTTTTGTTTCACCAATAGGATGACTTCTCCCAATGTCCTCGATTGAGATGGATTGTTTCAGGTTTTTGTTGCATATATCAAGGACTAATTGATCCGTTTTAATGGGCATGATGATTTGTCCCTTATTATCTACAGGTGCAGGAACGTTGTTGAACCTTAAGCTGGTTCGTCTGGAGTATTGTTCCTGCTCCTCTATACGATTTTCAACCTCGTTAATCTTGTTTATCTTGTCCTGCATGGTTTGTATTTCTAAGGATTGTTTAGCAATTTGGTCACTTTGACATTTAATTGTATGATGGTTGTCTTCTATTTGTTTAATCAAAGGTTCAGTCTGGATGCGGACAGATTCGGCGACCATATCATCAACAGTAGACTGAATATACTTAATGACGTGCTTTGAAATCATAGGTATGATCGAATCAATAAAAGTCGTGTTGCTTAGAGTGGATATAACAACATTAGAGAGCTTAACTACGGTCTCGGAATCAACTGTGTTGATTTCATCCCCCTTTCCTGACGTTTCTACTAAAGTTGGAAGGTTAGAAACATTTTGTTGGACATTGTCGCTGTCTTGTCTTGCTCTTATCTGACGTTCGGTTTGTTTTATATTGGGGGATAAACCATCAGGACTCACGTTTCAATCCAGATCTTGATGGAGTACCGGTCCGCTCGATTCGTTCCGCCATATTTGTTTACAAAATTTAACTTGTTTATATGTTGTGTATATATATTATAATGTCAAATCAATTTAAATGTCAAAGTAACATAATTACGACAGTAACTAAGTGTACTAAGGTTTCATAGACTTCTCATACATTTGAAGATACACTATAAAAACTTATTGCTTCACATTTGCTCAGTTTTAGGACGAGCTACATGTACACGTCAGTCACCTCCGGCGCCATTATATCAACTTCATTGATGGTACTCTTCAAGACAAAATTATGTGTCCCTATGCACCATCTCTCCTCTTCCTTATTACATTATACCATTCGGTCATAAGGCTATTCCTAATGTCATCATTTACCTTTTCTTTCCCCTCGTCATGAATACATACGAAATATTGCCCGCTTGACCTTATACAACGACCATTTAATCATTTTTTAATAAAACAGTGCTGCGCATTTTCACTTCATATTGTATCAATAAAAATTCATTATGCACTTTGAACATCCATGCACTTACGGTTTCATGGTTTTAAATTCTAGATTTGCTAGTATCGTCTCATGAATTATACGTACCAATTGCATTCTTTCTCCACAAATGCATGGACCTATTATCACACCATTTTGTGCCCTATTCATCATCGATTCCATATTTTCATTTTA
Organism: Gigantidas platifrons; assembly: GCA_002080005.1. Taxonomy (NCBI): domain Eukaryota; kingdom Metazoa; phylum Mollusca; class Bivalvia; order Mytilida; family Modiolidae; genus Gigantidas; species Gigantidas platifrons. Next base: position 1,170,950 of record MJUT01006372.1, on the reverse strand, counting down.
TTTTTAATTTTATTTTCTATCAAGAATTACGGATAAAGGAAATTTGGGGTCAAAAACCATAATAGGACATTGTTCTCCGACGCCCTAGATTTTTGTGTATATTCCTAATGAACAACAATGATTAAGAATGTATTAGTTCTAAGAGGTCATTGATATTTTGATTGTACTGTGTGAAATAAATGAGTTTTGAATACAATCCGCCAATTTCTTAAAACAGGAACATTGCCCATTCTTGTACGATATTGTATGTTTTCATGCTAGTTTTCCTCCGCTACTCTTGACAAAAGACGAAATATATCACTCACATGGATGATGACCTTAACCTTCAAACAGTTAATATTATTTCGAGTTTCTCATCTTTTTATTTGTCTGTGTTGTAGCGTTGTTTTTGTTGTGTTTGTTTTCGTCCTGTGCTTTGTGTGTCCAATGTTGCCATTGTCTCTGGATTGTCCATTCTTGATTGCCCCTTTTGTTTTTAATAACGTTTATTTATGAACGCTGTTTCCAACAATATTTAAATTTGTTTTTGTTTTACCGGTGGAGAACACCGTACTCTCCGAAGACAACCATAGATTTCCCGCATGTTACTGACAAACTTGATCATAAAAAAGGTTTATCGAGAATGGTTCGCCACGAGTGGAAGTCGAACGAATACGACTTAGCAATTATAGGTACTGATTGCATACGTAGAAGATATGTATCCAATTACCAAACGATCAATAGAGATCCTAATTGAATAGGAAGATGTCGAGAGATAAACAATGAGTGTATATCAAAACTTTGATACAGTTCGTATCTTCATGAAATTGAAAATAGAAGAAAACGGATTTTATAATTTCAAACAGGTATCATATATATATGTTACAGGGCTCATCCGAATCCTCCTAGGGCAAATCGGAATTCGAGTTTGTCCTAGGAGAAACCCGAATTCCGATTTACGCTGGTTTTAATCCAGTGTAAATCAGAATTCGGGTTTCTCTTAGGACAAATTAAGATATCCCGATTTGAACTAGGATGATTCCGAATCGCCCTGAAATGGTCTACTAAAAAGTTAAAATATAATAAATATATATATAGAATATATTAAAGTATAACAATCCAAAAATATAAAAAATATATAAATAAAAGTTTATTCTACAAATTATAATAATATTGTCATTAATATATCGGGACTGATCGGAAAATTGCAATGAAAACAGCTCACAAAATATTTTTCACGTCAATTACGGTTAACTTGTAATACTAATCACAATTCCTATCCAAAGGGGTGTTCATAAAGTTTTCACCATTTAATGTGATTGAATCGAAATGGAAGACAAAAAAAGGATATTTTTTTGAGAAATTGGATGAATATGAAAGCAAACTTCCTAAAAAAATACGGGTTGAATTCAGTAAATCCCGATTCTCTAAATGAAATTTCTCATATTCAGGCCTGTCAAAAAACAAAAATGTTTGTGGAGATACTCCTTTACTGAAATCCATTTATAATTGTGCTTCTAAGTGTAATACACTGAGATGTTCATGTAGGAAGGCGAACTTGCAGTGTTCCACAAAATGTCATACAATCGTAAATTTGAAAATAAGTAAAAATGTCAGTTTTGTCAACACTTTATAAAAATATTTCGTTCACTTAAAATTGTATTCCTGTAATAAAAATTAGTTTGTAGTCTTTTGTCATATCAAATACTCGTTAAACATACAAAACATTAGTACAATACAGAAATAAAATGTTAGGAGGATCCGGAATCGCACTAAGCAATATTTTCAGTAATATTCCGAATCCCACTAGAACTTAAGTACGATTCGGAATCGCCCTAGTACAAATCGGGATATCTTGATTTGTCCTACAAGAAACCCGAATTCCGATTTACACTAGATTAAAACCAGTGTAAATCGGAATTCGGGTTTCTCCTAGGACAAACTCGAATTCCGATTTGCCCTAGGAGGATTCCGATTCGCCCTGGATTCGGATTGGCCCTGTAACATACACATATATACTTCGATAAAGGGTATGGAACAGCAAACATATATAGTTGCCCAATAGCATTTGCAATTAGCAAGGATTTGACGAGACCGTGCCAGAAATAATTTGAGTGATTTATATCGGGCCATATATTGACATCCCACCAAATTCAGGTTGAAACTTAATTTATTTGTTTGACTGTATATATGATTGTGATAAATAATATTATAGGAAGCCTGGTCACCACAAGTGTCTGTGGAAAGCTACAACGAGAATATCATTGAAGCTATCAATATTCAATTGTTGTTGCCTTTAATTTTAATACATTGGAAAAACAAAAAATATGTAAAAAGACACTAATTTCATACTCTTTAATAGAGAACAAATATCAAATATATTTACACCCTTCAATATGATCTACTTTCCAGATATATTATAGATCTACATGTGATAAAAATATCAAGGCGATACTGATAACAATTGATATCAAATTTGATTAAATAAGAGAGAGAGAGTGTCGAATAAAATCAAATAAAAACTTGAGGCTTTATTAATTAGCAATAAAGACGTATAAATCTAATTTAGTGCGTTACTGGAATGATGGACCTTCGAGAAATATTAAAAAAAAAGTAGATGTATCCCTGATCACAATGTATTTTGACAACTCTTCTCATACGACACTATTTGGAGGATTTGGAGGGGGGGGGTGTTAAGAAGCATTTACCAAATCCCAGAAAACACTATATTCGCAGTGTAATTATAAAAAAAGAGAGAGAGAGAGAGAGAGAGAAACGTTTAGTATATGTACATTTGAGTCCCCATTTTTGTTGTTTTACCAGAAAACACAAAATTATCAGAACATATCTTAAACAAGACATTGAAACATGTTCTACATGTACAGTTTTGTCCTCATTTGTGTTGCTTTAATAATGTCGTGCAAGTATCTGAAGTTAAAACAAACAAAGCACTTAAGCATTTAGCAAGCATTTGAAGTTAAAATAAACAAAACACTTAAGCATTTAGCAAGCATTTGAAGTTAAAATAAACAAAACACTTAAGCATTTAGCGTGTTCTGAATATGTAACTTAATATACATTTAAATTAGTTATCTTCTAATTGCAATTTGTGATGAATAAGCATTGAATTTCATATTTAATTAAGGTAAATATATTGTTTCTCTAGGCTCAAACTGTTTGAAATAAACGTTAGAGAACACCGAAGGGTCAATCAAATATGGAGAATCCAGAGAGACTGGCAACATATGGTATACAAGACGAAGAAAAACAAAGCAAACACATTATATGTGTTGGACACCACTATACGCAACAAACACAAATAACGTAAATAAGACATGAACCATCTTTCAAACAACTGGAGGTAAAAACGAACCGAACATCGGTTTTATGCGGAATTTGTAACAACACGGAACGCAGAACGTAGACACATTATAGGACAACACACACAAAAATAAAAAGGTAAGCAACACGATCGCCACAAAAATAACCGGGATGAATTCAGGTGCTCGCGAATATTATATAATTATTTCTCCAGTATTAAAACGTGTTATTATATGACTATAAATATCCTAGATTCTGATTGGACAAAACACTACTTCACTCTCCATTTCAAAATGTGATGATCACCGCTCAAAAGTGCACGCGAGGTTAACATTACTTTTGAACACTGTAGAGTGTACCCAAAAATAATAACAGGGAAAGTCCAGGTTTCTTATTTTGAAAACGTATTCTCTGATTGGTCGATATTTAAAGAAGCGGTTTTGCTATCCAATCAGCGTTTTTCTTTCAAACGCTTTTCGACTTCCCACAGACGGTCATTACAACAAAAAATGGCAGCAGCGGATGCAGGTCAGTCAGATGTAGAGCGAAAAAACGTTTTGCCACCGTAGAAGTTGATGATTTGAAGCAACTTTTGACTGAAATAGATACAAACAGTACCAGGCGAACCACCGATTCAGTTGTACGTACATTTGAAATGTATTTACGTGAAAAATCATTAAATGAAGACTGCGAGCAAATGACACCAAGCGAACTCAACTGGATTCTAAGCTCTCCAAATTTTATGCCGAGGTAAGGACAGAGGACGGTGAACTATACAAGAAATCTAGTTTGAGGTCTATCAGATATGGCATTAATCGTTATTTAGCGAATTTGCGCTCTGGGAAGAACATTGTTCACGACAAAGACTTCAACGAAGCTAATCAAGTATTCATTGCTGCATCAAAGGATCTTAAACGCCAGAGGAAAGGAGACATTACACATTATCCTTCTTTGGAAGTGAAAGATCTCCATAAATTATATGAATATTTAGACAATAACAACAATGTAAAGCTGCAAGAAAAAGTGTTTGTGGACCTTATGCTCTACTTTGGTCGCAGAGGCCGGGAAAATATCCATGATCTTAAAATTACAGATTTTGCTGCCACTACAGATGTTGACGGAAGGGTTTATGTTTACATGAAGCGGGATGAATTAACTAAAACCACCAGGAGGACGAAAACACTGCTGATGGCAGAATGTATTCCCGAGGTGGTAAGTATACAGTAATTAAAAAATAACAGACTCGAAAAACTGTGATTCAAAAGTCTAACTCCAGGGACAATGATAAGACGGACCAGGACAACACGACACAAAACACTAAAAAAAACTTAAAACAAACACATAAACTACAAAACATAATGAACTAATTGGATTCCACAGAAAAACTAGAGAGAAAATGTGTAAATTACCAAATTACCCCCCCCCCATTAATTATAAAAGAAAAAGATAGTCTTGATTGACTTTTTCTTGCAGTTTCACATTATTGTTGATGTCATGATTCTATTTCAGTGGCCCCTGTTCACAAAGTTTTACAAAGAATGTATTTTTCATTTCAGATGACCTGTGTAATGTCAAGTCATTCGTTTCTTACACAAGACACTTGCGTGGAAACAAATGTGACAGACTTTTTCAGCGTCCTTCACTTAAGGAAAACTCTGTCAGATGGTATGGGAGTGCTCCTATGGGACATAACACCATTGGCAAAATGATGCCTAATCTATCCGAAAAGGATGGACTATTGCGCCGTTATACCAATCATTTTTTACGCGCCACATCTGTCCATGTATTAGACAATATTGGAAATTTTGCTTCACGTCATATAATGACTGTCACAGGACATAAGAGTGAAAATATTCTCAAAACCTACACAGGTTATATGGGTGACGCAATAAAAAAGAGCATGTCCGATACAATTTCCAAAATTTTACGCAAATCTACAAATGAAACATGTATTCAAGATGCCCAAAGTGATATTGTTCTTGAGCCTCTCTCTGATTTCCAGCTTCATGACTTAATAACTGATATTAATGATGATGGAAAAGATGAAATTTTACTTGCACCTAATCAATCAAATAAGTCAGTTGATATTTTGCAAGAAAATGTTGTTAGCAAAACTGTTAATTTAATGGACAAGCAATATCCAGTGCCAGTTTTCAACAATTGTTCAAATGTGACTGTCAATTTCAATTTTAAATGAGAAAATTAAATTTTTGAAATGTCAGGACATTTCATGGTTTACTCCTCTGTTGTTTTTCATTGTTGAATATGTTGAAATAATATAATTCTTGTATAACTTGTGTTTTCTATCTGACAACAACTACATTTGGCCTCGGTGATAATCAGATCTCTGGGGTTGATAAATCCTGGTATCAACCTCATCCAAAGTCATTAATTGTATAATATTGTATCCCTGTCTGTATTATGCTTTTTAAATTTGATAATGGTTTAAGCAGGTTTTCAGTGTTACTATTGTAATATGGTTTATGGTTTCACCTATCAGAAATCAGTGAATATTGCAGCGTTATCTATATATGATCTGTTTAGATATTGAAATGTACCGGATATTTTATAATAGTATTCAATTTCAAGAATTCCTGTATTTTGAAGTCTAAAGCTTTCCTACAAACTGGTGTGAGAATGTATATGCGAATTGTAAAGGCGGATGATGAGCTTACTAAAAGAAGTCGGTAATGTTCCCAAGTTCCTCTAAAAATCATCATCCAAATCGCATATAAATTACTATACAATTAATGATATTTGATGAGGTTGATACGATGATTTATCAACCCAGAAGTGATAATGCCCGACGCCAACGACTTCTTGGGCTGATAAATATCAATGTCAATCGATATCAAAAGTCAACAATTGTTTTATTAAATTACTTGACCTCTATAATGCAACATCTTCACGGTGGCTTCCAGTCAACAATTCTGCCATTTGGATTTGCGAAACAATGCACAATTCCGAAACGTTAATGTTAAAGTAGTTGCAATTGGTTTTAAGAATACACCGTCCAATCAAAACACTCGATTTAAAGCGAACGTCATCAGGATTCTCCCAAACTATAATTTGCTACTTGACAGCTATGTTACACTAATTGTCTACCTCTCGTGCACGATTGCGTTGTTATCATAATGTTTGATCAAAAGGGGTGATGCATGGTTTTGACCAATCAAGAAAGCAGATTCTTTTTAGTCATTTAATAAAGTCGTATATCTACTGTCAATCTTCGTCAATACTTCTTTAAGAGCTTTAAGGTGACATATTTCTGGGTTGTCGTGTTTGTTCGAAAATAATAATTGACCAAGACAAAGTTCGAAATGAGAATATTCCTTGCTGTCATTTTAAAGAAATGTATTATAGCTTTCTCTCTACTGTATCAGAGAGTCCATTGAACTGTAGATTGGTATACTTATTGTAATATCAATACTAGCTTATCACAACTCTAGTATAGGAAAGTAATTACTTTCGCTTTAGTGTCTCCGAGTTATTTATTAACTCACAACTGTCACGAATATTAAATATTTACATACTGACAATGCGTACAAAATGATTATAGAATTACTAATGTTTTCAGTGCCTGAGTTTATTTGGTAGGTTTTTAGTCTACAGTTCTGTTATAGTAGCTGTTTATTTCAAGTTTAGGTAGTTGGATTACCTAACAACTCATACAATCCTATCACTAATACGGCGTGGGTTCGTTCGTGCCCGTCTTTGTACATTACAAAACAGGGTGCACTCGACTCGAAGCCGCAAGTGATAAAATTTACCAGTTGCTTGTCCATGGTCGGTGGTTTTATCCGGGTACTCTGGCTTCTTCCACCACTAAAACTGGTCGCCATGATATAGCTGAAATATTGCTGAAAGTAGTGTTAAACATAAAAAATCAATCAATCAATACATAAGGCTTAGATTTATGGTGTTAAACGCCACTTTCAACTTTATTTCAGTTAAACCGTGGCGGTACTGTATACACATATAATAATACCGTTATTGGAATCAATATTCTTCACATTATACGAATTTTGAGTCGGGTTGTCGACCTAATGTAGGACAATAGTAAGATTGATGTGACGAACTAAGATTCCTTATATTGCTCAACAAATGAAATTCAAAGATTATGACATCTATTTCCTCTTCGTCATAATAAAGATATTATCCAATATATTCTTTATCAGGAGACAACCAAAACAGATCGAACTGTCTCCAGGAAGACCACTAATATCCTAAATAAATTACGTGACAGAAATATTAGTGAATTGAGTGAGCATTTTCTTGTATTGATGTTTAAAAGGCAAAAAAATCATGACAGTTGTGAAAGATACTACAGCCATATTCAATTATCACGGACATCAATACCAATTTACACTTCAATGAACTGTCTGGTGCAGTAAGAGAGGATATGATAAATTTATTGAAATATACCATCAAATTATGACATCGAAAACAAAACAACAATAACATCATTGTAGAAGTTTGTCTTCGACAACAATGTTTTTCGGATGTTTCAGAAAATATTACAAGCAGGTCATGCTAATGGAAGAACTAGGGGATCAATTACAGATTTCTTCAAATCAGAAAACACCTACATATAATCACTTATAAAATCTGACAGACTGAAAACAATGTTTTTCAGACATCAGTAGTTATAAAGGTCTTTGATTTCAAAATACAGGAATTCTTTATAAACCATCACGTACACGTCAATATTTCCATCGATCTTTAATGCATAGCGCTGCAGTATTCACTTGTTTAACTAGAGATACTGTTCTGGTGAACTAATACATAATATCTTACTTGGCCCTAGGATTCTGCCATTGACAAAACTAACTTATTTGAACTTGACATTCAAGATCTATACACAAACATCATGAGGCTAGAACAAACACAAAAAAACATTAATTGTTCTCCAGAGAACCTATTATGGACAAAAACAAACATTTTTTTTCACATTGTGGTGAAGGGGAGGCATCATTAAAGGTGAAACAATAATACAGGTTAAAAACAATAACAATACTGAAAACCAACAGGGGCCGTCGTGGCTATGATCGTAAGGTAGTTGGATTTGCAACTACCTGTGCAACCAGTACCTATTACCACTGACGTTGTAAGTTCGAATCCCGCTCAAGCAATACAAAATCATGTGATAAAGTTTGTCATTAAATTGCGACAAGTCGGTGGTGTTCTCGGGTACTCCGGTTTTCTCCAATAATAAAACTGACCGCCACGATATAACTGAAATATTCTTGGAAGTGGCGTAAAACACCATAAACCAAACCTGAAAACCAACACAAAAGCACTCAAATATAAACACCATCCTAGATACAGGGAGACAGGGATGATCAATTTGCAACTAGAAATATAAATAACATTTTACAAAGTCATGAAAACAACAAATGTAAACAACTATTTCTAAGCCTCCAATGATTGCACATGATAAACATAAAAATCTAAAGGATCATGTGTGCTTATTTCTAATTTGATTATTATAGACAATGGTCACTGATTCAATTAGCCACATAGTCATCCAATTCTGTACAGCAGAAATAATTTTGGTATCGAATAATAATCATACATGGCTGTTGGGTACCTTAAGATAAGATATGTTGGAAGTTAATTTGGTTATTGCATCTCTCTCATAGTTGCATATCAGAAAACGGGCGACAGATTATTTTTTCTTTGAAAAAAAAGCCAGCCCCCTCCCCCTTATCTAAATTATATGATTGCTGTGATACGGAAATGTGCCTTTTTATACTTCCTGATTGGTTAAAATAAGAAAAATCTTCAGGTCTGAAAACCAGTTTGAAGATACAAAAGGGGTAATCAGAATCTGTACATCGAAGAAGAACAGACAACACAATGGACATATGAAAAGGACAAACAACGATCTATAAAACATACACATAAAACTAAAGATCGAGTAACACCAACCTCACTAAACAGCGGGGTGAACTCAGGTGTTCCAGAAGGTTAGCAGTTCCTGTTCTACAAGTGGCACCCGTCGTGTTAATCTAGTTACAAACCGGGTGAAACTAATGCAAGACACATCATCATATCTGAATCTGATGAACTACTTCTATCTATGTTTCTCGTCCATCAGACATAGGTGACCTTATCTGATTCTGGCTGTTGTGTTTACGCCCTTTGGTTGTATTGCTCTCAAGCACTTTTTACATTATTTGGCATTCCAATCTGTCGTTTTTGAGCGTCACCTGATGAAAGTTATTTCAGAAACGTGTCATGCGCACTAAATTTGATATCTACGTTTCTGTTTCTAAATATAGTGGAAATTGTTTGCGGGAAAAAATCTAAGTGTTCGAAATCTGTTTGTGGATTGTTAGCTGTTGACACACCATGCGAATATTTGTTTTAAATTATATGATTATATCTGACTATACTAGTTATCATGACGTTTTATTCTTGTAAGGATATTTTGATACCACAAAATAGTTTTGCAGCTAGGTGAGCAAAAAGTAATGTAAATATAGCATATGTATAATGGCATAATGTCAATTAAAATAACATGGTACCATTTAGAAAACCACGTGATTACTGTGAGAGTTGATGACAGCTGCTACAGTTTCAAACTAAAAATGTTGTCTCTAGTGTAAAATGAAAAAAACAATAATAATATGTTTTACATCTTATTCTATTGATTTTAGAGATATTTACTTTCCCTATGAGATTCAATGGTATTTATTACAATGTATCCAATTCCATTAAATACATGTTCTGATGTACTTTGACATGTAGATCTATAGAAACTATTAAATGTGTTCTACAAGGAAACCAGCTTACTGATGTATCATAAACCTTAATGGATTTATTTCATGAAATGAAAACCATAAGAATAAAGTACAAAACTACACCGGAAAATGCCATCATAAAAGAATCGCACGAAATCGTCGAGACGCCAACGCCATTTAACTCTAGATATGTTAATGGTTCTTTCATGTGAACATACACATCTTTTTATGACGGCTCCGTCCGCATGATATAGTTCACTAAACACTGCGCCTTTATATCAAATAGGAATGTAGATTCTCTACCATCAATATAAATTGCCATTTGACACAAACTCAAGCTGAAAAGTGAAAACTACAAAATGGCAGAAATTGTATTATGCCATAAAAGTTCCATTTAATACATTAAAATATACAACCAACCAATCGATAAACAACTGATCAAGTTTACAAAGTAATACGAAAATATCACAATAAAATACCATATAACTAAACAACGAAATCAACCTATCAATTGATTAAAAAAATTCCTCAATGATTTCCAACCTTCCGATGTGGGGGCAAATAAAAACATAGAAATCAAATTTAGTGCGCACCACACGTTTCTGGAATAACCTTCATCGAAGAAATACTCCAACCACCTCTTTTATATGCATTAGCTGTATGAAGAGAAGACATTAATTACTATGTAATCGGCTGAAAAACAATACTGCATAATGTCACTGGTCCGACAGTCATTACTACGAAAGGACCAACATACTCTTTTGAGAAACTGTATACACAAAGAAAACAATAATCTTCAACAGTCTACATTGTAAAAATAAACCTATCAGAAACGGATGAATACTTTTCAAAATAATGTAGTAATTTGACTAAAAGAGGGAGATGAATGTAAATCTGACATAAATCCCCTTAAAAGTTCTATATTTCCATGTACATGAGGTCCTGATTGCTCTGCCTACTGACGGCTCTGTCGAAGGGATTTGTATTCTGTCTCTTTGTTATTACTTTCATTTATATGTTGTACATTTATAACAGCAAATAAAAAACGTTGGTTATAGTAAACATAGAGGAAACAATACTCGTTATTAACAGAACAGTAATTCCTAAAATGGGTAATTGCAACAACAAGAAAAAACACTCCTCCCCCACCACAAAAAACCCTCATCATTACAAAAGAATGTCATAAAAAAAGATAATGAAATACAAATGTATTTCGTTTCTAGTCATTACCACCTCTGGTTTACTACGATGTAATTACAAATACTATTTCATTTCTTTTTGACCAAGTCCTGTCCTCTTCCTCATAATTCCTCTTCACTCGTCAACTAGTACAACAGATGCGGATATCGAGTCGATCCCACAAAACTGGAAGAGATAATTACTAATTGTATAGATGCAATCAAACCTTGTGTTCAAGTAGAAAGGACAGACGATTTCACATGGAAATTATTCGAGATAGACGGGGGTAGGCTAAAATCCAATACGTACAAACCAAATGTTTATTTCGATTTATCCAAAGGTAACGAGGATCAACTGATCTAGACAACGGGAGCATATCAACATGTTAATTAAGACAATAGGAATTCAATATATTTCATAAGAGTAACATATATGTTAGTAAAAGCTATTTATATTTTCGACGGGTGCCACTAGTGGAGCTTACTGCTTACCTCTCATGAGTTCACACCGGTATTGTGTGGGGTTCGTGTTGCTCAATCTTTAATTATCTGTGTAGCGTTTTGTTGATCATTGTTTTTCCCTTTGTTCTTTGTCTGTTGACCATTAATACAGTGTCCTTCTTCAATATACGTCAATGTACGTCTTCTGACTACTCCTTTGGTATCTTGAACTTTTGATGAAACGATATCCCCGTGTAAATTATGAAAAGTCATGATCTTATTTTTGTATACAATACGGTATTACAGACCACGATTACTAGTATACGGTTCTTTCATTATCTCTACTTTATTGAAGCATTTAAAGTAATAAAATTTCTTAATTAATATTTCAATTAGTTTTTGATATTTTCATAATGCAGACTTTAATGGTATAAGTATGTTTTAATGTGGCGTTACTTCGGGTTGTTTATCGTTTAATAAATGTATATAGATATATAATATCAAAGCTACGGTAAGTATTGCATTTCTTACGTAGCATGTGACATCTGATGCTTAAAATAATATTAATAATTAAAAAAAATGAGATTTTATAAGAAAGTAAATATTAATTTTCTACGCTGTATATTTATATAATTTTTTTCCTAGTAAAATTACAATTTTTGAATTTAAGTTTATAAGAAAGGTATAAAGATATCAAAGGGGGGTAATCAGAAACCGTAAACATACGGATAGGCAATACAAAGAATACAATGAAAAAGGACAAACAATAACCAACGAAACACTACAAAGAACCAATACTCTCTTTAATTTAAAGAAAGATGATGTTTTCATATAATATATCTTTATAATCGTGACGTGATTGTTTTGAACATTCCTTAATTGAAAGTTTCTTAGCCTATGACGGAACTGACACGATTGTATTGAAGTCATTCCCGGTTTAAAAGTGTCAGGGAAGACTACCAGGGAACGAGTCAGCATCCTGTACATGACTTAACATTAATGACTACTCTGGTGTAGTCGCTTGCAGTAATTCTTGAAAAATAACAAATATCAGAGGCCAGATCAGCGAACTGTTTTATAAAACGATCTGAAAGTCTCATGAGAGAAGATTTCTGTGAGTGAGTGATTGTTGCTTAACGCCAACTCAGCAATGTTTCAGCTATATCATGACAAGAACAGGTTAATTTGCAAAGGGATGATGATGAGGTCCGCTTTGTTCTAGCGCAACACACTTAGTTGGATTTTTATAGTGCTAACCCACTGAAACAAGTCCGCCGATAGACATGTCGCCCACTAAGACACATTTCCGAACCAAACAGTCTTTGCCCTTTGTCCTTAATGTTGCCTGCTTAGCGGAGAAGCAACAGTCACCAATTTCATAGTGACCCGATCGGGGCTCGAACCCACGATTAAATAAATGAGATTTTAAAAGAAAGTAAATATTAATTTTCGAGGCGAGCACGCTAACAATTACACCATCGATGCGGTTGGGAAGAAGTTGATAATGTATCAGTCAATTAGACGCCATGGCAGTCACCTTGCAGTAAATTGTTCTAAATAGTAAACAACACTTCTTAAAGATCACTTGATGGATATTTCGGACAAGTCTGGTGAATTGCCATGCGGACGTTCTGCAGAACAAGTCGAAATCAGCGGCCATCTTTAATTTCAGATCTCACTGGAAATATGCAGCACTTCTTTGGGACCCAAAGAGGAACATTTGTAGGAAGCCTGGTAGCTGGTTCTGAAAGATTGGAAAATGTGTCAAAATACGGACAAAAGAGTCTAAGTGACCTGAGCACCGTACAATTGCCAACATCTGCGAAGTTCGTAGATAGGTCATTATTTAGAGAGTGCAGTGTGTAAAATGATCTAGAATGTAGGTTGGGTTTATGGTGCTTAACGCCACTTTTAACAATACTTCAGTTATATCTTGGCGGTCAGTTTCATTGGTGGAAGAAACCCGAGAAAACTACCGACCTGTCGCAATTCACGTACAAACCTTATCACATAATGTTGTATCGAGTTCACCTCACCTGCGCGGGATTTGAACACACAGCGTTAGTGGCGATAGCCTCTAATCGCATAGGCAGCTATAAATCCAACTACCATACGATCAAGACCACGATGGCCCCTTCTATAATGTATATATTACGAACATTTCTATACAGCTAACAAGCATATTCTATAGTATTAAAAGAATTATAAGGAATTAATTCAGGTCGTTGTTCTCTATCTGTCATCCTAGTTTCTCCATTACAATAATATGTCATGATGTGTCAATACGACTTCCTTATTAATTTTTTCTACCTTATATACAAGGAATGTTGACAACTATTGATTGACTTCCATGCAATTTGTTATTGAGTTGAAGGACCGAAGTATCCTGACAAAGTATGTGAATATAATTTACCATGAATAGTTTAAAATCCGTAACAATTGGTTATTGAGCCATCTGACACCATTTGCTTCATTCTCAACCACCGTGTTCCAGTATATCTCATTTTGCGCTAAAGGTAATTTTTGACAACCATAACATTTTTAAATTATTTGGCATTGGGCGGACCCGATGAAGGTTATTTCAGAAATGTGTTCTGCGATTTTTTGTGTTTTAACGCCACTTTCAACAATATTTCAGCTATATCATGGCGACCAGTTTTAGTGGTGGAGGAAGCCGGAGTACCCGGAGAGAACCACCGACCATGGGCAAGTAACTGGTAAACTTTATATCACTTGCGGCTGCGAGTCGAGTGCACCCTTTTTTGTAATTTACAAAGCCGGGCGCGAACCCACGCCGTATTGGTGATAGGTTGTATGAGTTGTTAGATCCAACGACCTAATTCATTGAGCCACCCGGGCCCCGAGTATTATTGACAAGGGCTTACATAACCAGCCGTACACTTTTATATGAATATCTTAAGAACATTAATTAGAAAAGTATATATATATATAAATAATCTACGAAATAAAGTCCAGTATCCATTAGTTTGTAAAATTTCAAATATATTCTCTCAATAATAATAATAATAATAATAAATATGACCGAATGTACCATGATACATTCCTCATGGGGATGCCAAAGACGACTTTATAACACTTATAAATTGAACAAATAGTTTAAAATGTTATAAAAACAAACGGACGATTTTTGTACTAGTAGACAGGGTTTCGACTCTGATATGGTTAATAAAATATATGGATTATTGAAATTTACAGTTCCTAAATGCTCTGATCACTACTAAAACTAAGGTTAATCTTTCTTGGGTATACGTAACTATACTCGTTTGTTTGTTTGTTTTTGTTTTTTGTTTTGTTTGGGTATTTTCCCTCAAATTATTTGGCTTTCTATCTGGCTGATTATGAGTGTACCTGCTGAACGTTATTCTAGAAACGCTTCGTTCCCACTAAATTAGATATATACGTTATTACTAAATGACAACATTTAAGGGGGAAAAAAAGGAATAAAATATGCTCGTACAAATATGTTTGTACAGCATGATTCTGGACAATAATTATATCAGCGGGTTTGTAACAGGAGTAACACGACGGACGGGTGTCAGTGGTGGAGCAGGTACTGTTTGCCCGTTGGGAGCATATTAGTTCATCCCTGGTTTTATTTGGGTTCGTGTTGCTCGATCTTTAGTTTTCATTGTAGTACTTTATCAATCTTTGTTCGTCATTGTTATTTCTTTTAGTCCTTGCACTGCCTGTCCTTCTTTGATTAACGGCTTCTGATTTCCCCTTTGGCATCTTCAAACATCTCTTCTACCCGATTGTCTTCAGATACTTTAAAGAAACAACATTTTCAGAGTCATGGTATATTAATTGGATTGTATTTATTTCATGTCGGTAACATTATACTACAGATCGTGTCGCAAAAGAAAATTGATACGAATAAACGTTAAAGGATGAAGATTGTTCAACTGCTAAAAAGCAAAATGTAAGTCCACAAATACTAAGACATCGTTGTCCAGTGTTTAAAACAGATGTCTAAGCAGTTTAATGATCATAAATAAAATGATTTCATTGCTAACTAATGAACACATTATTAATTGGTGTTTTTGTGTTTATTTTCTGGACAATGATAACTATTTGTTTCTTTTGTGTTCCTTTTCTATCAATGTAAGAGAGTGCATTGGAATTCTTTACAATATAATTTTGTTCTTAAATATTACTTTTAATGTGCACGATACAGCTATTGCACGTAAAAGACAACTCACACCAATTCCTAATGATGAAGAGTTTCTTAGAACAGGTTGGTAAGTGACACGTTGCAAAGCAACCTTTGTATCATATCTTCTTTTTTTCCTGTGACATTCTTAACTTCCTGCGCACAGGTCCACCGTAGTACCTCCCCATATCCTCTCGCCGCACAGTACTCGATGACTCGTTCATGATATAGAGAGAATTTCTTATAGAGGCGATAATATAACACACATGTCAACAAGGGCGTGGCTACATTGTCACAAGATACGCACGTATGTACATGTCATTAAAACAAGAAAATGTTTGCTTTAAAGAAAAACTTATGTCATTGAAATGTTTGTAATTAGGCTTTGATATTACTCCAATTATCAAAAAAACCCATATTCACCATGTACAGATGAACCCTCGCCGGGAGTAGCTGGAACGCAGGTGAACGTCTTTCATTAAACGGGGAAGAGTAATGGTGAGTTTTTCTGGAAGATTTCGTATCGTGAAGGCAAGGTATTTTTGGGATCATCACGAAGGCTAAAAACTGCTAATCAAGTACTAAATATAGTCAATGAATGATTTTATAGTTCCAGCTGCTACTGTAACACCTTTAACGTTTCAACATAATTGATCTGGCTTTGTGTAGCTTGTGATGGTTCGAATTCATATGTAGAAATATATGTGTAGATAAATAAGGCCTCACAAAACGACATAACTAACCAAAACAAATCTTCCTATTGAGAGATTTCACGGTTGATCCAGAGTCCTGTAAAAAAAAAGTGTTATCGACGCGGTCTGCTTTCATTGGTTAGTAATGTTGCGTACGGATCCCCCTGTCTCATCCTTGGTGTGATTTACGTGAGTATGAATCCCGTTCACGTAAATAAAAAAAAGGACAGTCAATACAATGGCCAACAGAAAACAGACAAACAGTGACAAACAAACAAATATATCAGACAAAATCATAAAACTCGACAATATATATAGATGGCTCTCGTGGTGATTCTAGATTTGCATCTGCAACAACAGTTTGGGTAACCTTTTCTTTCTCTCCGTCTACCATACTCTCGTTGTATTTGTACTGCTGAGCCAATTGCCATTCTAAATTTTAGATATCTTCTGATTTCCTTCCATGCCCACAGGCAGTTGAAATCGATGATTTTATTATTACAATGTGCCCCCAAAAAACTTTAGCTATGAAAGGATATTATTTGCCTTTGATAATGAAATTTTTTATCTGTGCTATACCGCTTACTGATTTTAAACCATATTTAACTAAATATATATATATATAT
>MJUT01006372.1:1131345-1149165 GCA_002080005.1 Gigantidas platifrons | reverse complement strand
TTTTTTTTTTTTTTTTCATCTTTCGTGTGCAATAATTACCGATGGAATGTTGGGGTACATACAATAAACCAAGTTTCTCGTCTTCGAGGTTCAGCCCTTCCCCGAAAAGGATGCCTACTTCATGAACGGACAAATAAAATAAACATTTCACCCCATTTAAAGAACATAATTAAATGTTCGTGTTTGGTGGATTTCATGCTCGTCAGTAGTAGATATAAATTTATCCTCCAATGACAGCATTTACCGACCAATATAGCCTGCCCAATATTTTTTTTTATATTGGTCAGTTATAAATAGAATAAAATTTTATATTTGGCAAACTCATCGGGGCGCATTGGGGGATATTGTTTTCAAATACATATGCAAAATTATTTCAAATACTTTTATCATCGTCCAGTAAACGTTTATTTACGATTTAAAATTGCAGGATAAATACAATACATGTGCACTGTCGAAGCATATAGGTAAAATATGTGTATTCGGCGCGAAACGTGGGAAAAGGCTCGGCGAAGCCTCGCCTTTTCCCCCGTTTCTAAGCCTCATACACATATTACCTGTATGCTTCGACAGTGCACAAGTATTGTATATGTAGCATGTAGGAAGGTACATTTCCCAACCCTACCCATTATCTCTCCTTATTAGTCAATATCTCCATTCCAGTGTTAAACATAATTAAAATGATGTTGTTGTGGACTCTTCCATGTTGTTGTGGTTCAAGGTCTTTACAGCAATTAGTGAACCTGCTTATTAAAGCCTGCTTGTTTATCTGGCTAATTAAGGATAACTGTTGAAAAACCATATTTTAAGCTATTACATTTTTGCACTCTGTTATGTTTTACTTGCTTTGTGAATATAATTATGGGTTGATTATTCTAAATAATCGACAAACGACCCTTATTTGCATTATCAGTATGATGTAAAACGACCTACGATTGTGTATTATAACAATTATATGCGGAAACTATAGAAATATAAATGACGAGAAAATGACAAAACTAGAAAATCACTTTCATAATTAGTACAATGCTACAATCCCGTAATTGTATCATGTTAGTACTAATAAAGTGGTGAAATAAACTTCAGTGTTATTTAGTCATATTTTTGTTATTACCCTTATTTATTATTTTCAACTTTACAAATTACTGAAATTAGATATCTACATATTTAACAATGCACTGTATTTTAATGAAAACCCCCACCCATGGTATACACTGGATTAGCGTGTTCAAGTCGAGTGTGGTAGACCATGAGATCAAGTCCCTGTCGGGTCAAACCAAAGACTATGAAATTAGTGTTTACTGCTTTCACTGAATACTCGGCATCAGGATGTTTCCGAATGAAACCCCATGTCTTCCCATAGATTGTTGATTTTTTCAGTTAGCTCTTTAAAATTCTAACTAAAACGGTTAGGGTTATGGTGCTCAACGCCATTTTTTTTACAATATCTCAGCTATATCGAAGGGGTCAGTTGTACTGGTGGAGAAAACCGGAGTACCTGGAGAAAAACACTGACTTGCCACAAATCACTGCCAAACTTCATCACATAATGTTGTATAGAGTACACCTCGCCATGAGTGGGATTCGAACTCACAACTGTATTGATGATCACGGCCCTCTAACTAAGATTATCTGTCTATTACAAAGCACACGTCATCAACTCATCGAAATATCACGTGTTCTTGACATGAAAGAGCTAAATAACTGTTTTCTTAACTCACACCTGTGCTTTCATAATGTTAATTACGTTATTTCCAACAATGATAGAAAAGCCACCCAGATATTAATATTGCCAAATACAATATTTGTTAATGAGTTGCAGCTGTATACCTTTGAATGACGTTCTCCGACCTAATATGATACCTTTTATTTTATTTGTTTCGTCTGCCAGTATTATTCACCTGCTGATCATGGTATTTAAATTTCGTCTGCCTTGTCTTATTTAAATAAATGCCACAAGGTAGAATGTCAAATATCAGCAGCGCCTGCAAGTTGTCTTTTACCTGCAAGAAGGGTGGAAATATCAATGCACGAGACACTCATTCACGATCCGTCTTTAGAAAGAGTTGATCATTTGCCTGTATGCACAACAAACGGACGAATGTACACGTTTGATTTTTATATCATTGCACGTATCCGTGTTTATCTGAAAGCTAATCTCCATGCGGTTTTAGTATGCATATCACTTTTTATAAAAATTCAACAGTAACGCCTTAATATTGCAGCAATACTTTGCGACAATAAGATAGGGATAATCAGAATCCGTCAATCGAAACGTCTTTAGTCGTTGATACATATGTAACCTGTAGGAAGGCACAATTTTCCGATCGTATACATTATCTCCCCTTATAGCTCCATTCCCGTGTTAAATTTAAAAACTCATTTTGTTGTGGACTCTTTCATGTGGGTATGGTCCAGGGTCTTTATAGCAATTAGTGAACCTGCATATTATATCTTGTTAATAAAGGATAGCTAATAATGGCTATTGAAAACTACTATCTTTAAGCTATTATTTTATTATGTGTTGTATGTTTTGTAAAACGATTTTTTGCTAGATTTTGACGACTCTTATTTCCTTTATCAATATGGTGTGAAGCGACCTACGATTGTGTATTATCAATTATTAACAATAATGTGCGGAAACTATAGAAATAGAAATAACGAGAAAATGAAAAAAATAGAAAATCACTTTCATAATTAGTGCAATTCTGCATTGTACCAGACCGCCACTGAATTTAAACTCTAAACACATACTAGCTCATTGAGGATAAGGTTCACATGACACTTCACTAGGGAGAAATTATTCTTTCTAATTGTTGACTTGTATTTTATCAAGTTCCTTTATCGTATAATTGTATAAAGGTGGTAAATATAATACCAGTTCATGACGTTTTTATTTGACCTTATTTCTAACACCAACAACTCCTAAGTACTGCATGCCGCCTATATTTGGCAATTGTTGTTGTTTTGTTTTTGTTTTTGTTTTTGTTTTTTTTTTTGGTGCTATTGGCGGATTTGACGAAAATCGCCAAATATAAACACCGCCAATATTTCATGAGATATTCATAGCCTAATATATATTAGTATATTTATAGGTTGCAAATCATATAAAGCGCTATACAGTAACAGGATTGTTCATATGTTTACAAACAATACAAATAACACGTATCAAGGGTTGCACAGTTATTGAAGGGAGAGTTTGAAGATACCAAAGGGGCAATCAGAAACCGTATATCGAAGAAGAACAGAACACGCAATGGCCAAAAGAAAAAATACAAAAGGACAAACAACGATCTACTAAACATACATACACTGTATAAAACTAAAGATCGAGTAACACGAACCCCACTAAAAACCGGGGGTGAACTCAAGTAAACTTTAGAGGGATAGTTTGATTGTAAGAAGGAATATGACTCTATAACACTGACATACACAAGATGATCGGATTATGTTAATGTCTTCTATTCTTTAAAGGGATTTCATATCGCCTAAATAGTTTGGTTGTCATTTTTCATTGATATGACTGATTGTTATTAAATTTCTATACGAAAGGCTTGAAGATACTAAAGGGTATTTGTTTGTAATATAATCAAGGTCAACTTGAATGTTAGCTATAGTTCAAGGTCAACTTGAATGTTAACTGCAGTTCAAGGTCAACTTGAATGTTAACTACAGTACATACGTGCAGTTGACTGTTAACATGGATATACAATAACCTACCGACCTGCCACAAGTCACTGACAAACTTCATCACATAATGTTGTTTCGAGTACGTCTTGCAACGAGCGGAATTCGAACTCACAACTTTATTGGTGATATGCACAGATTACAGAGGTAGCTAAGAGTATCGGTCTATTACAAAGCACACATCATCAACTCATCGAAACGTAACTTGTTCTCGTGACTCACTCTAATAATGTTAATTCTGTTATCTCCAGCAATGATAGAAAAGCCATCCAGACATTAATATTGCCAAATACAATATTTGTTAATGAGTTGCAGCTGCATACCTTTGAATGACGTTCTCCAACCTAATATGATACCTTTTATTTTATTTGTTTCGTCTGCCAGTATTATTCACCTGCTGATCATGGTATTTAAATTTCGTCTGCCTTGTCTTATTTAAATAAATGCCACAAGGTAGAATGTCAAATATCAGCAGCGCCTGCAAGTTGTCTTTTACCTGCAAGAAGGGTGGAAATATCAATGCACGAGCCACTCATTCACGATCCGTCTTTAGAAAGAGTTGATCATTTGCCTGTATGCACAACAAACGGACGAATGTACACGTTTGATTTTTATATCATTGCACGTATCCGTGTTTATCTGAAAGCTAATCTCTATGCGGTTTTAGTATGCATATCACTTTTTATAAAAATTCAACAGTAACGCCTTAATATTGCAGCAATACTTTGCGACAATAAGATAGGGATAATCAGAATCCGTCAATCGAAACGTCTTTAGTCGTTGATACATATGTAACCTGTATGAAGGCACAATTTTCCGATCGTACACATTATCTCCCCTTATAGCTCCATTCCCGTGTTAAATTAAAAAAACTCATGTTGTTGTGGACTCTTTCATGTGGGTGTGGTCCAGGGTCTTTACAGCAATTAGTGAACCGGCATATTAAAGGCTGTTTATATCTTGTTAATTAAGGATAGCTAATAATGGCTATTGAAAACTACTATCTTTAAGCTATTATTTTGTTATGTGTTGCATGTTTTGTAAAACGATTTTTTTGCTATATTTTTACGACTTATTTCCTTCATCAATATGGTGTGAAGCGACCTACGATTGTGTATTATCAATTATTAACTATAATGTGCGGAAACTATAGAAATAGAAATAACGAGAAAATGAAAAAAATTGAAAATCACTTTTTTTTTCTTTTGGTGCTATTGGCGGATTTGACGAAAATCGCCAAATATAAACACCGCCAATATTTCATGAGATATTCATAACCTAATATACATTAGTATATTTATAGGTTGCAAATCATATAAAGCGCTATACAGTAACAGGATTGTTCATATGTTTACAAACAATACAAATAACACGTATCAAGGGTTGCACAGTTATTGAAGGGAGAGTTTGAAGATACCAAAGGGGCAATCAGAATCCGTATATCGAAGAAGAACAGACAACAAAATGGCCAAAAGAAACAGTACAGAAGGACAAACAACGATCTACAAAACATAAATACACTGTATAAAACTAAAGATCGAGTAACACGAACCCCACTAAAAACCGGGGGTGAACTCAAGTGAACTTTAGAGGCATAGTTTGATTGTAAGAAGGTGAAAGAGGAATATGACGCTATAACACCGACATACGCAAGATGATCGGATTATGTTAATGTCTTCTATTCTTTAAAGGGATTTCATATCGCCTAAATAGTTTGGTTGTCATTATTCATGGATATGACTGATTGTTATTAAATTTCTATACGAAAGCCTTGAAGATACTAACTAATGTTAACTATAGTTCAAGGTCAACTTGAATGTTAGCTACAGTTCAAGGTCAACTTGAATGTTAACTACAGTACATACATGCAGTTGACTGTTAACATGGATATACAATAAATTACCGACCTGCCACAAGTCACTGACAAACTATCACATAATGTTGTTTCGAGTACGTCTCGCAACGAGCGGAATTCGAACTCACAACTTTATTGGTGATATGCACAGATTACAGATGTAGCTAAGAGTATCTGTCTATTACAAAGCACACATCATCAACTCATCGAAACGTAACTTGTTCTCGTAACTCACTCTAATAATGTTAATTCTGTTATCTTCAGCAATGATAGAAAAGCCACACAGACATTAATATTGACAAATAAAATATGTATTAATGAGTTACAGCTGGATACCTTTGAATGACGGTCTGATATGAGACCTTTTATTTTATTTGTTACGTCTGGCAGTATTATTCACCTGCTGCTTAGGATTTTTAATAGATCATGGTATTTAAATTTCGTCTGCCTTGTCTTATTTAACAAAATGCCACAAGGTAGAATATCAAATATCAGCAGCGGCTGCATGGTGTCTTTTACCTGCAAGAAGGGTGACATTCTCAATGTACGATACACTCATTCACGATCCGTCTTTAGAAAGAGTTGATCATTTGCCTGTGTGCACGACAAACGGACGAATCTGTAATCTGTAGAAATATCTTCAGCCAATCAAGGCACACCTCCTCGTTGGAGTAGTATACACTTCGCATAAATCCCAAATATAAATAATAAAACACATCCAATCCACCATAAGAATATACAAGTATTTACATACATGCGTAAAACGATAAAAAGGTATTCACACTGTACAAGTTCGTATTTAAAAAAAACTTGAGTACGGATCAAGTAATAAAAGTCTAAAAGCTACTTTTACTTAAAATCTAAAAGTTCATCCACATTGATCCACTTAAAATCTAAAATGATATATTCGAAGTATATGATAAATTGGGGTTGGGTCTCACTAAGAGAATGGAACACACAGTTCATGTTCACATATATTCTCATATCTTAACTATTGTAACGCTACATGCCTAGTAGTTGGTATCTTTTAGTATGAAGTTGATAGCACAGATTACTACATAGAGGTTCCAAGCAGTTAGAAATATCAGTAAACATATCACTATTAGTTGCATAATAATATGGATTAACTATAAGCTGCAACAAGTTGAAATCAGAGATATGCTTATATTTAGAGAAGCATACTACATTCTTTGATTAAATTTACTAATAGCGTGCTACTTAAATGTTCAAGATGTGTACTAACTAGCAGAAAATGTTCTAAAGTTTCTTCACTACGTCCACATAAAAGTTGCCACTAAATTTGAGTTCTTATAAGCAGCTCTATTTTGCTGTAATATATATGATCCTGTACGTAGCTATCTTTAAACGAATATGTAATCTGACAATATCTCGTATGTTAGCTCTAATTGTTGTTGCAAGAGGGTGGCATTATCCAAGTTAAAAATTACCATTTAAGAATTTTTAAGACTTGTAGAGGGTACTCCTTTCTGTAATTTGTGAGGTCCAATAACTGTTAATTGTTTTCTTTATAAGTGTTTTCCATTCTGTTTTTATAGTGGGCTGGTTAGATAACTATATGGGTCACCAATTCGGTACTGGATAAATAATTTTCTAATATCAATAAACCAGCTGTTACCCTTTCTGTTTTTTATAGATAGTTGTCGTTCTGCAATTTGCCATTCTGTAGACTCGTTTCCTGATCTGCGTATACTTCCAAATAGATTGATAGCTCTTTTGTGTATTTCAACTTCGGCAAGCATCAAACCATATATTATGTAAATGGCAGGATAAGCGGTGTTTATTGGTAATGATAAAATTTGTTTAATCATCTTTTTATATTGTCTTTCTAATTGATCAAACGGCCGGCTGGTACTAGTGTTTCTGGACCATAAAACATTATAGGTATTACATATGTTCTCAGTATGCTGATGGCAGTGGCTGGATCTAAACCATTCTCACCGTGTAGTCCTGATCCCATTAGGCTGTAAAGTGCTCTTCTTTATTTTTTAAGATTTTCTTCAGTTGTTGCCAGAGTAGAGTTTTTCGCGTCTCTTTGTATCCCAATATGTGGGGCCTTTTCCACTTTTGCTAGAGGTTTGCCATTCATATACCAATTTTCATTATCATATGTTGTTTTAGAGCATGTTTTGATCGGAATAATGACACTTTTTGTCGGTTGCAATGTATATGCTTCTCGAGCACTATAGTCAGAGGCAATATTTACCAAAACTTGTAAGTCTAAAGGGATGCTGCCTGCTAAAGCTATATCGTCTGCACAGGTGGGTGCACAGCAATTGATGTTGCCGATTTTTGCACCAAGATTTGACTATTGCATGAGATCTAGTAATTGATTGATGTATATTTTATATAGATCTGCACTTATCGGACTGCTTGTTCGATTTTAAATTCTTCTGATAACTGGCCTTTCCATTTAATTTTGGTTGTAGCATTCCTATATAGACTGTCTATTAATAATATAGATTGAGTAGAAATTCCGTAGTGATACAGTTTACGAATAAGATTAGTATGACGTACAACGTCAAAAGCAGATTTTGCGTCCAACATGCCTATTATCGTTGGTGTTTTTCTATCTTTGTTTTCTCTTTCAAATTCCTCAAGTATTAGAGATGCCATGAGAGGTGTTGAATTCTCAGTAAACCCTCTTTGTATATTCCCATTAATTCTGAATTTCAAGATAGTTTCAATAATTTTGGATATTGTTGGTGTAATTGTTATCCCTCTGGAATTTTTTGATTCTGTCATGAGGCCTTTGTTTTTGTAGATCGAAGTTAAGGTTCCTACTTTAAGGAGGTCTGGTACCGAATAATGTTCAAATGTGAGGTTAATCAGTTTCAATAACAGGTTTTTCAATTTGTCACCACCATACAATATGCATTCAGCTGTCACTCCAAATATATCACCAGATTTTCCTCTATTCAATCTAAGGATAGCTTTGTCAAGTTCTTCTATTGTTACGTCTTCATGTGAAAATTCGTGTTGACAGATTTTTATAATTTGTTCATATTCAAATATCGTTGCATTTAAGTAATTTTGGTCAAAAATTTCTTGAACAGATTCTTTAGCAAGTGCAGCAAAATGTTCTCTCCATCCACATAAGATATTTTCTGATCTATACATAGTATCACCGACATTAAGTTTATCTATAGATCTATTTAGATTTCCTCTTTGTTGACGTAGTAGCTTATGAAATAGTGCATTATCAATAGTTCTTGCTCCAATCAGCTCCTCTCTTTCGTTAATCCTTCTCCTTGCAATTTCCATTCGACATAACTTTCTTAGCTGTTGAGTCGTTAATTTTTTTGTTGACAACTAACTCGTTTTGTGGATCTTCAGGTCTGCCGTTCCATTTCCATATACAATATGACTGTTTCTTAGCTTTTATAGCTTTATTTATCTCTTCATTCATCACCTTTAGTTTGGGTTTTCTTTTTGTAGACTTTTTTCTAGGTGCTACCGTAGTTATGGCATTGTGAATCAGGGTGTTTACTTCAGTATATGCCATATCTATATGTGAGGGAGAGTCAATATTGAGTGGAAGATTATCCAATTTCTCTTCAATTTCTTGTTGGTATTGAACTTTATCAATTTTGTTCCAGTCTAGTTTTTAAAGATTTAATTCCATCCTTGTTGTTTGAAAGGTCAATTTTAACTGTTACAGCTACGGGATAGTGGTCAGAAGTCATACTATATATGCGAATCAATCGTGCTAAGTCGACAATACGCTCTTCAATTGATATTGGAAAGAGTATAAAGTCAATTGAGGAGCATTCTTAGCCATAAGCGTTGATAAACGTCTTTCCCACATCAACTGTTTTAAACTCGTTTACACGTTTAATTTTTATATCATTGCACGTATCCGTCTTTATCTGAAAGCTAATCTCCATGCGGTTTTAGTATGCATATCACTTTTTATAAAAATTCAACAGTAACGCCTTAATATTGCAGCAATACTTTGCGACAACAAGATAGGGATAATCAGAATCCGTCAATCGAAACGTCTTTAGTCGTTGATACATATGTAACCTGTAGGAAGGCACGATTTTCCGATCGTACACATTATCTCCCCTTATAGCTCCATTCCCGTGTTAAATTTAAAAACTCATTTTGTTGTGGACTCTTTCATGTGGGTGTGGTCCAGGGTCTTTACAGCAATTAGTGAACCTGCCTATTAAAGGCTGTTTATATCTTGTTAATTAAGGATAGCTAATAATGTCTATTGAAAAATACTATCTTTAAGCTATTATTTTGTTATGTGTTGCATGTTTTGTAAAACGATTTTTTGCTAGATTATTACGACTCTTATTTCCTTTATCAAAATGGTGTGAAACGACCTATGATTGTGTATTATCAATTATTAACAATAATGTACGGAAACTATAGAAATATAAATAACGAGAAAATGAAAAAAAATAGAAAATCACTTTCATAATTAGTGCAATGCTGCATTGTACTAGACCGCCACTGAATTTAAACTCTATAGTCGTCACCACATACTAACTCACTGAGGATAAGGTTCACATGCCACTTCGCTAGGAGACATTATTCTTTCTAATTGTTGACTCGTATTTTAGCAGGTTCCTTTATCATATAATTGCATAAAGGTGGTAAATATAATGCCAGTTCATGACGTTTTTATTTGACCTTATTTCTAACACCGGCAACTATATTTGGCAATTGTTTTATTTTGGTGCTATTGGCGGATTTGACGAAAAGCACCAAATATAAACACCGCCAATATTTCATGAGATATTCATAGCCTATTATATATTAGTATATTTATAGGTTGCAAATGATATAAAGCGAAATACAGTAACAGGACTTTTCATAAAGGGCTAGGTTCACTAACGACCAAAATCGGCCCCACATTTTGTAGAACAATAAACAGTCATTGTTTATCCAATTTGTGTTACATTTTATTAGGACACACCTCACCCTTTCTTAAAATGATAGTATGTCATTTCTTGCTTGTTTGTGTTTTATAAAATTTCCACCCATTCACACCTGTGTACGACGAGTTACGACATATTTCATCGATTTCTTGTCGTTTCATCCGAAAAATCAGTATCAGCGCAGCTATCGACAATCATAATATTTTAACTATAAATTCCCAAGAATGAGAACTTTGATGTAATTAAATATCTCAGTTGTCGACGACTTAATACAATATTGTTTAATGAGTAACAGTTGGATACCTTTGAATGAGGTTCTAATATGACACCTTTTATTTAATTTGTTTTGTCTGCAATAATTATTCACCTGCTGCTTAGCATTTTCAATAGATCATGAATGACGTATTATAACCTGATATAAGACCTTTTACTTCATTTGTTTCGTCTACAATAATTATTTACCTGCTGCTTAGCATTTTCACTAGATCATGGTATTTAAATTGCCTTGTCTTATTTAAATTCCACAATGCCAAATATCAGAAGCTGCTGCCTGCGGGATTCAATGTGGACGAGACATTCATTCAAAAAAAGAGTTGATTATTTTCCTCTGCGTGCACAACCAGCTGATGAATGTCATTTCCAGACGAGCTGTAACCCTCATCGGAGAAACTATGCAATAGATCTGTACCTCAGAGTCATAGGCGATATCGACTTTTCCCATCATTACGGCCTTTTAACCCCGCTGAACCAGTGGTGGAAAAAACAGTAATCCTCTAGAGGATTAAAATGTCTTCGTTCCTTTCCCCGCGTTAATTTCAAACGCATTAATTTCAAATTTTGAAATAAAGTTCGTGTTAAATAATGGGAGAAATAAATTCTCCTTCAGTTGCCCATGTGGGTTACGATATTTCTCCACTCTCGAGAGTTAAATTTAAAATTTTAACCACTCGCCTGATGGCTTGTGGTTAAATTTAAAATTTTAACCACTCGCCTGACGGCTTGTGGTTAAATATTTTAATTTAACTCTCTTGAGTGGAGAAATATCGTAACCCACGGGCAACTGAAGGAGAATCTATATTTACACGTTCAATTGTTTATGTTCACTATTGATAAACTGTTTCTCAACAACAACAAAAACTTATTATGAACGATTCTTCTGATAAAAATGTTGATCATGACTTTTATTTCATCCAAACAAAGTATCGATTTACGCCCATGCAGAATTTCCTGCAATAGTATTCCAATGGGGAAACATAACTTATTTTTATTGTTATTTTACAGATTAGAGAAGAGTGGAACATATGTTGTGATTCCCTGGGAAATATATAAAATAGTATTCTATATAGAAGGCAATTAACTTACATTTCTCAAATCCTCAACAACAACAAAAAAACAAATAAACAAACAAGCAAAATAATAAAAATAAAAACCACAGAAAAAACATTCAATTATCGGACCATTCAAAGAGCTTTCATTTACATTGTGCATTCAAACAAATTATGAGAATAATATAATGGTTGACGACAGTGTGTATTTTCAATTTGTATAAAACATAATCTCGATGAAAGACCGTCGAATATTTAATTCAAATAAACTGATTTATTGGTATCTGAAACAAACGTTAGAGACAACAGAATGGGACAATCAAGAGTGGACATTCAAAGACAATGGGAAAATACAGGACGAAGAAAAACAAAACACAAAAACACAACACAGAAACCCAAAAAGATGAACAACACGGATTTCATCAAAATCCGGGGGCGAATGGTAAGCAGTTCCCATGGTGACCATTTTATATTTCCAATCGCCATTAAAGAAAGATAGGTACAAAACATCATAACAACATAGAAATCATGTAATTCCTTTTCTTATTTCCACCCTGAAGAAGTAATATTTAACTCTGTTGGGAATACAAGGAACATTTTAATAAGATTTAAATGGTCAAGTGGTTTCCGCTAATAATACATCCCCTTTTCCCCATGTTATTATTCGTCCTTGTATATCCGAATCACACAAAGCACAGAATTTGTCAATGGTCAACTGTTTATCATTAATGTACACAATAAAATTGATCGCTTCTGGCTACGAAAATATTGTTTATACATCTTCATATAGGGTCCATGACGTTCCGTTTATTGACATTATTATCTTTAGTTGTAAGATGCAAATTGATTGAGTCAAAACATTTTTGACAGCAAAATCAATAATACTTAAGTGCAACTGACATTGTGAGCGTATGTAAGGAATATGCCAGACAATCGGTGATCAGAAAAGAGGTACTCGTTTAGACCTCGCTGTACGAGTACGTTGTTTATTTGATTTTTTTCGCATTCGATCTTATACCCTTATCGGAGGTGTTGAAACCCGTTGTGGGGGGTCTAGACATCATTTTAATATCCCTGGTTTCCCTCGAGGGTTCAATCCATATTCTAATTGTTTTTGAATAGTCAAATGGTCTGAATAAATGCTATCATTTGCTAAAAGTGATTGAGTGTTGTTTCATTACTATGAGGAGATGTAATAAATCTGTATCATAGCATAATATCGGTAGAATCAATTAATGTTATTTGAAACCTTGTGCATTCGCATTTTTTGTTTGTTTGTTAATTCATGTTAAGACGTCTGAGACCTTCTCCATAATGAAAAGCGTAGTTACAATATTTTATTGCTTCAAAGCATATAATCTGACTAATAACCAACCAAAAAGACAAGGTAACGAACTTGTTTTTGTTATGATGTATTTTGCAATAAAAAAAAGTCGGTAATAAAACGAAGGGACAAAAACAACATAAAAAAATAATATACTGTCGGAACAGTTCTAAAAACCAATTGCAAATAAAAACTCGGTAATAAAATGGGGGAAAATAACATAAAAAAAAAATACCACACTGTCGGAACAATTCTAAAATCCAATAGCAAATGCAATAAATAATTATTCATCATTTATACTGTTTTGCTACAAACCATAACCCGAGAGTGATAAAGCTATCATCTCGTTTTCTATTGGGGTTTCAATTTAGAAACATATAATACCATTATATGGTTATTGTAAAGGATTGGTAGTCGATTAATAAGATAAATTGATATGTTGGATTAGTTCTATGCTATCTGCCGATTACTATTTAATCCCATATCGATTAACGATATAATACATAAATATTAATAACATATCATAAGTGGAAAATATCAATAATAGGTGTAGTTTTCTGCATTATTTACAGTTATTATTGTGAAATTGTCAAGAGATTATGTGTATAATATACTATTAGGTACATGATCGTAAATTTCGGAAATAACAAGTTATATTTGTCCAAGATTGATTGTTTCTGCAGAACAAACAACAAGTGGGGGGATTTATGGTGTTTAATGCCACTTTCAAGAATATTTCAGTTATATCGTGGCGGTTAAAACACACAACAAAATTGAAAACAATATAAGTAAATAAACAAATTGAATAATGAAATCCCTTGGTTATACAGCAGACACGATTCATTAAAAAAAAAAATCTCTGAAACAAATTAATTTGTTTTTTTTTTATCATAAAACCACTCCACACTTTTTGACATGCACTAAGAATGTGGCGTGTTTAAGCCGGTTAATGGGATCCCAACACTTGAGTTTCTTTTCTTGTATAAAATATTAGATTAGGTTAAAGTTTTCCTCCATATTTTGCACAATAATGTATTTTGAGTCCTATTGGATAGATTTGTCTTAGACATAAAGTGGAACAATGAATACTGCTGATGATAAATGAGAAATGTGATCGAACACTCGAATGTAGCCTAGAATCAGGTGTACTGTGTATCATGTAACACTCAAGTTGGATCCTCTGTATATCCGACACCCGATGACACTTCTAAGGCGACATGTAAACAAGAGGACAGTTTTCTGGAAATATATCTTAGGCTAAAAATCACTTTTCGCAATGGTTGTGGCTTTAAATAAGGGTAATAACAAAATTACCGAACTCCGAACAATCTTCCAAAGGGAAAGTCAAAACTCATACGTATATACATGTAAACAGACAAAATCAGCCAACAACCGGAAAACAGGGAAAACCGTAATGATCCTGACTTGGTACAGGCATTTCCAAAGAAATAAACTATTTGTTTTCAAGAATTCCACGATTTAATAAAATCATGTAAGTTTTTATATGTATCAGAACCAAACTTCAAGCTATAATATGGATGTCTTACACAAAAATTACTCACTCTTATGGGAAACAGGACTTGCTTTCCTATCGTGAGCACTAGGGTTCATCCCCGGTATATTATTGGTCCGTGTTGCTATTTTTTTGTATTTTGTTTTTGTTTGTTTTGGTTGCCTGCGTTCAATGTATTGTGCTCAATGTTTCCTGAGCCTGACATGTCCACTCTTAATTTGGTTTATCTCATAACATATCAGAATACTTCTCTTGCATACAGAGTATACTTATCCCACTTGATACGATATTCTACAGCATGTTCCAATTATCAGTTCTTACTACATAGGAGACTATATCTGTCAAACAAACTAGTTATACTTAAGCCATCTCTCCAAATGTTCTTCATCATGCATAGGTCGACTATTATTATAGAATTTTGTTTGTTCAACTTCGGATGTTATGTATGGAGCAGGAGAAACTTAAATTAACACAGCACACGATGGGGTGCCACTAGTGGAGTAGGAACAACTCATCATTCCGGAGCACCAGAGTTTACCCCTGGGATTTAGAGAGGTTTGTGCTGCTTGATCTTAAGTTCTCTCTACAGTGTTTTGTAGTCCTTGTCCTTCTTTCGGACATTGTGTTACGGGTTTTGATTACCACTTTGGTATCTTCAAACTCACCTTTCCACCTCTAACTTGTTTGTTGTTGTTGTTGTTATTTTTGTTTTGTTTTTGTTTTCGTTTTTGTATTATATGATTGGTTGTAGTTGTGGATGTCTTTATGCTTTATTGATGACGAGATAAACCACGTAGGTGAAAGGAAGACATATTGATAGATGTTTTGTTGTAGTTATAAGGAAAAGTGAAGACGATATTATCTTCTTACGGGCAAACGAACACTATCAGCAAACTCGATCACTGGGAGTTACTAGAAGTTATCTTTTATGTGACAATGGCGTTGAAATTCTCTGTACGAGGCATAGATTTACGTCCCGTCATTAAGAACTAGTGAATTTTCGGTGGGGGAGGGGGGGGGGCGCTATACCCCGCAAGGTCAATAGTAGTGGGTCTTAATTCTTTACCCCATATTTACACTCTTGGTAATCGTTCACTATACAAAATCGCTCAAATTATGTGAATGTCCAGGCAGTACAAACATCTTGGAAATTTATTAAAATTAGCATTTATTTACTATGGAAAAAACGGTTGTGAATGAATATTGCAAATGTCGCGTCATTATTATTGCAGATAATATGTATGTCAGCAAGGAACAACACTATGACTTGTCTTGTTCTCTTAATTTAATCTGTATTTTTGTTGATGTTCACATCAGATTTACAGGTAATCAAACACGAACGTTTTGTCGACAGTACAGAAGGCCCGCTTTGACTTATTTCTCGAAACTGACATAAACGGAACATTGAGTTGAGAAATTTCGACAAATGTAATGATTCTAGTTTGCCTATTGTAAATTTCGATTATAAGTAGCAATATCCCTTTCTCTATCACATAAAGAGTACGCTTCCCAGTTGATACAGTATTCTACTATATGTGATATTTAACATGACTTTCTAAATAATAGACTACATCTGTCATACAAATAGTTTGTTCAGGGATATCAACTACTTGTGCGTAAGTCGCCCCCGGTTTTTAAAGACAGATGCCACGCATGGAGCAGCTTACACTAACACTAAATTATATATCTTTTTATTAATTTCATAGTCTCACTCGCGGTATTTGTGGAATCTTATATGATTGGTTGTTGTTAAACGTTAAACATGGAAGTATATAGATAAAGAGAACAATAAAAATATAGATATCAAATTTAGGCCACACGATGCATTTGTGGAATAACCTTCATCAGGTGTGCTCAAAGCAAAAGTATTTGAAAGCCAAATAGATAAGTTTTTAAGAAGTATAAGTCCAAAGGACCTCAACAGGATAGCCAAAATCATCTAAGGTCACATATGGTCTGAGGGAAGAGAAGTATAGTCTTAAAAATCTCCCCAATTATGTGAATGGCCAGATATTACAAATAACGTGTAAATTTATCAAAATTAACAATTATTTATTATAAAAAAGAACGGATGTAAATGTATGAATGGTGTAAGCCGATGTGAGATGAAATATCGCGCTAATTATAAATTTTTAATTACATCAATGAGATGGATTGCCTTTCAAAGTTGTCACACGCAACAGAGAAAATAGGTCATGTTCCTTTACTTGTGTAGTTCCATCGTATGAACAGCCATGATATAACTGAAATATTGCTGATAGTGATGTAAAACACCATAAACCAACCATCGTATGTATATCATTTTGATATCCTGCTCCGGCTTCTAATTACCCCTTTGATATCCTCAAACTTGTCTTACTCCATATCAAATTCCGACAACAATATGAATAGACACTCATTACAAACAACGTGCAATGTTGTTGAAATTATTCACTTATGAAAATAAGCGGTTTAAGTATGATTAACCAATATACGGATTATAACATCAAATATCGAAATTATTTTATATACAATATATAATATCACGTCAATGAGATGAAATTCCTTTCATAGTTGTAGAGAAAGTACATGTAGGTCACATTGCTATAGGGTGGGGTTTCCTCATATGAATCTTAATTTCATCCCCTGTACATTTATTTTTATAGAGTCTTCATAGCTATGTTAATGCATGACGAAATATCATGTAACTTAACAAATATGTTGTCAATCAAAAACTCGAGCATGTTGATGATATCCCGTTGCAGAGAAAGTTTTGGTAGAATCAGAGCATTCGTTTACAAATAAGATTTGTCCCTTTCTATGACAAGGTATTTGTATCTACGTTGGTCATTCTTTTTAATGAATTAGAGTTGGACTAATTCTTTTAATCTGTCTTTTGGCTTTGAGTAGGGAATAGCTGTGTAGAGGGTAGATAAGTCAAATGTTTAATACTATTGCAGGAAGGAGATGGACGTTGATTACATATATTCTAACATATCATTAGTTTTCTCCCTTCTCTTAGGGAATTGTATATCCCATGTGTTCCTTTGGTCGCAATTACAATCCTGTCCTTTCTTCATCCATGACTTATCACCAGGTTTGTAAAAAGAGTAACACGACGGGTGTCATATTTTGAGCAGGAACTGGATTCTAGTCGGGTTCGTGTTGCTCGATCTTTAGTTTTCTGTTTACTGTTTTGTAGATCGTATTTTATCCATTTGTCCTTTTTT
>MJUT01006372.1:1088962-1128702 GCA_002080005.1 Gigantidas platifrons | reverse complement strand
TAACATGTATCAGTTTAAACATAGATTTATTGTTTACATAAATCGTGGTGTGGCAATTACGGGACTGAGTAAACACACGGGACTCATGGTAACGACCGTAAAACTTTAGAAGCGATGACTTCAACTTAACCACTAGGAACCATTCGTTCAGTAGCATCCGTGTTAGGATCAGCCTTCTATCAAGGAAATCACGATAGGAGCCACAAGCTCTGGAATATCGTATCACCTACGATATGTATACTCCATATATGCTGCCGGAATGTTGGTACATATAAATGGAAAGTTCATAATGTGAAGCTTGAAGTATTCATGGAAAATGTAATGGTTTTAATCTTCCTATTGTAAATATTCAAATTGTAGGTATTCAACTAATGGAATAAACGTTAGTGATGAGTGGTGCCTTTTACTTCCAATGAGCGCTACGTGCTCTATACACGAGGGACTGATTTATGTACCGTCATTAAAGGGAGTTTTCTCCCCAGTGGAGATCGTATATGGTTTATTAGATATATTTTTATTGAATTTTACAGTTCCTAAATCATGTAATTATTATTAAAACTATTACACTCCTCCCTCAGGCATAGGTGACCTTAGACTATTTTGGCTATTCTGTTTATGCTCTTTGGTTTTCTTGCTCCCAAAGATTTTAACATTATTTGGCTTTCAAATATTTGGCTTTGGGCGTATATGCTTATTCCAGAAGCGCATCGTGCGCAATAAATTGGATATCTACGTTTTTTTTAAGCTATAACTCTATACAAAATTGCGCCAATGAAATGAATAGCAACTCATTACAAACAACGTGGAATATTGTTAAAATTAGTGACTGATTATGTATGATAAAACAATATCCAGTTTATTATAATATCACGTCAATGAGATGGATTATCTTTCATTGCTGTGCCCAGTAACGAAAAGAGTAGGTCATTTTGCTGTATGGAAAGGTTCCCATGTGTGAATGGTAATTTGTTTTCATCAAGTATATCGCATTTATCATGTTGGTCCCAGCATGAAACAACCTAATCACGTGTTTTATCATTCAGTCTAACCTTTTGTGTGTTGATATTTCATGTACTTTGTGGTTTTACATAAGTATTGTCTTAACACATATATTTTTTTAATTTTAATATTTTAAATTTAAAGTTCAATATGTCATGTAAGCTTGAAACTAATGAACGATTGAAATGACTTGTAAATGATCCTGATGAATATGAATTTTAGTTGACAAAGGGTCTGTGTGACGGACGCCGAGTGGTGGCAAACTTGGAATGATAATATATGGAGCACAAAACTCAAATTCCAAACATAAACATTTAATTTTTTTTAAACAATTAACAATTAACAAAAATAATGAAACAAAAAATAAAACAATTATACAGTCACAGTCAGTCCATCGGACACACGCCACAAATCACAATTGTTCACAAAAAGTTCATTACTGTAGCTGCACAGATCCACAGCTAGTCGGCCGACAGTATCTAGATACGTTAACACTGGTAATCACTCCATTTCATTAACCAAACATGAAACAGGACACATAATACTGTAAGCAACCCCTGGTAACAAAGACAAACGTCTAGACAGACACACAGACAAGAAGTGAAGTCGGTACAATTTACACATGCTTTATATATCAAATCTTACCCGTAAATTTCATGCTAAACGTGTACCTAACTTCTCTACAGTTAAAATCGCCAAAACAAGTTTGCTCATTTGCATAGTGTTTCAGATGTCTAAATAACTATATTTGAATGTCCCGATAAAATTGTAAACAATTATATCTGTATTGATTTTCTTCAATTTATTTCACTCACACATAAATGTTCTTTAAGAAAATATTTAGTCATAAATATAACTTAACCACACGATAATCAAATTTACCAATCCCGTTTAAAATATCACCTGTGCCTAATTAATCTAATTAATTACGTCAAGTCCTATTACCAACAACTCAGCCATGCACCATAACGTACCATACACAATGATCGATAATCACTCTATGCAACCACCAATTCTAGTTTCGGAAAGGCTTTTACGAATACTCCCGACCACACAAGGCTTCACTCAACAAGATCCATCCCAAACATTCTCACACAGCTACACCACGCATCGTGAAGTCGTGACAGTCTGTTCGATTACAAATTATGGAATCAAATGCCAATGTTTTGTCGACAGTATAATGGACCAGCAATTGCTTATTTCTTGAATATGTTTATTATAATATCACGTCAATAACAGAAAGAGTAGGTCATATTGCTGTATGGAAGGGTTCCCACGTATGAACGGTAATTTGCCCCTCTTGTACAATTGTTTTCATCAAGTTTATCGCATTTATCACGTTGGTCCCAGCATGAAACAACCTAATCACGTGTTTTATCCATCAGTCTAACCTTTTTGTGTGTTGATATTTCATGTACTTTGTGGTTTTACATAAGTATCGTCTTAACACATATTTCTTTGTTTAATTTTAATATTTTTAATTTAAAGTTCAAAATGTCATGTAAACTTGAAACTAATGAACGATTGAAATGACTTGTAAATGACCCTTATCAATATGAATTTTAGTTGACAAAGGGTCTGTTCGATTTCAAATTATGGAATCAAATGCAAATGTTTTGTCGACATTAAAATGGACCAGCATTTGCTTATTTCTTGAATATGACACAAAAGAAATATTTAGTTGTGAAATTTATGACAAATACAATGCTTATTGTTTTCCTATTGTAAATTTTCCATTTTAAGTAGTAATATCCCTTTCTCTATCGTATATAGGATATACGTATCCCAGTTGATATGATATTCTACACCATGGTCCAATTATCAGGACTTTCTAAATAGGACAACTACATCTGTCAAATAAATTGTTCATGTATACCCACAAATGCTGACGTCATCTCTAAAAATGTGTGTCATCATGATTTTGGCGACCATTTAAGAATTTTTTTTTTTAAACTGCAGTTGCTATGCATAGAGCAGGAGAAGCTTACATTAACACAGTATCTTGTCTCACTTCCTGTTTTTGTTGGATCTTCTCTGAATGCTTGTTGTATAGCCTTAAATGAGAACTATTTCAGATGTACTGATGTGGAGATGTCAGGAACCAGTTTGCAAACAAACGACATTGTATGTCAAAGATGGTGAAACATTGGATAGTTTTGCCTTGTAAATGTGCAGTGTGGCGATCAGTTTTATTGATAGAGGAAATCAGAGTATCCGGAGAAAACCAACGACCTGTTGCAAGTCACTGACAAACTTTATCACATAATGTTGTATCAAGTACAACTCGCCTGAGCGATATTCGAACTTACATTTATCAGAAAGTTGACTTTTATTCATATGTGGAAATTTTGTATCACATAAACTCTAGTGTGCCAACTTATTACACACAAATAGCGTATAATGTTCTTAATATTATTTATTCATGAAAATAATCCGATAATGTATGATTAAACATGATTATACTTCGTGTCAGTTTCTGTAGTGATATTTGGTACTGTAATATTTTGGCATATTACCTGGACAATTAGACACTCAGTATAATAATGATATTAATATGGTCTTGTCTAGGTAATATGCCAAAATATTATCCAGGTCTGAGAGACATATCACCGACCCTCCCTTCGGGTCGGGTAATATGTCTCTCAGACCTGGGTAATATTTTGGCATATTCCATAGACAAGATCGCATTATTATATAAATATTGGCAAATATCGAGTTTATTATAATGTCACGTCAATGGGGGTGAATTGCCTTTCAAAGTTGTACCCGTAGCAGAGAAAGTATGTCACATTACTTTAGGGCGAGGTTAAATCGTGTGAATCTTAAGTTGATCCCCTGTACAATTGTTGTTATTAAGTCTATTATATTTAGTCAATTCGTGACGGAAGATTATGTTGGTGTTATCAGGAGATAAGTCTCTTATCTTTTGATTTAAACTTTTTATATGAAAATATCACATGTACTTTGTTGTTTTACATAAGTAGTATTTTAGCGCAGCTTCATCAAAACGTGTTTGTTTGTTTGATAGTGTTTATTGCCACTTTCAACAATATTTCAGTCATATCGTGGTGGTCAGTTTTATTGGTGGAGGAAACTGGAGGACCCGGAGAAAACCATCGACCTGTCGCAAGTCACTTACCAACTTTATCACATAATGTTGTACACCTCGCCCTGATCGAGATTCGAACTCGCAACATCAGTGGTAATAGGCACTGATTGCATAGGTAGTTGTAAATACGACGGCCCCTATGAAAATCGTGGGCTGATGAACGATTAAAATAACATGTGCAATACCCAGCTGTATGATCATTTCAGTTGATGAAGAATTGGTCCAATTTTCAAATTAAACAATTGTAAACCGATAGTAAACCTAGATACTCACGAATGATAACTAGTAAAGGCCAGATAAAAATATACGGTCAAGGGAAATATACACTGGCATTTGTTTTTGTAAAGTCTTTTCTATTGAAAAGTTTAAGATACCAGAGAGGTATTCAGAAGCCGTAAATATAAGGACAGACAATACAATGGCCACAATAAAATGGACAAAAGGACAAACCATGATCTACAAAACACTACACAGAAAACTAATGATTGAGCAACACAAATCTCACCAAAAACCGGGGGTGAATTCAGATGTTTCACTAATGGCAGAAGATCGTGTTGGTGTTAGCAAGAGACAACAATATGACGTATCTTATTCTTCAGTTTAAGCCTTTCTTTTTATTGTAATTACACGTACTTTATGGTTTTTACATAGGTAATTTCAGGACTATCTTAAATAGTGAATTACATATGTCAAATAAATTGTTTCTTCCTAAATATCAACTACTAACACTTAAAAGTGGTCTCTCCAAATGTTTTTCATCATGAATTTGTAGACAGTCATGGAATTTCCGTTATTTGTTTTTAATCAGTGTAATGCATGGAGCCGGATTAGCCTACTTTAACACAATACCTGGTTTCTCTCCCAATTTTATGTGATCTTGTATGAATTTGATTTTTTGGTGTTTAACGCCACTTTCAGCTATATCATGGCGACCAGTTTTAGTGGTGGAGGAAACCGGAGTACCCGGAGAGAACCACCTACCATGGGCAAGCAACTGGTCAACTTTATCACTTGCGTCTGCGAGTCGAGTGCACCTTTTTGTAATTTACAAAGCTGGGTGCGAATCCACGCCGTATTGGTGATAGGCTTGTATGAGTTGTTAGATCCAAAGACCTAACTCATTGAGCCACGCATTGATCTTGTATGATTGCTGTTGTTGTTGTTGTTATAATACACGTTAAGTAAGAAGCACTTTAGATAACGAGAACATGCTTACAAGCAATATATCACGTAGATAAAAGGTGGGAATATAGACATATGTTTTGTTTGCCACAGGAAAATAGGGATATACTGGATAGGCTCGGTAATTGTGCCTTGTAAATGGACACCAACAACGACTCCCAACAAACTGACCCCCTGTACAGTTGTTTATATAAAATCTTCTTATTAAGTTTATTCGTGACGAAATATCATGTTGGTTTCAGCAGAGGACAACAACAGCACTTGTCCTGTCTTTCAATAAAACCTTTTTATTTGTTGATATCACGGAGATCTCCGGTGTGTTGACACACCTAAAAGTTCAACATACTCGTACCGATGTACACGAGATTAATTTATGAACTCAAGCTTCATTGCATATGTTGTTGATTATATATTGCATTTCATAATAATTTTTGCCGGAACATGATAAACTAAAGGTTGACAACAACAACCCTTTTTTTCTCTACTTTCAGTGTCCGGTGTGCTGGCGCATGTGGTTTGAAAATAGATAAATAAATAAAATGACGGTTTGTTCATGAATAACTATAAAACTACGAGTGTAATGTCTTGTGAACCCTTTCAGTAATGATATTGCGGATTTGTGTAACCATTTATGTAATGCTTTGTCGACAGCACTACGGGCCCGCTGCATACTTTCACTTATTTCTTGAATATAACACAAAAGGATTATGTGTTGTGAAATTGATGACATATGCAATGATTTTTGTTTTTCAATTGTAAATGTTCCATTTTAAAATAGCAATATCATTGCATAGAGAGTCTACGTATTCCATTTGATACGGTTTTCAACAGCATGTTCTAATTATCATAACGGACTTTCTAATTGGGCCACTATTACAGAACTTGTATTTCAACTGTGGTTGCTATGCACGGAGCACGATATGCTTATATATACACATACTCTACATTTACTCTTTTTTCGTTCGGAATCTAATATGATTGATCGTTGGTTAGCGTTAATGGATAAATATCGCAGCGGTAATGATAAGGAGAACAAGTTTACAAGCAATAAATCGTGTAGGTAAAGAGTGGCAATAGGATGAACATATGTTTCGATTTCTATCGGTAAAATAGAGTCAGAAAAGAGACAAAGAGACACTAACGGCCAATCCGAACAAACTGTAGCTCATTATGCGGTTCTGAAAGTATTCTGATTTACTTCTAGTAAGAATGGTTTTCTCTCCTCTGTGGGTGTCAGGAGTAACTGAGTTCACCCCCGGTTTTTAGTGGGGTTCGTGTTACTCGATCTCTAGTTTTATATGTATGTTTTGTTGATCGTTGTTT
The DNA here is from genome assembly GCA_002080005.1 of Gigantidas platifrons. NCBI lineage: Eukaryota > Metazoa > Mollusca > Bivalvia > Mytilida > Modiolidae > Gigantidas > Gigantidas platifrons. The sequence goes on along the minus strand of MJUT01006372.1, from coordinate 1,122,089 downwards.
GTCCTTTTGTATTTTTTCGCTTGGCCATTGGGTTGTCTGTCCTTCTTCGATATACGGATTCTGATTGCCCCTTTGGTATCATCTAACTCTTCTTACTCTATACAACATTGTGTCAGAGACATAAATAACCACTCATTACAAATAACGTGTAATGTTGTTAAAATTATTTATGAAAATAGGCTGATTATGAGTGTTTAAACAATATATAAGATCATCACACCAAATATCGAGTTTATTCTATATACGTAGCATCATATCACGCCAATTAGTTCAAAATCATTCCATTGTTGTACATGTAACGGTGTAAGGAGGTCATATTGCTATATGGCATGGCTTCTTTGTGTGAATCTTAATTTGATCATGACGAAATGTCATGTTGGTGTAAGCAAGAGACAAAAATAAATTGATGTTTTATTTTATCTTTCAAATTTCCATTTGTTTTGTGCTTTTAACAAAGGTAATGCCATAACCTATTATTAATTAATTAATTAATTAATTTTATATTTTTAATAAATATTTCTACTCTTTATGTAAACTGAAATTCCTGACTGATCAAAATACATTGCAAATGATCCAGCTATATATTAATGTTAGTTGATAAAGACTCCGCTCGATTTAAAAAAAACGACAATGTTCTCGACAGTGCAGCAGGTCCGGTACATACGTTGGCTTATTTCTTGCATGTGACGCAAAGGGAAGCACGAGTGGCAACATTTCTAATAAATGTACTAATTTTTAGTTTTCCCATTGTAAATTTTCCATTTTTAAGTAATAGCGTTCTTATCTTTAACCCATATAGAGTCTACATATGCCATTTGATAGCGTACTTTTGTTATCAGGACTACATCTATCAAACAGCTTCTTTGTTCACAGATACCCAAAGATTAGTGCCATGTCTGGAGACTGAGAAGCTTACATTAAAAAAGTATCGGGTTGATGTCTCCTTTTTTGCGGGATCTTATCATATGTTTTTTTTATTCTTCTTTTTGGTTTACAATTTTACACTAAGCATTCACCATACAAATTCTGATATATACTGACATAGGATCTACATCCATGGTCACCGTATATTAGTATAAATTAGTAGTCGATGTCCTCAGGTTCAGTAATATTTTGCAAAAATCTCTCTGTCAATAATATCTAAATTACTGAATCGCCAGATTTCACATTCTTAACGTAAATACACATTAGAGAAAACCGAAGGGGTAATCAGTGATGGACATCCGTCGTGTTACTCATATAGTCAATTCCGGTAAAAGTATTGTCGGTGAAAAAAGGAAAAAGACTTCACTGAATTATCAAATAAATCCTACTGGCATCTTACATGTAGATTATAAACTCTCCCTCTTTAGAAAGTCATACATAGTCCGATACGCTATGGTAGCTAATATTGTTTTAGCAATGACAAAACTACCCGTCGTGAGAAAGTAAATCCAAAGTTTAAATGTCTTTGACAACTTCCAAGTCATTGATATCATTATCAAAAAAATGGCCTACAGCTAAAAAAGGATTTTTGTATTATTTTCACTTGATTCAGTAAACAAAACTTATCACCTGCATACAGTACATTACAGATGTTTACGCATATATTCAATTCAATACATGTTCTATCTCTTCAGATATACAGCTCAATAAGCTAACATCATTCATTGGAGGAAAAAAAATATATGGATTCCAAATCGTTCAAATATAATGAGAATAACATAGGGTGCATGTTTTCCCCTTGTAGTGCTCCTATTACAAGGGAAATCATCAAAGGATTGACCGATAAATACAATTCTAGATTTGTTAACATTATACATATTAGATATAACATCATACCTTTTACAGCTAATTTCGTTTCGAAGTAATTTCTGATGCATTCGATTTCTCCACAGAGATTTCAAAAGCCTTAAAATCAATAAAGGCAGAAAGCATTTTTTCCCCATTATAGTTTTCGATATACTAAATAGCGTGTAAGTAACAAATAAACTATCGGTAGTACTATATCTATTTTGATCAAACAAGTTCGAGTAGGTGAAAGCTACCATCCTGCTTCAAGTAGCTGGCAAACGCGTCATCACATAACGTTACATTGTCCTATTATGTGTCTTTACGTTCTGAGTTCCGTGTTGTGATATCCGCTACGATTTCCGCATAGAAACCGTGTTCGGTTCGTCTTTATCTCCAGTTGTTTATATGAGGGTTAATGTTTTATATACGTTATATGTGTTTGCTTGCGTATACATTTTTTTTTTAATATTTGTTTATCTTCGTTTTGTTGCCAGTTTCTTTGAATTGTCCATTATACAATTACTGCCCTCTGTGTAGGAAAACATTCAGATTTGTCAACCTGAGGGGTAAGTTGTTTGCCCGAGGGAAAACAACCCCCCGAAGGTTAACAAATCTGGATGTTTCCCTAGAGAGAGGGCCGTAATTGTTTTATTATATTTTTGCCAATGTTTTATAGGTTATCTCCCTTGTGGGGGAAAATTGGGTTGTTCGGCGGGAAACAATAGGGCTGTTCGGCGGGGAACAATAGGGTTGTTTCCCGGCAGCGAAAATTTTGGCAAAACATCTCAATTATTTTATTATAACATGACTTATCTAATCCAATCAAAATCTATCATATAGATTAAAATATAATAATTGTAATTGTCCTTTCTGTATTCCTAAGCGTAACATTGAGGACTGCTCGCTATAGGCAGTATTTGGACTCATTACTTATACCCGTTCACACTTGAAAATTTGCCTTGGGGCGAACCCTGGTTAGTTATTAACTAACCCGGATTCGCCTCTGTTCACACTTGTTATGTAATTACGATTTGTCCCACTATGGGGTTTTCCCTTTGCCAAAAATAATCACGCATGCGCGAAAAATGTAAACAGCGTCTGTTACAACAAAATGGAAGCCTACCGTAGTATTCTCCTTTTGTTTCATAAAATTCATAAAAGAGGTGAAAGACCCCCATACATTGATATCTGTAAATTAAAATCAGATAGATCTTTGCTGAGCAAATTTCGGCTTAGTGCTCATTCTCAGGCCATTGAAAAAGGTCGTTACTCAAATATAGAGAGACAGAATCGTGCCTGCCTGTCATGTGATACAGGAGAAAGTTGAGAACGAATATCATTTCTTTTCAACTTGTCCACATTATATATCTTTAAGAAAAACATTCTTATAAAAAGTTAACATTAAAATAGTTAACTCAAATATTTCATTAAGACACATGTCTTTACTTTTTAATACCACTGTCATTCCATGAGTCTGTTATTCTGTATTGTTTCAGTTTATGCCATAACCATTTATTGTAAATGTGTTCGTGCAAATGAAATATTGTCTATTGTCTATGTTTACTTTGATAAGAAAAAGTCGCAATCGTATTCGGCAGTATAGAAAGAAAATACAGAGTGCCAGACAAAGGAGAATTATAAATTTTGTGAGGACTAGACATGCATTTTATGCCCAGCACGCAATGTTTAAAGAACAGACAGCCAGAGTAGCGTCACCTTTGTTTTGACAGACGCCAGGAAGCGTCACGTGTCTCCATAGCAACAACTTCACTTTAACTTCATTTTGCGTTCACACTAGATAACAGCGGTAACTAACCCGGGTTCGCCCCACATTAACTCCACCTCGATTGAGGGGTAATTTTAAACCGGATTCGCCCCGGTATAAAGCGTTCACACTTATAAAATTTAACCCGGATTAATTAATTTGGGTCGAACCCGGGTTAGATTGCCATAGTGTGAACGGGGCATTAGTAACAAGTAAATCTAAATCCAACTAACATACGACTGTTGTCCTTTTTTAATTCACAAAGTAACGATAACGGGATTATTATTATTTACAAGACATGATTTCGTTTACATTTATTAATTTCTGTCTATATATCCATCTGTTATTATCTTGTACTTAAGACTTATTTTATTGTCCAATAACAATACGGTTGTTTCGAATAACGTACATTCCGATCACGTTCCGTCTTTTTCGTTTCATGACGTTAGAAATGTTAGGCAGACTGTTCCCGATGTTTACGCTATTACTGTGACAACGTCAACATATCATAGTCGTAGATGCGGTAGATTATAATATGACGTCCTTCTAACGCTTTGAGTCTAAACCCGTGGTAAAAATAATATATAATATTATACTTAATGCAAATTTCTTTGATAATTCGGCAATTTCATTGGTAAATGTAAATGTGGTACTTTTCTCTAACTTTTCTTAACCCCGCTCACCAAAGCAGAGGGTGGTATTGCAAGAATATACCACATCCCGCACAATACCACCCTCCACAATACCACCCTCCGAAGGGCATTCAGTATAATATAAAACATACTGCCTTTGGTTGAGGGTGTTACGGCAGATTACCACACTCATAAAAAATATCACCTTCGACTTCGTCTCTGGTGATTTTTTTTCTTCTTGTGGTAATCTACCGTAACACCCTCAACTAAAGGCAGTATGTTTATACTAACACCCATTGTAATTTATGACGTCATCGACCATTTATAACGATATTTTACCAATTTTTACATATTAGAATTGAAATAATTCATGGAAGCCAAATGTATATATTGTTTTTACCAGGGGTAGGCCCTTTATGTCAGCTTTTTACCTCTCGCTTACGCTCGGGGTAAAACTTCGTGACATAAAGGGCCTACCCGTGGTAAAAACAATATATACATATGGCTTCCATGAATTATTTCTTAAGTAATTGTAATATGGAGACGCCAAGAAAACGGCTGAGTAAATACTGGTGTTCGGTACCTCACTGTCTGTCTATCTGATAAAAGAAACATATCAAGACAGGTAGTTTTCCTTTCATGATGTTGACAGCAGTAAATAAAGAAATAACACAAATTTAATTTTAAAGAAGTAATTGTCAGTGCATTGAAGTCTTTGATACAAATATAATAATTTAATTGATATCTGTTTCTTACAGAAAATGTAAAAAAAATAATCTTTAAGTTGAGTAACGTTACAACGGCACTTATCGATTGGAGTTTTCGTTGTGTACATTGACACCCGAAGTCCAGTGCCTAACATTCCATCAAGATCACGTGGTTTGGCAGTCGAAAAAAAAAAATTGACGGAATGGAAATGATTCGATACAACCGTATTGGATCAGATGCAAATATTTAGTATTGTGTAAAGCAATCTTAATTTACTTGTACACAACTCAACTTTTCACTTATACATTAATATAAAGATAAGATTTGAAAATTATGGGAGAATGTGAAATTGTCTGTCAATCTCTGTATGTTAAACGTGCTGATATTGTCTGAGCGAAAAGTGAGCAATTTACTGAGTTTCAATTCCAAAAATAATCAAGCTGAAATGGCTAATTCTTATATTTATTAAAGGGTATATTTAATGAGATAGAACTCATCTCTCGTATGGGACAAGCAAAGTATTCGTTATTTGATGTCATCTTCCCTCAAGATAGGCAGGTCTAACCTCCTGTTTTTAAGAAGAAAAAAAGATTCTCCGAATTTGAAATCATATTCAAAACTCTATGGTACATGGGGAACTCGGTCATGTTTCGCTAACTATTAAAATTAAATAACTACATGTAATTACATGTATATCATTCTGGAATATTGACTCGTTAGGAATGAAATAAGATGATTGAAAATGTACTTTATACAAACATGCGTCCACAACGTGCGCAGGATAATTTTTTTATCACACATTGTCGAGTTACTTATCAACATTCATTTGCAGTTTCATATGATAACAATGATCATTAGATGTATTAATAGTTAATTGATATCACATGTATCTCTTCACGAGGCGAATTCTACTCATTCTATTAAAAAGGAATTCAGTGTTACAAAAATACCTGACTCATTTGCCGTTACATCATAGACTTTGAGGGTATAGTGTTTAACGCCACTATCAACAATAATTAGGCTATATCGTGACTGTCAGTTTTATTGGTGGAGGAAACAGGAGTACCCGGAGAAAACCACCAACCTGCCGCAAGTGACTGACAAACTTTATCACAATGTTGTATAGAATACAACTCGGCTGAGCGGGATTCGAACTCACAACGTTAATGATGATATACACTGACTGCACGACCACAACACCCCACCCCCATAGACTTTGGATAATAAACTCCGATTCGTACTTCAAATATAAAATTCCCATTGGACAAGCATTCCAAGGTTTCAGAGTTTGTGTAGATTTTACATACTGTAAAATTAATTTAATGCCGACTCTTTATTAACATTTATTCCTCGATTTTTTTCATGTTTGCCCTAATTGTCATCAATTGGACAGATTACTTTCTTTATGTCTTTCAAAAGTTCCCATATTCCTGTAAAAAATGGTGATTATGTTATAGTTTCCCAGAACCAATATGTATTATATAGACTAACAACATAGCTGTTAAGGTCTTGTCCGGGTTCATATTTGACACTATATATGAGTAACACGGATGGTATCTTATAGGAAGCAGGAACTGCTTCCGCTTCGCATCTGGGTTCACTCCGGTTTTTTGTATGTGGTCCGTGTTGCTCATCTGTTTAGTTGTTTGTGTTATCCTATTATGTGTCTCTACGTTCTGAGTTCTGTGTTACTTGTATTTGCGCATAGTGGTGTCCAACACATATTGTGTTGTGCGTTTGTTTTGTTTTTCTTAGCCTAATGTACCCTATGTTGCCAGTTTCTCTGGATTGTTCTTTTTTGATTGCCCCTTCGGTATTCTCTAACATTTATTTCAAGCGACCAATCAGTGATGAGTAGACTTAATCTTGAGATATAGCACACGATGACAGATACAGTACAATTGGTCAATGTACTTCTCCGTCTTGCAATTATTGTATGATCAAAAAGGAATGAACGGTTACCTGCCTTTAATATATTGTATGATCAAAGAAGAATGAACGGTTGCCTGCCTTTAATCTACTTTATTGTATGATCAAAGAAGAATGAACGGTTGCCTGCCTTTAATCTACTTTATTGTATGATCAAAGAAGAATGAACGGTTGCCTGCCTTTAATCTATTGTATGATCAAAGAAGAATGAACGGTTGCCTGCCTTTAATCTACTTTATTGTATGATCAAAAAAGAATGAACGGTTGCCTGCCTTTAATCTACTTTATTGTATGATCAAACAAGAATGAACGGTTGCCTGCCTTTAATCTACTTTATTGTTAGATATTAGTGTATCACCCAAACAAAACAACAAAAGATACAATTTTAATTAGATTGCATATGCAGTCAAACCTTCACATGCGGCCACCTCTATTAAGCAGCCACCTGCATTAAAAGGTCACCTTTTGTTTGTCCAGTCATAGAACATTTCATATGAATTGAACCTCTTTTAAGAGGTCACCTGTCTTATAAGGTCACTATGTCTTTGTCCCAAAGGTGATCCCTTATCAAGAGTTTGACTGTATATATGTTTTTGTGTTTATTCCGTTATGTTTTTTTTTGTTATTAGTCACGTTTGTGTGAATATTGTATACAATGTCCTCATGTTACACCTTTGTACATGAACATTGGTAATAATATTGTATACAATGTCCTCATGTTACACCTTTGTACATGAACATTGGTAATAATATCCTTAGATCTTATTAAAAACGTATGTAAGTAATCAGTGAATTAGTGGAAAAAAATAATCAACTATCGGAACAATAGAACGTCAAAACAGAAATGATATCATTAAGAAGATAACATGTATTGAACACAATTTATTTTCGTGGATTTGAAATTAAAAGCGCAATACACCTTATACAGTGGTGTCCAAAACAAATTGTGTTGTGTTTTTGTTTTGTTTTTCTTCGTCTTGTGTACCCTATATTGTCAGATTCTGTGGATTGCCCATTTTTTATTGCCCCTTCGCTATTCTCTAACGTTTCTTTAATTAAAACCAATAGATTACCTCAAATTTCTGCTGTTATTTGAATTATTTAACTTGGTTTTATTTAAGAAAGATGGCATGTATTTTGTAATTTTCACAAGAAGGCAATGAATTGAAATATCATGGATCGTCACAAAACGTGGTATAAATCTTGACAAGACTCGATTCGAGAGAGGATCTTAACAAACAAATTGATGAAATCGACAGAGTGCCTCTTTTCCTCTGTATATTGTTGATATGGTCAATTATGACAACTGACATGGAGTTATGGTGTTTAATGCCATTTTTAACAATATTTCAATTACATCATATCGGTCACTTTTATTGGTGGGGGAAATCGGAGAAGACCACGGCCCTGTCTCAAGTCACTGACAAACTTTATCATATAATGTTGTATCGAGTACATCCCGCCATGAGCGGGATTCGAACTCACAACTGTAGTGGTGATAAGCACCGATTGCACAGATCACGACCACTAAGATTTGGAATTAGTGTTCGTGTTCTGAAATAATGTAAGCTTTTTAAACTAAAGTCAACCTCTTTCAGTCATAAGTGACCTTATTCGATTTTGGCTATCTTGTTTAAGCCATCAGATTGACCTGTTCCCAAAGACGTTTAAATTATTTAGCTTTCAAATCTTTTGACTTTGAGCGTACCCAGTGAAGGTTTATTGTAGACACGTGTCGTGTGCACTCAGGGTAAGCATACAAACCATTAAAACACGAATGTCGTTAAATGATTTGAGACCAAGAATCATTTGTCCGTGTGGTTGATATTGGTGGAATTTCTTCATGGTTTCAACTTTTTTGTCACAATCAAGTAATCTGAATTACAACAACAACTTAAGTGTAAAGTAAATGTGTTGTATGACTGGACTTTTATTTGACTTGACACCTCTTTGAGCTTAAATCGGAAATGCTGTCTTAATATATCTTGATTAGACACTTGTTCTGTGAACATTCAAATGAAAACGACTGGTTACATCAGTACGACGTAAGAAGCTGTCAAATTATTTCATAATGGGCACAATTCTGTCAGGTTAGCCACCTACACGTTACGTCAATGAAGTGGTTTTAGCACAATCGTATCTAAGCCGACTAAATTAATCTTATTCAATTGAATGAAGACAATGATCAGAATACAAAGCCTCATTGGGATATAATGAAACAGACATTTCTTCGATTTACACAATTAATTAAGTTACATGTGCTATTAGGTCATCTTTGACAGTAGACATTTCATATTTAGTATTAATTGGAGAGTGAAGACATAAAATCAATGTCCAATATAAGCTTATTCATAAAATGTTCTATTATATACGGAGAACAGTTTTCTGACATACAAGCAACCCTTCTCTGACTGGTATGCGATAATATAATACTTCAGTAATTTCTTCTAAGTGGCTTTTGTTGAGAAGTATAGGGCGTTGGTTTGAGCATTCTGCCTGGGATTATGTGCAAGTAATCTTAATGATACTGTATTATAAACGTCTTAAGCAGTTGTACAGCAACACCCAACTTAAAGTGATTACTACCGACAAACTAGAGGTTAACCAACTTGTGCATGAACGTTTGTGTTCAAGTAAGGTTTTTGAGTTAGAAAAATACTACTTTTAGTCATATTCCCATAGTTAATCAAAGTCCTGTGAAGTCAGCCAAAATTACAACCCAATAACTATTTATCTACTACTTCGTGATTTTCATTTTTCTATATGATCCTGTTTTAGATTTCGGATAGACACAAAAAGACATATTATCTGCTTCGGTCCTGACATGATTTATTAGATACATTTTTATCACAATGTACAGTTCCTAAATCATGTAATTATTATTATTAAAACTAAGGTTCTCCTCCCTCAGGCATGGGTGACTTTAGCCGTACTTGGCTTTCATGTTTAGGCCTTTTTGGTTTTCTTGCTCATTATTAAAACTAAGGTTCTCCTCCCTCAGGTATGGGTGACTTTAGCCGTACTTGGCTCTCATGCCTTTTGGTTTTCTTGCTCCCAAAGCTTTAATATGTTTTGGTATCGAGTGTACTTGATGAAGGTTATTCCAGAAATGTGCAGTGCGCACTAAATTTGATATCAACCTTTTTTTTTTGTAAAGAACAATTCAGGGAACATTCAAACAAGGGTTATGAGATTTAACATAATAAAACAGTTTAAATAATTTTCTCATAGGATCCGTTGCTAATTTTTCCCTGTGGCGTCGGCCATTTTGGATTTTCGATCGACAGAAAATGTTAAATTTTGAAAGGAACCATCCAAAGATTTTCAACGTACAGTTTGGGTTTAGTAACATTTATAGTTTCTGTAAGAAAAAAACGAACATTTCCCATTAGGGTCCTATGATAAAACTATGACCTGCAGTGACAGTCATCTTTGATTTCCGGTTGACACAAAAACACATTTTGTCAGGGACCATTCAAGACATATTCCAGCCAAGTTTGCTGTCAAGTGGTTCAGTGGTTTCACAGAAGAATAATTCTAAACTATTTTTTCATATTAAATTAGCCTGTGGTGACGACCATCCTGAATTTTCGATCCACACATACAATTAGAATTTGTCCATCCTTTGATTGTCCATGCACAGTTTTGGTTCAATCATATTTATGGTTTCTGAGATTTCCCTATACGGTCTTGTGGATTCGGATAGATAAAAACACACATGCTGTCATGTGGCTTTTGGTTCAAATAAGAATAATTTTAAAATATTTTCCCACAAGGTGCTATGTTAGATTTGCTCTGTGGGACGGTCATTGTGACAACAGGATAGCCAAGTGTGATAGAGTCAAACGGACATCCTTGCTGGTTGATATAATAGTGAAATTAAATTAATTTTTTTTAAATTTTAAACATAAATACAAGAGATTATTAACATATAAACATATAAACAAATTAACAAAAAGAATTTGAAAACAGTTAATGTCAAATCCACAATTCCATCCACGTCGGACAACAGACAGCCGGTCGGCAACATCAATGACTCCACCAGTACTATGCACACATCATACGTCAAACATCAAACTATAATACAGGACCTTGAGCAAGACAAGACAACGACCATACACACTCCACAGTAACTTTACAACGTGTGGTGAATAAATCCCAAACACGACAACTTAAATACCCCTAACCTACCCAAGAAGTCCGTGCAACATGACATGTACTTTTAGGAGTTATGAAACCAATAAAAGTACAACTAGCCTTTTTGATCTATTGTATTAATGTTTACTACGATTCCGAACCGAGTATGAGAAAAATCAATACTTAAGTCTTCTAAACTTCAAAAGACTTATGCAAAACGGAAATAAACTAATTACAAGTGGATAAAATAGTAAAAGCTAACCACCAAAACACAACGGGAATACCTTCAAAATCTTAAGATCGTAACAGTCATTTTCAATTTCCGACTAACAAAAAAAAAAACCAGACTTCTTAGAGGACCATATAAAGAAAAAGAACATTACATCATGTATGCGGTTGCGGATAAGATTTAAAATTTAAGACTACCAGAAAGCATAATTTGCCTATCAGCTTTACTAAATTTGGTATAAATAAGGGTAATAACAAAATTACCGAACACCGAGCAATCTTCCAAAGGGAAATTCAAAACTCATAAATCAATAAACAGACAAAATCAGTCAACAACCGCGGGAAACTGGGAAACCGCAATGGCCCTGACTTGGTACAGGCATTTCTAAAGAAATGGTGGATTGAATCAGATTTTACGGCGCCAACCTCTCGCTTCCATTACGGTTCAAAGGTTCTGGTTGTCACTATAACAGCATTTATTACAATACTGGAACAAAATAGGTAAAATAGAGTCAAACAGTACTAAATTCAGTTAGGAGGGTGTCTAATATATCTCGTGAACCATCACCATCATTAACTATGAGTCCTTTGAAGTATTTTAATTACGACTGTAAATGTCAAAAATATTTTTACGTCACACATTCACAGAAAATATTTTTGACATTGTATCCACGTAATACCAAATCCTTATCTTTATACATTTTCACTATATGAAAATGTATCTTTTACTATTGTATCTGCAGAGACTGAATATATTCCGACAAGATCTTGATATCGGAATATAAACTTTTTAAGAGATCGAATAAGGCGAATCTTTTTATAGCCCTGGTCCAGTAGCCTGTTTTTCAGACAAAGATGACGCTTCAAGAAATCAGAATAATTGCTACTGGCTCTTGCATAACGAATCAATTGCGAGATGTAAACACCATATGCAGGAGAAGCTGGTATATTGCTGCACATATTAGGAAAATTTATGATTTTAAAATTGAAGTCGTCTCGTTTATCATAAATTTTAGTACTGAGTTGACCACTGTCGTCAAATTCGAGGTATAAGTCCAAAAATAATGCGGACAAAGCTGTTTCTGTGGTCTCTTTAATTTCCAGCTCTGGAAACGAAACTTGTAAAACATATTAAGGACTACGGAGGAACATTTCTACTAACTTCGGTGCCAATTAGGCCAGTGGTTTGTGAGAAATATGCTGAAATGTTAGAAGTTTACAGACGATTATGACGACGACGGAAATGGATGACAGTACCTCACATGACCATTTGATCCTCGACTGACATTTTCATTGAGCCGTTCCTGCTCAACTTGTGGCACCCGTCGAGATACTCTAGTTACAAACCCGGTGATATATCATGAATGAGGAAAATACCGAGAAGTGCTTACGACAAGTAGAAATAGATACCCCTAACACACATATACATGACCTGCCCACTTCCCTGGCTTGGTTCAGACACGTTAATAAACAATAATGACGGGTTAAAACTCTTGGTGAAATTATGTTGTCAAACCAGCGTTTTCAACATGCGAGAAAAATGCAATCCTCGTATATACCTTTGTAAGCAGCGTTATTCTAATGAACGGTCGAACCTTGAACGAACCTTTTATTTATTATATTTAATCGTGACACAGATTGTTTTGAAATAATAACGACTACTATAACCTATATTACAATGAACAAAACGGTTTGAATATATACGCTACATGATATAATACATTAATTTCCATGTCAGTTACTAATACACCATATCAGAGTTTCAGAATTTGTGTTTTTGAATTTAGTATTTACGATAAATATGTCCACTCCATGTGACACTGGACAACAAGGAATATATCTAAAATTCATTTTGATCGTCTGCATCCCCAAAATCTGACTATGTTTTGTGAAGAAGAGGAGAGATGCGTAGGTTAATGGATGCAAAATATTGTCGCTTTGCATGACACATAAATGCACTGCTTAACCACTATTGTTGTTTACGACTTCATATGAGTGGGTTATGTTATTTCAATTAATTAAAACTTGGAAATGATACAACCAAATACCAGCACTCGCATAAGGTATGTTGAACAAGAACTTAAACAAATAAGTTCATGATGGCAGTTCAATAAATATGTATCTTACAGATAGAACAGTTTGGAGATACCAAAGGGATAGTAAGAAAAAACCGTAAACCGAAGGACAGAAAGTACAATGGCCAAAAGAAAAAGGACAAACAATGATGTTCAAAACACTACACAGAAAACTAAAGATCGAGCAACACGAATCCCACGTATAACCGGAGATGAGCTCAGGTGCCCCGGAAGGGTAAGCAGTCCCTGCTCTACATGTGGTACCTGTTGTGTTACTCTTGTACAGCTTCATTTTATAAAAGGAGACGTGTGTGTGATATACAATGTAAGTTGCTCATTTTGTAATTATACCTTCCTGTGGAATCAGAGTCCATCGATATCGCTACTAAAGGTGTGAGTTTTATTTGCGTCAGTAGAGCCTTGTGTGATACATTTAATATTCGAATGGTCGGTAATTTCTCTGGATATTCACCCAATAAAAACTGTCGACATCTATATAACTGGAATGTTGTTGAAAGTGGCGTTCAATAACCACATTACATTAACCCCTTTTAATATTAAAAAGGAAATAAAAATCAAAGCATTAATGTTATTATTTCAAATTATTTAGTTTATGAAATAAAGAGACAATCACAGTTATCTAAGTTAATGGACTATGTTTAGAGTGCATTCTTAGAGTTTATATACAAAACGCAGTAAGCATGTTTGATATATTTCATTTATTCAAAGACTTGTCTGCTTTACTTCTATGAATCATTATTTTTCTGTTATATAACTCCACGTTTGGTAATGTCGTAGACATATCGTGGCGTGTTATTTTAATTAAACCCATTCATAAACAAGGAACTATATATTAAGACATGACATATTTAAACCTATGTATAAAGCAATACCAGGAGATGAGAGTACTTCCATTGAACACGCCTGTCGCCTAGCTATTTATTTTGCTAGGACCTAAAATTAATAGACCATTTTCATATTACCTACTTTGATTCTAAATTTATAAGTTTTACAAGGGTTATTTCCTTTTAAGGCATGCTAAAGAGTCCCGTCCCGTGCAAAGTCAGGGGCGGATCCAGGATTTCAAGTTAAGGGGGGTGCAGTTTAAAAAATGTGGCCGAGCGGAGCGAGGCGCGAAAATTTTGTGTGTTAAAAATCACGATTTTACGCATAAAATCATATTTTTTCCAATTTTAGGGGGGGGGCGCGCGCCGGTTTCGCACCCCCCCCGGTTCCGCCCCTGTAAGTGTCATGAAAATAACATACAAATGTATTTGTTTCCCATAATTTGATCAAGATAGGACATATATTAAATGATGCAAATGGTCAATGATCATTGCCTCGCTTACTTTAATAATATGTCTAAGAGTACAAATACATATAGTATAATTAATCGTAGATTTTGAATATCAAAATAAGACCACGAGCGACCGAAGTACGCATAAGGATTAAACGAGTGGGCGGAACTGCATTGCAATTGTGACTCATGTCAGTCCGATTTATCTGCGGAACCAGGCAAGATGTGTTATTATTGTCCGAGTCGTGTGTATTTCATGTGTAACAGAATTCGAACTAAGGAATGAATCAATGTCCTCTAATGAAACGTTCTGAAATCTACCCGGCTGGGCTTTAGTTTGATATGCATTTTCATTTGTATTGCCATTGGAATTAGGAACATTTGTTTGGACATCTGAAAGGAAACTGACGATCTACAATGCACTTTTAACATTGCCGTTGTTTGTTTATATTTAAATATGTTGTGTTATGCTAGTGAAATGATTCGATTTAGAGTAAGCAAGAGTTTGATTTTAATATATAAATAAAATGATTCAATTAAAATAATTTATAAAGTACTACAATTTATTTTCATTTGTTTAATTGTTTCAGTTAACAATCATGTGTGTATTCAACAAGGGACGTAACCACTGCACTTATAGTTGCCTAAAAGTAGTTCTGGCGGGAAAAAACTGATATTTCACATGTGAAATATCGGAATTTATTTCACGGATAAATCTCCATAATTCACACCTATCTATATAAGGTAGTATACTTTGATTGGAAGACGGTAATTTATATTTACGTTTGCGGAAAATGTCGCACACAATTTATGCTGCCAAATTCGAGCAGACGATAATTCATCAACATGTACATTTACGACAGAAAAGTCAGTCACATGCACCGGCGCATGTGCCAATGAGATTATACCCAATCGATAAATCGCTCGTTTGTCTACAAAGCGAAAGAAGGATGTCATATTAGAATTAACATTATATCCGCTAGCTGTTTTTGAAAGGGGAGCAAGAGAGAAGATCTAATTAAAACGTAGATATCGAATTTAGTGCGCACGAAGCGTTTCTGGAATAACCTTCATCAGGTTTGCTCATAATAAAAAAAAAAAGTATTTGGAGGCAAGTAAACCAAAGGACTTGCACGATAGACAAAATATATAATAACCCATCTCAGTGCAAAAAAAACTCACTGACTACTGGGCGGGTGTTACCATTGGGGACTAATAATCCACCAGCAGTTGTATCGATCCAGTGATAGTAATATAAAGGTAGATATCACATTTAGTGTGCACGACACGTTGCTGGAATAACCTTCATCAGACACTCTAATAGTTAATAGCTAAGAGTGCATGTCCTTTCCCAGACGATGAAGCCGTAGTCGAAAGAAATTTCCATATATCAAACTTCATTTTCTAGTCTTCTTTACCAATGCTTATATGTATATATATAAGTGTCCTGAACATATTACATGTGTAGGCTGATAGAAACTGCATGATAAATATTTATTTGTTTTTGTTTTCATTGTTACAGCCTACTCTTTTAGCAAGTGTTTTGTTTTTCTTTTGCCCACCTATTATCACATTCGTAGCTGTTTTATATATACAAGTTAATCTTGAACAATATTAGCACTACGAACATGACCAGGTATTTGTCCTTTGCTAAAACATATATACAGTCAAACCTATATTAAGAGGTTACCTTTGCGACAAAGAACAAAAATGGCCTTATATAATACAGGTGATATCTTAAAAGAGGTTCAATTCATATGAAATTTTCTATGACTTAACAAGAAAAAGGTGACCTTTTAATACAGGTGACTGCTTAATAGAGGTGACCGCATGGACAGGTTTGACTGTATTAACGTACTTTGCTCGTGTGACAATTCTTAAAATAGACAATGGTCGTAAAGTTCTGGTTAGAATATTTATGAAATGTATGAAATAGTTGGGAGATTGTTTCCATGATGATGCTTACGCTATCATCTAACTATTGTTGTATGATATTTTGATACTTGATCTGAAAACAATTATTTGTTGTAGAACAGATATCCTAATTTTTTTACGCGACAATATAATTTGCTGTTGACGAGAATAAATTTCTGACAATAATCTTATTTTCGAGTTTAAAAAAAATTTCGATTCCATTCGGCAACTGATGTTTTCATGTTCGTGTTAGAATACTGGTATTTCGCATCAGTCAAAGAACGAAGACAAAGAAAACAAACAAGAACACCACACCGAAAACTAAAACGATGAGCTATACGAACCAACAACAAACACGTGGTGAACCCAGGTACTCGTGGAGCTACACGAACCAACAACAACACGGGGGTGAACCCAGGTACTCGTGGAGCTACACGAACCAACAACAACACGGGGGTGAACCCAGGTACTCGTGGAGCTACACGAACCAACAACAAAAACGGGGGTGAACCCAGGTACTCGTGGAGCTACACGAACCATCAACAAACACGTGATGAATCCAGGTACTCGTGGAGCTACACGAACCAACAACAAACACGTGATGAATCCAGGTACTCGTGGAGCTACACGAACCATCAACAAAAACGGGGGTGAACCCAGGTACTCGTGGAGAAGGGAAAGAAGTTTCTGTTTCTTATCCACCGTGCTACCTATAGTAAAGTCCGGTAACTCTATTGTCGCTGATAGAGGACCGTACTACCCATAGTAAAGTACGGTAACTCTATTGTCAATAATAGAGGAAAGAAAGAAAAATGTACGTTATAGGGAAAAGATCCTGTTCCAACTGAGGAATAGATATTCGCGATGACGACCGTATATTGTTTGTAGCGATGACTTCAACCTCGGATCAAGACACATGAAATATATAGCGTAAAATCGAGGGTGACAAATACATATGTCCATTGACTGCAGCTTTGTTTGAATAGCCGTTACGTCAGTTCTGTCTATAAAATCACTTTTCTGGGCACAAACCCTATAATAACGTATGAGGGATGAAATGTAAACTCCATACGGTAGCGCATTTGGGATATTGCTACTGATGAATTAGAAATAGACTATGGAAACCACGATATCTTCACTTTTGTTTTTAAACTTCCTCCATTGTCGATTTCATGGTGGAGGTCAACGTAAGTCACTTTCTGTACAAACCTTAGAGTAGGTCATTAGCATTTGATAACACATGACAATAAACAATAATATGTTTGTGATTAAATTAATCAAAGTAATCCATGATAAAATACCACATAAAGTACTACATAATCAGAACGGTTCGAAAACCCAATCGGAAAATCGTAGAAATATAGACAAAATCGATACCCCTCACACACATACACATGGTCTCTCTCTCTCTCTCTTCTCTCTCTCTCTCTCTCTCTCTCTCTCTCTCACACACACACACACACACACCTATCATGGTATAGTGGCGGGGTTGCACTAGTGTCTTGGACCGTACCTTCGCCATAATTAACATTAATTTGTGTATATATAGTGAATAATTAACATTACAACCGGAGCCTCATCTTATGCAGTGTCTGCATATGAAGTATATATTTCTCAGTTCCTCAGATGTTCGAGAGCTTGTGGTTCCTATCATGATTTTCTTGATAAAGGATTTCTGCTAACAAGGAAGCTATTGAAACAAGTGGTTAAATTGAAGTCATCACATCGAAAGTTTTACGATGGCCATAGTAACCTTGTTAACCGTTACGGAATATCTGTGTCACAAATGACCACGGATATGTTCCGTTTGTCGTAATCATAATCCGGTCCTTTCCTCATGTATGACTTATAGCCGTATTTGCAACACGTGTACCACGACGGGTGTCATATGTGGAGCAAAAATTCAGAACGTAAAGACACATAATAGGACAACACAAAAAAACTTAAAATGTTAGAAACACAGACTCCACCAAAAAAAACTGGGGTGAACCTAAGAGCAAACAGGCCTTGGCTTAGTAGCTCTTGTGTCAGCAGCTGAACTCTATCTAGAAAATCACACACATGTTGAAGTAAGTAATTATCAGTTAATTTCGCATAGAAATCAAGAATAATATGTTGGTGATAATTACATTTATCAAGGTTAAAGATTATCGTAATAAACATGGACATTTTGAAGAAAACTATACGTCAGTGTTTCAGTGTCAGTGCCATTTGCCATTTTTGTGATAGATGTGTCTGATTAGATACAGTGCAATATACAACCTCCTGGCTATGGTTACCAATGATAGAATAATCCACTAATAACTAAACTTGAAATTAAACTTGGTTTGAAAGTGTATTGGGTGGTCTCCTACATAGATTATATTTTGTCTTTCGATCTAACATTAATTGTAGAAACAAGGCCCGTGTGGCTCAGTGGGTTAGGTAGTTGGATTACCTAACAACTCATACAAGCCTATCACCAATACGGCGTGGGTTCGTGCCCGGTTTGTAAATTACAAAAGGGATGTACTCGACTCGCAGCCACAAGTGATAAAGTTTACCAGTTGCTTGCCTATGGTCGATGGCTCTCTCTAAGTACTTCGGTTTCTTCCACCACTAAAACTGGTCGCCATGATATAGCTGAAATATTGCTGAAAGTGGCGCTAAACACAATAAATCAAATCAAATTAATTGTAGAAACAAGAGCACCAACTGTGCCAAAAAGGGAGTGTTGTGTAAATTGTATGTGGAACATTTATTCTTTTTAAAATGTTTCTCCCGTATTACACCAACATATTGTGCCAGGTGCTCTTTCAGTATTTAATATATAAATATATGAATATATCAGAATTGTAAATAAGAGGGATTGGCCACTAGGGTAAACCACCTTTCACTTTCCATGTATGTAATGGTATTGTATGTACTATGAAAAAATATCTGGACTTTGTAGATTAATTATGAGAATAAAGATATAGTACATTGCATAAAGGAACCGAATCAATATAATATTATAAAGACAATTTTATTGGGCATTTAATAATTGTTTATCTACAAGTTATATACTGGAGAACATTTGTTTGATAAAAATAGTACATGTATCTATTGTATACTTGTATCTCATTATTCTGTAGGTAATTGAATACCGACCCTATCTACGTATTTATACTGAACCACAAAAGAAACGACCCATAAACTAAAAGTATCAAACAGCTTTATTTCGAAATATAGTATTTCTAATATCATTTCAAGCAGATTTCTAAACATAACAAGTTCATAAAATGTTTTTGTTTGTCAATAAAGTTTGTCAAGGAGAATAAATGCGTTTTTTATTTTACATTTAGAGACCTGAAATATACTAGGCCAAAAAAGAAACGATACCAATTTGTTTACAAAAATAAATTATTTTATCTTTAACAAAATTTTAGGGAACAAATATATTGATATAAATTAACATTCAAGCATGCAAAATCAACAAACAAACTTGGTAAAAAATCATTTGTTGTATTGCACGAGTTATCGGAAACGGATATTTTCGAAACCTCACATTGAAAAGTTAGTAACGAGTATGGCCACCTCTTGCTTGAATGACTGCAGTCAATCTGCGACGCATTGACGCAATTAAACGTTGAATACGTGCTTGGGGAATGTTATTCCACTCTTCGAGTAACGCAGTCCTCATTTGATCCACGGATTCAGGTTGTTGTGGACGCCTACGCACTCGTTTATCAAGTTCATCCCATAAGTGCTCAATAGGCGACAAATCAGGCGATAATGCAGGCCATGGTAGAACATTAATATTATTCTGTGCAAGAAACTGGTTGCATATGCGTGCCACGTGGCATCTGGCATTGTCTTGTTGGAAGGTGTGGCGATTCCTATGGCGAGCAATGAACGGCTGGACAATAGCAGACAACATTTCGTCACGATAACGCACTGCATTCAGATTACCGTTGACGATTTTTAAGTCAGTACGTCCACAGTGGGTAATACCTGCCCATATCATCACACTTCCGCCTCCAAAGCGATCACACTCGTGCACACATGCGTTTATGTAACGTTCATTGGGCCGTCTGTATACCCTCATTCTGCCATCACTCCTTCGCAAGGGGAAACGTGACTCATCACTAAAAATGATGTTCTGCCATCTACGGGTCCAATAATGACGTGCTCTGGCCCAACGTAAACGTACATTGTGGTGACGTTGTGTAAGCACTGCACCAACGACAGGACGACGTGATCGCAATTTAGCAGCTTTCAGTATATTGCGAACGGTTTGAGCGGATATTCTGGGGTTATGTCTTCCTTGCGTTTGTCTAGCAGTCACTGTAGCTGGTACAAACCGATCCCGTAGATGATCAATCTAATGTGGCGGTCTTGACGTAGCGTCGTTTATCTGGGACGTCCACGACGTGATCTATCAGAAGTGGAACCTGTTTGTCTCAATCGACTCATTAGCCTTGTAATTGTCAGTTTGGAACATCCAAAGTGGTTTGCAACCTCAATTTGACGCATACCTGCATGTACCATACCAACTGCTCTGTCCCTCTCATGTTGACGAAGACGTGGCATTGGAAAACGTGTAAAATTATGTGGTCAATTTTTATCACCTTTTGTTTACATTTGTCCACCAGACATTTAATGACCTATGTTAAATTTACAATCCATATCGGGAAACACAATCTTTGATTCCGCGTTAAAGATTTCAAAACATGAAAATGACGTCACGCTTCCTTAAATGCAAAGAATAAATTCACATTGCAATCTCCGAACAATAAATTGTATTAAGCTATTTAATACAAATTCGAAATCAGAATGACAAAAAAAATATTTTGATAAAAATGTTGGTATCGTTTCTTTTTTGGCCTAGTATATATAGGTTTTGCCTTCCGTTGTAACTATGACCCTATAAACGTATACTGAAGCGTTCCCGTAGAACTGTTTCAACTGTTTACTGTTTATTCAAAAATGCACTCAGCCGCAGCTAACTGCGTAACAGGAGCAATAAATACATACATTTTTACAATACATGGAATCGAAATGAGAGGTACTAACCACAGGCACTTGTTTCTATCAATGGGGGGNGGGGGGGGGGGGAGGGTCGACTATCAATGTATAATAATAAAAGGTAGCCAACTCGGAAATATACCCCTCCGCTTCAAACACAATTTATACCATGTTCTTCCCGATTTCATACCCTTTCCGCGTGTCTCGCGCTTCTACATATATTATTCTTTCAAAATATGTCAACAAAGTTTATCTCCTTACAGTTCTCTCTCTGAAAATAGCAATCTTACCGGTAAAAATATCATCTTTTCAAAAGTACCCTCGTCTCAATAGACACAACTTCCGGTTTTCTTAAAGTAGTGAATTACCTTTCTGGAAAATAATAAAACCCAGTCTAAAAAATATATACTTGCTTGTCTCACTTACATAAAAATATTCTTGATAATAATTTACCCTCAAACTTGGAAGAACTTTCCTACTTTAAATAATTCACATTTTCAAAAATAACATGGTGATAATGAAAAAACCCGAGAAAGATTTTACGTCCATTTGTGTTTCTCGGGTTTTTTGTGTTATCACCATGATAGAAAACCGGAAGTTGTGTCTATTGAGACGAAGGTACTTTTGAAAAGATGATCTTTTTACCGGTAAGATTGCTATTTTTAGAGATAGAACCGTAAGGAGATAAACTTTGTTGACATATTTTGAAAGAATAATATATGTAGAAGCGCGAGACACGTGGAAAGCGCACGAAATCGCGAAGAACATGGTATAAATTGTGTTTGAAGCGGAGGGGTATATTTTCGAGTTGGCTACCTTCTTTTATTTTACATTGATAGTCGATCCTCCACTGATAGAAACAAGTGCATGTGGTATTAACAAATAAAAATACACAAATAATATTAACACAACACAAATAATACTTATGCAATTATATAGCGGTACTGTGGTCCGTGTGTCACCATTCACTCGTGCAGATCGTTGAACGATAGCCACGTGTAGTAATCAGGGCACATCGGTCACAGTTTATATACACTAATGGATTAAATTACTTTAGTATTTCAAGAGAAGTTCAAGTTTTTTTTATAAAGATAGACAAGTAAGTCATCACTCTTATATTACAATAATTTAACATTTGGTGCAGTTTGCTGACATGAGGATATTCTAAATATTACTTAGGAATATAGTTCTGTCTTAAAAGTTTCACTTCATCACAATTACACAAACATATACAATGAAATTCGTCCCAAATTTTTTTATTTTTTTGTTTTCTGTTGTTTTGTATTTTTTGTTTTGTTTTGTTGTTGTTGCAAACTTTGAAAAAAAACGACGTTTCTTTTCCGGTTCAGTATATATATATATATATATATATCGTTCTAACTGAATGCGCATTGGTTCGTTGTATTACAGTAGTGAGCAAAATGTTAATTCGTCAATTGTATCTTATTTTTACAGTATGACATAATAAGATAACGACAACGTTTCGAGGAAATGTTCCCGTTAAGAAGTTATACTAAAGATGTGTGAGAATAAAATATTCATCTTGATTTGAAGTGAAGATATATTCCCGTCACTAGTATCTTTGAAATTTGACATTTCACTTCCAAAAAATAAGTAGACATTATCATCCAACGCGTATTTGACTGTAATTTTTCAATTTGAAAATGTTTTAAATAAGCACAGAAATAAAATAATGAAAGACTATGTACCTCAAATACCACAAGAACTGCACGAGTCTTTCATAATGCGGTTGTTATTCTATTTGTCATTAAGTGTTTTGATTTGACACGACTCTATCTAGAAGCTTCACTTCCTATATTTTCCTACAAAAGATTTTATTTGATTTTTGGTGTTTTAACGCCACTTTCAACAATATTTCAGCTATACCATGGCGACCAGTTTTAGTGGTGGAGGAAGCAGGAGTACCCGGAGAGAACCACGAATCATGGGCAAGCAAATCTTTAACTATATCACTTGCGGCTGCGAGTCGAGTGCACCCTTTTTGTAATTTACAAAGCCGGGCGCGAACTCATACCGTATTGGTGATAGGCTTACAAAAGACGTTGAAGGCAATGTAAATATTGTTAAACTTTTCATTTAGATTTAAAGAACAACAATCTGTTCTTAAGATGGAAAAGACACCTACTTCAAATATTTAGTCAGATTAAATGTGTTATGTTCGTGTCATCGAGACAAAAGGAAACATTAATTTTTCTCGAACAATTGTTTTATCTGTAAAAGTTTTACATTAGGTAAAACAATGACATTTTACTATCGATCATTTAGGACAACGTTGACTGCTTAGATCCTTTGACAAAATGAGTTATCTTTCTTTGTATTTAGCCAAGAACAAATTCCACACCATCGTGTCTCAAATTCAAACCATAGGAAACCCAATTAATTTAAGTCTTAGGAGCAAGAAAACCAAATATGACAGCCAAACTAGGCTACGATTACCTAATCAAAATGAAGATGAAATCCGTGTTTTGTGAATTCTCCTAAGCAGAAATTGTATGATGCTTGTATTATATCTAAAACTTTGCCAACATCAAACGCTGATATTGCTGCCTCTGATTGGGTTTGCCTAGCGACTCGTTCATACTAAAACCCTTAGCCATGACGTGTAGACTAAATTTTAAGCAAAGGTCAAATCAAATTATGTAATATGCACAAAATGCATTATAATTATTTCTCTACCAAAGATTACATAATTTTATTTATAGCTTTACAAGATAGAACTATCATATTTAATTTTTTAAATATAATCATAAGATGTTTTTTTTATTGTCATATTTACAAAAAAAATACGTATTGTTTCAGATACACAAGTTAATCATATCGTTAAATGATTCCATTTTATAACGCCTATCATTCAGAGTTGGCTGGTTTAACCATTGAGATCACACTAAAACACAATATTTACCAGTAAAAATAAAACCTGATACATCAGTTAGAACATGGAATTACTGCCTGTATAAATACAAAATTTCAAAACACGACAGAATAAAAACCCGGAGAAGGAGAACTCCCAAGAGATACCCCTAAAGTGTTAACATTGGGACGAACACAACACCAAGGGGTGATCTAGATTATAGAAAACACAGTTAAACTATTATTATTATTATCATTATTATTATTATTATTATTATTGTCATTATTATTATTAATTATTATTATTATTATTATTATTATTATTATTATTATTATTTTATTATTATTATTAATTTAACAACTCGTACGACGTTGAGCTACATTACGACTGTTGGCTAGAATTCAATGAACCGATATGACAACTTCTCAATATCCGTGAACAGTGATGGAAGGGAGATAACTGGAATTAAATTCTTCAAGATTATGTTATTTCCTGTTTTGAGATACATAATTTTATCATATTTTACGCCACTTATCTGCAAAACAATTGAAGCCAATATTTGGCATTTAGTCGTAAAACAAAGAACAAATTAACTGTCCTCAATATGTCAAAAAATAAATTTCCCAAGCTGAAATTCCCAGATCAAATTTCGTAAGACGACAAAGCTGCTTTTATTTATGATATGTTACGTGTGCTAGCAATGAACATATACATATATTATATTATGTATAAACTCTGTGTCAACATAATTTGATTGTCTATGTTATATCCGTGAAAGGTTTGACAGAACATACCCGGTATGTTAATGTTTTTTTTTATTATATACATCGATTCTAAACAAAGATTTATGTATTATATTATCCCCGAAAGTTTCCTTCATTCTGGAGTTTATATAAAAGATATGGTAATGTTTTCCTAATCTCTTTAATAATATAATTGTTGGTATTCTGTCCATAATTTATATTAACAAATTGTCTTAATATGAATAATTGATGCTTTTTGTGAAGCAAATTTCATTGGCAGTCATCAATATTTTATGTACCTTATGAAAGCCGGACGGTAAATAGATTGTTCTTGACGTCAAGTGAGCAATATTTAAGCTGTGATGTTGATCAAAAGTTTACAAACAATTTACAATGTAGGTAAAAGGTGGTCTGATGTTGATCTGTCGACGGATCTTTCGATTTTCACAGGTAAAAGGGGAGATGTTGTATCAGAACATGCTTTGCCTTGCAACGGGCCATCAACAACCAGTCTTAAAAACAAATTGTTACTGACTTTGGAGCAGCGATAAGTTGCCTTTACGTTCAAGCAGCGTTGTATTTTCCACAGACGAGGCACACATTTACGTCTGGTCCTAAGGGGTTGTGTATTTAATTCGTCCTGCACAATCAGCGGACACTATCGATCTCTTCAGAAAGGTTGAAACCTGCAATGACGAAATGGTTCTTTTTTCTCTATCTCTGGGTTCCTTCGGGGCTTTGACGTTCTGCCAACATCCAACGCTTAATACCAATATACAAAATGCCAAAGCGTTCCATCTGTGAAGTCTTGAAATTTTATCGCCTTCCTGATTGTGCTCTTGTTTTGATTTTCCTTACAAAAATAACAGTTTTGGCAACAACAGAATATTTAATTCTTTAAGAAGTCGTCGTTTTGTTTGTGATATAGATTTTTATATATAATTTACAGCACCTGTTAAGTTCTACATTTTTGCGTGTGCAATAATCGTACATTTATATAGAAGCACTTAAAATTGTTTTCGTGCATTCAGTTCATTTTCTAGACGTCGTAGTTGTTTCCTGGCGAAAGTCTTTGTAATCGGACTGGGTAAATGTGATTACTTAACACTATTTATACTTACATAAATAGAAAAAGCTGCTACACAGCATTCCTAAAGATTTCTATGGATCTTTATGTTCATAACTTAAATCATTTTCTGGTGTTACATTTGATCCAAGTATCTTAGGGGTAATATACGACAGGTTAAAAGACAACCTTTGTCGTCAGTGACGTAAATTCTCAACGTGATACTTTGAAAAAAAACTCGTTAATAGGAGTAACAAGAAAATAAATTCCCTTTCAATCAAAAATTCTTAGTAAAATATGTAGTTCTTTTATTTTCATCTTAAGAAAGACATGTTCCCCAGTCACGGGATTGTATGAGATACGACGATGTAACTATATAATTTAAACCGCTAATAAATTTTACATGAATTTATTGTCTTGTTTTTTATGCATGTTGATATCATGAAATATTAGCAAGCAAGATTTTTAAACGAACTGAACAGCTGGTCTTTGACAATTTATATTACTATTGAGGAGCAAAAGAGGAAGTGACGTCAAAGAAATAATAAATTTTTAGTTGACCACTTTGACGAGTATGTTATGTTTGTTTAAAAACAAATTTTAAATAGGCGTAGGGACAACAGTGTAATTCTTGATATTCCTGGTCATCACATGTATTAAAATAATCTTTGATATCACATTGTCGGAACAATTACAAAATCTAATCGAAAAATCGTAAAAACAGAGACAAAATCTATAACTGATTAACTGTAAAACAAATACATGACCTCTCACTTTCCTAGCTTGGTACAGGAAATTCAATAGAAAGTGACGGGGTAAACCTAATTTTATGGGCCAAACCTCCCCCTTAGAGAAATGATGCGGTCATGCAAATGTCTTCATCACAAAGTAACACACAATCCGAATAGACAAAACAACACCAGTTAAAGATAAAATAAAAATAAATAAAAATAACAAAGGATCGAACAGCCTGTTAGATGCTTGACATCCGTAGTGTACAATGCCAAACATGAACATCGTATTAAAACAGAATCCTGCTCTTCAGTTTGACAGATTCCGAATACAAAAAATATTGAAATAAAATAACAAGTATACATACTTAATATGTTTGGGTTTTTTTGTGTGATTCGTGTTGTTCAATCTGTAGCTTTTTGTTGATCATTGTGCGTCCTTTTTCCACTTTGCCATTGTATTGTCTGTCCATTGTATTGTCTGTCCTTTGATTTTCGACTGCTGATTATCCCTTTGGTATCTTCAACTTTCTACTGTTCACGAATGTTTTTGCTTTGTGTGTTTGTAAATTCTTTTTTTTCTCTCTCCTTGTTTTGTCTTTTTGTTTATTTCATTTTGCTTTGTTTTTGTTTTGTTTTTGTTTTTTGTTTTTTGTTTTTTTTTGTGTGTGTTTTTTTGTGTTTTTTGTTTTGTTTTAGGTTTTTGTTTTTTTCACACAACTTACCATTATATAACTGCAACATAGAAAAAAAACCAATAGAATATCCAACGGTGGTCACTCTTTGGGGTTAACATTAAAATTTCTTGATAGTTTGTTGCTTTTGTTTGGAGGGAACATTCCATAAAGACAATACTTTATCAATTGAGTTGTTTACACATGTCATAGCAAAAATAAACATAACAATTCTACTTGCGTTTTAAGA
Organism: Gigantidas platifrons; assembly: GCA_002080005.1. Classification (NCBI taxonomy): domain Eukaryota; kingdom Metazoa; phylum Mollusca; class Bivalvia; order Mytilida; family Modiolidae; genus Gigantidas; species Gigantidas platifrons. Next base: position 1,094,309 of record MJUT01006372.1, on the reverse strand, counting down.
AATTCATTTTTATAGTTAAATATTTCTAAACTTTTAGTTTCTAATAAATTGTTCCTTTTTATTTAATCTGAAATATTACCAAAGATGGTGTTATACAACAATTAATAATATAATAATGATATGACGATTGTAGGGTTTGGCCCATGTTAGTCTTACCCTTACTGATTATGTACGTTAATAACAGAGCAAACAAAACACACAACTTTACAACAACAAAACAAAACAAAATGGAAGCTAAAATCCAGATATATTTTTGTCTGTTATTATAAATAAACAAAGATAATAATTATGGAATGTTTGTGGTAAAATAATGCCAACGTAGAAAGTAGGGAATCATCATTTTAAAGAATTGCAAAAATAAAAGAATATTAATAGTAGTAATTTGGTAAATACTTTTTGAAGGTTTTAGTTATCTTTAATTTTATTTTAGCGTATAATATTTATTACCGCCGTACGATTTTTCCACAAATATTCAGAAATAATGCCTTATTGTAATATTTAACTTTTCAAAAGAAAAATAAACATACACAAGCTACTCAAAAATTGTAAGAAAAGACTAATGAAACATTTTAACATATTTTTATTTTTTTTTCCAAATGACCAAAAATACTCTTTCAGTTGAAATCAATAAAAATCAATAGTTACACATATGTTATTCTTCTTTGGAGATATGTTATGAAGTCAGTGACGGATATTTAAAAAATTACGAAATGTTTTTATAAAGAAAGAAATGTACAATATTTCAATATTTTCAAGTAAATAAAAGTGACAACCAATGACGTAAAGTATCATAATTTTTAATCAATTAATTTTTTTTTTCTAGTTTAAATTTAAATGATGTTGATATTATAAATATTAATATTTCAAAATATTTTAGATTTACGTGTCATTTTCTGACTTTGTTATTTCCGTAAAAAAAAAAGAGGCATCAAATACACTTTCTGTCTTGGTACAGGCAAAAGGTGGCGGGGTTAAAATATTTTTATAGCGTTTTAAACATTCTTTGATTAAAATTGATTTAAAAATGCATTTTAATAAAACAAAATTGTAACTACCTTATATTGTCCGTATCCTTTAAATATTTTTATATCCGGTGCATGCCTTATATTTTAATCAATCCACAGAGATGTGAACAAATTCAGTTGTTACATTGATCAAATGAACTCCCATTTCATATTTCTGTTATGTAATCTTCAATAAACTTCATCTAAAACTGCATCAAAATATTGAATTTATTGTTTCACGAAGAAAACCAATAGTTTTCGTGTTGTTATTCTTCAAAAGGTACTAAACGCACTTTTGCTTCCAATGTTTACAGGCGCTTTTGATATTTGGGTTTGCACAGATGACTCATTTCATTCTTTTTGTACTCATTTCAGGCCTCGTACCAAAAATATGTTTAGATAAATATTGTTAATGTGCTAATGTTAAATTATATATTTTAAAATGTCTGATCTAGTTAAAGAAAAATAAACGGAAAATTGGGTAACCTGACATGGTTCTGCATCCACTAATTTGCCTGGAAATCTACATTTTGAAAATTTAATCGTTTCCAAACAAAATATCTATTATAAAAAATATTTTTCTCCATCCAATAATTTCTTATATTATTTTCTATTATACTCTAAAACGTCATTAAATAAAATGACGAAATAATGATGTGTTTCTCGTATATAGATCGTGGATGTTGACCATGATAACTATTTGTTGTCATTCCCGATTTTGCAGTATCGAAAACAAAAACGAATTAATCAGACTGAACAAACAAAAAAACTGACAATGTGAATGTGAAAAATTAGAAGTCCTAATGCTAACTATGATAAAGAATATTTACTCCATTTTCATTCTTGAAGAACTAGGTATGGTTAAAAATTTGAATTTATTCTTGAAGAAATAAATATGAATAATATCATATTTTTGAGTTCATTGATTTCAGATTAGAGGTGGTTGTTTGTTTTGTTGATATTAATGACATTGTTGATTATCACTGTTTAAAATTTCTTTTAATACTGAGTTATAAAATCTTCTTTTAAAACATCAAAATAATATTTTCTCCGGACAAGAACTCGTTTGGTCTTTTATCAAGAAAAAAAATGGAAGATTCACTCCACGTTACATTTATTCTAGAGAGAGAGGTAGATTTTAGGTGACTCTCCTAACCAGTATTCTTTGTGTTATTCCTATATCTAGAATACCCATAACTAGAGTAACAAAATTGTTCTACAGATTTATTATCTGTGATATACTCGTAGATGAAATTTATTGATTTGAATAACGTTCTGTGTTGTTGTGTTTTTGTTTTGTTTTTCTTCGTCTTGTGTACACAGTGTTGCCAGTTTCTGTGGATTGTCAATATCTGATTGCCCCTTCTGTATTCTCTAACGTTTATTTATTACTAAACCTAAGGTTCGTTTCCCTCAATCATATACAACCTAAGCCGATATTAGATATCCTGTTGAGGCCTTTTGTTTTCCTTGCTCCCACAAAGATGTTTATTTGGCTTTAAAATCTTTAGTCTTTGAATGTACATGATGAACGTTGTATCATCGATGTGTCGTACCCTCACGTTTGGATATCTACAGTCTTATTCATGTCACGTGGTCGCTACCTCTGTCTGGAGGACTGTTAGTCGACAAAGGTATCATCCTACCTAATTATCGGTGTCTCAACACTGACACGAATTACAAAATATACTCATTATTGAAATATACAATTCCGAAATAGTGTAATTGATTAAAACTAAGATTCATCTCTCTACGGCAGAGGTACTGATTTTGGCGATCTTGTTTGGACGTTTTGTTATCTCTTGCTAAAATATTTTTGTGTTGACTTTTCAATCTTTTGACTTGAGCGTACCTTATGAGGGCTACTCCAGAAACGGGTGTTACTAAATTATATATCTACATTTTTATTTCATGGCTTTTAATAATAAGAAGATAGATCATCAAGAATGAAAACGGCAACTCTTCAATTGATGTTAGAAGAAGGGTGGTATTTATAAGAAAATGCTTTAGGCATCTGTCTTGATGTAAGCATCCCATAAGAACAAGTACACAAGGTTGAATCATAAATTTAGAATTTGTACAATTACAAGAAAGTGGGTAGCTGTCAATTTTCAATATCTATGTCCGAAATTATTACAAATCGTACTCCTACTAGGATTTTTAAAGGTGTCCAAATGAAATGAGACTCGCGTTTAAAGGGTCATTCATATGTCAAATAACGAATAGTATTGTTCAGTAGGGTTCGAATGCAGAAATCCACCATCCCAATGGATGCAATAGCAATCCACCAATTGATTATGGACAAATCCTAACGGAAAGCTCATATTTTGGAACCAAATAAAAGTTTTCAAGACTAGAAGTTATTGGGGGTCGGGAGATTGGTAGTATATTTAAATCTAAAATGATTCAAATAATACTTAGACTCGATACAGAAAATGAAAACACACCATTGAAAAAACCCTTTTAGTTCATAGTTGCCAGTATCTCTGGATTGTTCATTCTTTATTACTTCTTCGGTTTTCTCTAACGTGCATTGAAATAAATTGATCGATTGCATGATAATTATTGCAATGATATGATCAACAGCAAGTAAGCTTCAGTATTAAAATTGAAGGAATTTGTTTTAAATTTTGTCAATTTTCTGATAAAATATTAAAGACAATAAAGGTTATATTATCCCCATATCCATAAACTTTTGAACATGTGAACATCATAAGATCCTTTTAAATAAACGCCAGAGAACACCGAATGGACAATCAATAATGGACAACACTGAGACACTGACAACATAGTGCACACAAGACGACTACAAATAAAACAAAAACACAACACAATAGGTGTTGGACACAACTATGATGAAGCAAACATAAATAACGCAAACAAGACAGTCTGTAGAAATGAAGACCTTTGCTTACTGTACAAATATATCATTGTAGAAATGCATGTCTTTTGTGTTTTAATGCATTATGAACAGAAATGTTTAAACAGCGATGGTCTTATATGACTTTTAAAACAATACAGTTATTGTTGCTATTCATAATGAATTGAAAGTTTATTTTCATGGTTTGAACTAGTACGAGAATTATGTTAACATATTTTAATATCGGCACTTACGAAAATCTCTACCAATCCACAGAAACAACCTAAAGAAGCCCAATGCTTGTTTTAACGCGGAAAACATAGTACAGTAAGAATGTTGCTCGATGGTATATCTGATGTTGTCTGTGCGGCAGAATGTGAAGGCACACATAAGCCTATATTAAGTACAGGAAGTTATATGTACACGAAAATAGATCACGAAACATGATGCTGAAAATCCTTGCTTGAGACAGGCACACACATGAGGCCTGGTTAAATCGGTTAATGGGACCAAACCCTCCTGTCTTGATTCATGGATATCCAACGTCAATACATATATAAACAAAAGATAAACACCTGCACAGATTTACTACCTATCAAATAGACTATATACTATCACAAAATTGAATGACAACAAAAACATCGACCGTACAATAGCACGGTCAATGAATGCTCGTAGTTAACAGACTACTAGCTAGGAAGATCAAATCGATTGGTTAAATACCTTCACTCTTTGGACTGAACAATCATTATCATTGACAGACATAAGTGCGAGAACGAGTTGCTTGTATTTTTTTAATATATTTATTTAAGGACGATAAGAATATAGCTATCCTGTATTCAAACTAGTTATGTTAGAGATGGGACGTCACATGTTAGGTGAATTGCTTACCCAAATAGTATCAAGTTAAATAACGGTCTTTATCTTTGTCGAAATTGTACACACGTTGGTGAATTGTTTGTGTTCAGATCAGCTGTTATTGACGATACTATTAGATTTCGATACCAGTTTAGCAAACGAACTATATTTGGACTGTTATTTGGTATATCAAGTCGACAGATAAATTCTTAAGTACCTTCTTAGCTTCTACTTCAGGAAAATTCCTTTATTATTGATTCTGATGTATATGCTTATAAGTAAAAGATTCTAAGTAAGGTTAAAATGTCGAAGATTTTATATTCATGTGTAAATGTCAAAAATCACAAAAACAATATATGATCTTTGGAGCATATAGTGGCCTATTATGTTAAAAGAGAACTAATCCAATAAAAATAAGTGGTAAGTTACTGCAGCTGTCCAATGCCTTTAGTGGGAAAATGTTAATAAATATTGTATTGCTAAGATATCGTCATACCTGTTATAATAGAGATAAAAACGTAGATATCTAATTTAGTGCGCACCGCGCATTCCTGGAATAACCTTTATCAGGTACGTTACTGGAATAACCTTTATTAGGTACGTTACTGGAATAACCTTTATCAGG
>MJUT01006372.1:1075303-1088355 GCA_002080005.1 Gigantidas platifrons | reverse complement strand
CTGGAATAACCTTCATCAGGTACGTTACTGGAATAACCTTTATCAGGTACGTTACTGGAATAACCTTCATCAGGTACGTTACTGGAATAACCTTTATCAGGTACGTTACTGGAATAACCTTTATCAGGTACGTTACTGGAATAACCTTTATCAGGTACGCCTACAGTCAAAAGATGGGAAAGCTAAATAATTTGGAAGTCTTTGAGGGCAAGTAAACCAAGAATACAAGAAAAAAACATCTAGATATTATCAGCTATTTCTGACGTTTCCTGGTTCTCAAATAAGTCAGTGGTACATAATAACAAAAACAAACAAACAAAGGGCAATAATACTGTTCTAGAAAATCTCCAAGGGACACAACAGTATCTACGTTCATCCCGGTTTTTAGTGGGGTTCGTGTTACTCGATCTTTAGTTTTATGTGTATGATTTGTACATCGTCCTTTTGTACATTTTCTTTTGGCCATTGTGTTGTCTGTTCTTCTTCGATGTATGGATTCTGATTACCCCTTTGGTATCTTCAAACTCTTCTTCCATTATTTCTTAAAGGAAATTATTACATTCAATTAAATATTTTCTGCGAGAAATTCATATATAGTTTGTTAAGACAAACATGTCAACATGTTCATGTATTTCCATGCGGTGCATTCTGAATCGTAGTGGATGTTTTTTTTAAAGTGGCCTCTGATTGTTTGATATTGGTATCAAACTGGCTTGCAGTGTGTGTTAGACATGTCTCACTGCACATTCATATTGAGTATGAAGAAGAATGTCAGTTACTAGCTCAGTGTCAAACTACTGAAATTACTACAAATTGAGAACAGAAACTTCAATGCACTGAATTTGCACAAAACCTTACATGACAGTCAGACATATTACAGTACATCAGTATAGGATTGAACTGTCTATATTGAATTTTACAGATAAAAAGCTAGAAATGGGTTGGTGGTAATATAGATTGTTAGAAAAATAAAGTTTTTGATATTATATAGCATGTTACTACCTCATTTATCTGAAGAAATATTACTTCGAAAGTTTTACCGTCGCCTGAACATCTGTGTCAGAACAGATATCGGATATGTTCTGTGTCAGAACAGACATTGGATATGTTCCGTTTGTCGTAATCACCATTCCATCCTGTCCTCATCCGGGTTTGTACCAAGAGTAACACGACGCGTGACATTAGTTGAGCGGGAATTGCCTACTCTTCCGGAGCACCTGAGCTCACGCGGCAGTTTTAATGGGTGTCGTGTTGCTTAATCCTGTGAAGTATTTTGTCGACCATTGTTTGTATAGTTGTTCTTGTTTTCATTTGGTAATTGGCCTGTCTGTCCTTCTCCGAATTAATGGCTTCTGAATATCCCCTTTGTATCTTCAAATGTTTTTTATAGCTTGTCAGTTAGTAGAATAAAAGATCTGAAAACATATGAAATATTACAATGGTCAAAATAGTCTTAGCTATATAGCTGTAAACATGGCTAACGTTGTTGCGTGACTCATATTCGAGGGCTTGTGGACGTAATTGCCAATACATTATTAAAATACGTTCGTCAGAGCATAGAAAATTACCACACTCTGTTATTGCAGTATACTTATTTAGTAGACATGTTCTTGTTTGTAATTTAATGAGATAAAGATTGCATTTCATTACGGTATTATCTTAATAAAATTAGCTTAATCTACATTAAATTTACCACTATACTGCAAGGTATTACATTTCATAGATAAAGAGGAAATTGTTTGTTACGAGTGCATAAATGTTAATCTCATTGAAAACAACATTCTAACATAAACATCTGTATTATCCTAAATTTCATTTATATTTAATTAAGATGTCTTAACTTTTTTGTCTGTTTGATTTAATCACTGAGAATGATTTGTTAGTAGAAGATTAATTAATTAGTTGATTATTGCTTAACGTCCAGCGAGCAGTATTTCAGTTATATTCAGGACGAGAACACTAGGTAGACACGATATAGAAATGAAGGAGGAGGGATGTGTCATCCAGGCAACAACTTTCGACTGTGACTCGACAAGTATGGAAAGTTGGTAGGGGCGAAAAATGTTGTATTTTGTAGCGACTACACTACAATGTGCCATCTCTTTTTTGAAATATACACAACAGGTTTTAGCGTGCAGGAAACGTGACACTCTACAAAAATGTTATCCACTATAGTTCATGCTAAGGCTTTTCGTAACCCACTTGCAAAAGGCACGCCCAATCCACCATCACTGGACGCGCTGATCAGTCATGTGGGTATTACCATGGGAGAGACAACATGCATTCCACTGTTGCTGTCGATTTATTTATTAATTTACAAATTAGAATAGCTAATGGTGCTTATCAAACATTTTGTATCTTTTCCTTTGAATTTAAAAGAAAGTAGCCTGTCTGATACAAGATGCTGTATCACCACACTGTGGTGATAAAAGAATGGCGCGACGTTGCATGTGATCTTCTCTACCGAACTATTTGATCATGACGTCATATCATTAGAATGCGGAGTAAAACACATCAATATGAGCAACGTTAGCAAAGCAATAGAATGAACGGCAACAAATAAACGTGACGTCATGCAAAAAATGTAGTCTCCCTCAGAGTATTGTACAAATTTGTTAATCTTACTTCGACCCTTGCTATTTGCTTAAAATGTGTTTGTATTGAAATGTTAGATAAACTTATTACATATCCTATAGTGTGTTTGTACAATACTTTGTATCAGGTCCTGAACAAACCGCATCACAACTCGTCGCTATCGTGTCTCTTAGTGATACTGGTTCACACAACAGGCTCGACCTGATACAAGGTCTTGTACCACCACACTATGTATCTAATAGATATTTATCTTTACGGTTCTTGCAGACTGAGAAATTATTTACCAATTTTAATTTTCATTTAACCTTAATTCGGTTGTTTCGAATCATTTCCATTCCGTCAAAATTTTGTTATTTTCGTCTGCCAGATCACGTGATTTCGATGGAACTGCTGATCCTGAGCTTCCGGTGTCAATGTACACAACAAAAACTCCAATCGATATGTGCCGTTTTAACGTTCGATTCTCAAGTTAAAAATATCTTTACATTTTCTGTAAAAGACATATATCAATTAAATTATTTTATTTGTATCAAAGACTTCAACGCAGAGACAAATAATTCTTTAAAATTAAATTTGTTTTCTTTCTTTATTTGCGGCTGTCAGCATCATGAAAGGAAAACGATCTGCCTTTATGTATATATTTCTTATATAAGACATATAGTGGGGTACCGAACACCAGTATTTATTCAGCGGTTTCCTTGGCGTCTCCATATTACAATTACTTATAATCTACCGCATCTACGACTATGATATGCTGACGTTGTCACAGTAATAGCGTAAACACCGGAAATCGCCTGCCTATTTGTTCAGACGTCAAGACACGAAAAAGACGGAACGTGGTCGGAATTGACATGATTCGAAACAACCGAATTGAGCAAATACTGTTCTTTTACTAAATAACCCATGTTTCAGTTCACACCAACTAGAGCAGGTATCTGCCCTTGTGTCTGTGTTAATGGCCGTCAATGATCCACGTAAATGATATCTAAAGGAAGTTATCACTTCTTTCCTTCAAATCTCGAACTGATTAAAAAGATAGATAGATATATATAAACAACAATTAACACAACAGAAACAACTGAGTAAAATATGTAGATAAACAATATATGTAGGATGGTTTTCATCAGGAAGTCAATGACAACCACGTTAGCCTGGGCTTTCTTACGATCGATATTGCCAGATTACAACCCTCTAAATCGTACATATGACTATTCGATATCCCAGTCAAACGGTAGAATTTAAATCTATAATTTGACTAGATTATAAGAGGAAACCCCATTGATCTTAAGTTTGTTAGTACAAATAACTCAGGTTTCTGAAGCACCAATCCTGTGTCATATTTCACAGATATTTCCGTTGATGTTCATTGGCAAGGGTCTCCCGTCATATAATTTTCCCTTAGTCAAACAGATAGACTTTTCTTTCCATTATTCTATCAAAGGTGTAATTTTCGGGTGTTTTCGACCTGATCCAAAAAAGTATGTACCAGTCCACCATTAGAATAACTCCAATAAAACACAAAATATATTGAGATAAAAATAAAAGTAGGGTTTGTTTTATGCAGCCATTCGAATTCACTAATAATGATTTTGCTGTCTTGACGTATTTTATGGTGTCCTTTAATTTTCGTTATATTAGTTATTGGTTTTTCTAGCTTTCAATACTTGAATAAGTTATTCTTGTTTTCATCTTTAGCTGCGGGACCGTAGCTCTTATGGTCATTGTGCTGTTTACTGATAGGTGCGTACCATAGAGCTATGGATTTCTCTATAGTAAAAACTTTCGACTCTGCGAAGTGAGCATGCTGCGCCGTATTTTCGCAAATTTTTGTCATGAAATCGGGTGCGAGAACGATCAAACATATATATTTCGTTTCGTTAGATATTTATCTACATTCTTCCATACTTACTTACCTATTGATATTCATTTCTAGCTCATTATCATAACAAATGTCTCATTTGTGACAAATCCCGCCTACTTCGTCGGCCATCTTACTTCTCTGGTAGTCTCGTTCTGAGGTCACGGGATTTTCCAAATATAACCCTAAGCCGCAAATACACGTGTTCAGTTTGTTTACGTTTTACCGAAGATGTTGAATGAAACTTTCCTTTATATAAAGAGATAAGTCAAAACAAAGGAGTTTGTTGTGTTTTTTATTGAAAATGTTAATTAAATGGTTAAAATCTCAATTTCCTTTCGAAATCGTGGAAAAAACATTTTCGGTAAAATGTAAACAAACCGAACACATGCACCCGATTTCATGACAAAATTTGCAAAAAAAGCGGCACAACATTTTCACTGCGCCTAGTCGAAAGTTTTTACTATAGCTCTATGGTCCGAAAATATAAATAAAAAAAAAAACAAAAAAAAAGGATCTAAAGAGCTACGGTTCCACAGCTATTTCATCTTATGCTTGCTTAAAATGATTCGTTCCATAATAAATTTGTAAGCCGGCCATTTAATTTTTTGCCTTCAAGCAATGCTAATGGGACTATATATATATAATTTCTTCCATCTTTTTTGTTTATTTGTTTTTTGTTTGTTTTTTGTTATGTCTTTTGTTGTGTTTGTCTTCGTTTTGTGTAGTTTGCGAAATGTTCTCTGTGTCCCTGGATTGTCAATTTTCTGTCAGGTTTATGTATTCCACGCCACAATGTACTTTGAGCAGAACTGAATATTTAACAAATTTAGTGCAATTAAAATAATGTGATACATTGTATATAATTTTGTTTTAATGAAGAATGACACATTTGATTCTGTGATAATATGTTACGACCTATATCACAATGACCTTAATATGTTTTTTGTTCTTTGATGAAAATGTTCATGTATGATTTATGCTAATTTTAATATATAGTAGTCGTTTATTTGCGATTATTATATAATTAGACGCAAACATTGGTACCCCGTTTATGTTTGCCCCCGTTGTAAAGGGGTAGTTTCTGAATAAAATATTATTATTATTATAACAAATACTATGTTAATATCGATTGAACTATCATTATGACATGTGGTTTTCTTCGTAAACAGGGGATGTCGTTACCGTGATTGTAAGATACAGATGTAGTTATATTTACATCTACCTATGCAATCATGGTCTATCAACACAACCGTGTGTAGTTCGATATTTGCTTGTGTCGAGTTGAGCTAGATACAACATGTATGTGATAAGGTTTGTCTGTAACCTGTGGTAGGTCAGTGACTTCTCCGGATACCCCAATATTCCTGCACTAAATGTTTTCGCTACCATATAACTGATATATTGTTAACAGTAGGTAGAAACTTCTACAATGTTTGAAATAGAATTAATAACAAATGCAGTGGCCATTATTACATGTTTGGCCATTATTTTATGTTTTTAAATTTTATCAATGTCTTGCGGCAGGTTGGTTGTTTTCTTTGGGTACTCCGATTTCCTCCACTAATACAGCTGAGCGTCCCTATTATCGTAGCTTGTTTGGCACAATAATGTGTGGTCTTGTTCTTGTTTTCAGTTTTCTTTTGTTATTATAATTTTTATATCCCAATGTTTGTATGTGAAATTTAAATTTAAAAACGAAAATTGAGTATTTAGACAAACTTCATAAACATGATCAAGTCTTGACCACCCGGGTTTAAATTGCAATATATTCATAGTCAATTGAATTTAAAATCCATCGGGGTTATGAATAAAATCCATGAGGGTATGAATACAATGAATAAAATCCATGGAGGATAAGAATAAAATCGAGAGGGGGTATGAATAAAATTCATGGGGGATAAGAATAAAATCCATGGGGGTATGAATAAAATGATTAAAATCCATAGGAGATAAGAATAAAATCCAGGGGGGGTATGAATAAAATCCATAGGGGATATGATTTATCCTGGTGTAGTTTTTAAATTAATTTAGATGAAATAACCGTATACTGTTAAAAACACATTCTGTCGCTCCAATGTTTATTAATCCGATGATACATAAATAAAATTTAGTGCGCGCGACGAGTTCTGGAATAAATTTCATCAGGTACACTCAAAGCAAAAATATTTGAAAGCCATATAATTTATAAGTCTTAAACAAAGGGCCTAAACTGGGGAACCAAAACCTATACCTGTGTTATTTTGCGTAGTCTTAAAATTACTGGAGTGTGAATTTCATTGATTGGGTTGGGGATTTTTTTTNNGGGGGGGGGTTGGAGGGGAGGAGGAGTTAAGAGTCAGTTATCAACAATCTCGTTTGATTTACATGATCAATGAACATTTTAGTACAATTAAGGATAAGCTTTTAAAACAAACGTTAATTCGAAAACAATAATACAACACATAGACAACTTCATAGGGAGACAAAAGAACAAACAAGACCTTAAAATATAAGGTGCTGCAAAAGATTCATCATCACACATTCTAAGATTTCACGTGTATTAGAGTCCAATATTATAATCCTACGTATATGGCATCAGAACAATAAACGTTTTAATCATAACGACGAAAATATGCATGAGATACGTTGAAGCATGAAAATCTAATACACATTCTACACTTATCTGTAACAAAAGTTAACATCGGTCAAAGTCATTTTGAATTAAACAAATAAAACACTTGAACATAAAGTGGCAGGATTATTTCACTCTCTTTATCATTGTTCTCCTCATGAAAGAAGAACTACAGTATTGATGACTTGGGTGAGTGTGTTATTGTTCTTTAACGCTAAATAAGCAATTTACCATCTATTTCATGGCATTATATTCGAGGAGATGATTATCCGCTTTGTACAAGATAAACACACTTGGTTGCTACCTCGCTGAAACAATAGTCCACGGCATTTGAACAGATCATCCAACCGGTCTTTGCACTTACTTCTTAATGCTCCATGCTTAAAGGAAAAGCAACATATGCCAATTTTATCGTCTCTGGTTTCATTTGAAAATACACGTTAGAGAAAACCGAAGGGGCAATCAAGGATGAGCAATCCAGAGAAACTGGCAATATTCAACCAACTGTCTAGCGTACTCGGGGAGATCATACTAAGCGTCACACCGCTGATGCAGTCGCTGTATTGTTGAATTAGGCGACACTCTATATAATGTTGTTTGGAAATCAGAAAATATGGCCGATCATTACTTTTATAATTCATTTAACACGACATAAAATGGACAGTAGAACAGACAATCGATGTAGCAAAAAAACTTGATTTAATAAAAAGGAAATCAACGCTCTGTTCATTAAGATAATCACTGCTAAATTGTTAAACACCATTGAGTTATTCATTTAATACTTTCTGTCATTTATATTTTTTAAATTGTGACATAAAATTCTCTTTACAATTGTTTTTGGTAAGCATAATTGATACAACTTTAATAAATTTGACTACATTCAGGGGCGGATACAGTATTTCAAGTTAGGGGGTGCAATTAAAATAATGGGGCCAGGCGGAGCGAGGCGCGAAAATTTTTTGGGTATTTCGTGTGAAAAATCACGATTTTACGCAAAAAAAATCATATTTTTCCCAATTTTAGGTGGGGGCGCGCGCCGGGTGCGCCCCCCACCTCCCCCCCTTGGATCCACCCCTGACATTAGCATATTGCAAGAAATGTTTGAAGATACAATTGAAGCAGAAACGTTACAACTTATGTTGACTATATTGACATGTCGTAAAAAGAATTATGCGTCATACGGTTTTATTTTAATCTGGATAGTAAATAACATATTATAGCTTAACTGGAAATCAAATATAGTCATGCAGCATCACCTGTGAGATCACGCTATACAAGATTATAGATATCAGAGTAATGATTCAATTTCCGATCCATTCTAATACTCCTTTTTGATTTGAGACCATTCTAGCATTTCATCTCAATCGGATTCGTCATCTGTTGTTCATCCTCTGCTTAATCCCTTAATTACTAGCAGAACATGACACATCAGTACTTTATGTCATTCTGTTGACAATTTTAAATACATTTGGACTTTTAAGTGAATATGTTTGAAATGGTAGATTTCTATGTTGGTCTGGTGTATTTATGTATACAGTGTTTATGTTCGTACGGTCGTCAATGATTACTCATAGCTAATGAATATACAAGTTCCATTTTACAAAGGACCTCATTGGAAATAAGATGAAATGCTTTCATGGTTTATCCTTCGCTGGCATATGCATTCTGTTAGGGTTAACCAAATCATGGTGGCGAGCGTAAAACTTGGTAACCTTTGATTAAGTAGCTTCTTTGTTAGCAGCAAGTAGCCTCTATCAAATCCTGATAGGTAGCACAAGCTCAGAAGAGATGTACACTTCATGTGTAGGTACTGCTGAAATGTCGATCAATATAAATAGAAAGTTCACAAAAACAAAATTGAAATAATATCCTTTGTTGTAAATTACGTTCTCAACCGGCCCTCGCTGTCAATTACTCGCCGTGTGTCAAGGTATGAAAGATAGTATCATATTTACGCAGTTAAGTTAACATAGAACAGGAGAAGAGTTTGAAGATACCAAAAGAGTTATCAGAATCCGTAAATTGAAGGACAGAGGCAACACACATTTGCATTTTAAGATGCAATTGAAAGTATTTGTATTAGTCTTAATATTCCACATTTTCACCCGTTGTTATTGTGTGTAGTAATCATGACGTTCGAAAAAAAAAATTCCTTAAAGTGAACGTGGTTGAATAGTTGTGCGCTTTAATATCTGATGAAGTTTCAATTTCGAAGTCACGTTTCAACCTTTTGACCAATCACGTGGAACTTTCTAAATGAAAAGAACATATAATGTAATTATACGACTTGAAAGCCAGGATTTGCTTGTGACGTTATTGTCGTCAAAAAGTATATCTACTGTATGTTGAGTATAAAACTGAAAGGATGTAAGTTTGATCCTTTTTGCTTCCATTTTAGCAAAAACATGTGACTGTCTTGGGTATGTTTTCTTGTTTTAAATGGTTTTCCTGCCGTCCTTGATATTCATGGTTTATCGTTTGATATAATTCAAATATTGAATGAAAAATATCTTATATTTGCAATTAATTTAATCACTGAAGATGGCTACAATATTTTATAACCTGGAAATAGTAGTTTAATAGTCGCATACACTACACACGATATGTAATGCTTACTTTTTGAAAGACAAAATACGGTGATCAAAGTTTGATAATAATGATTTGATGGATGTTGTTTACCTAATTAAATATGGGTCACTCGGTATATCTCTTCTAGCTCAGTAATTAACTGATTCAACTTTTATTTGTTTCTTGGTTCAGTTAAATACAGTATTTAGTCATTCAATTAACTGAATTATCGAACCAATCAAAGCAATTATCTTAAAAAATATTAGAATGCGATGATAGCATCAGGCGGCCAAGTTTCCGTATCAATATACCTTTTAATTGGGCTTTTCTTGTATTTGAAATAACTTAAGCAATGTTATAGGGAACCTTTACTTTGACAATTTGATTAATTAGTGTTGTTTAACGTCACGTTACCAGTATTTCAGCTATATTCATGACGAGGTTAAGCTTACAACCGAACATCATTTATTCAAAATGGTGGAAATTGGTTGGATCTATGAATGGACATCAGAAAAAGGGGGATATATATTGGATAGAGTTGGAAAATCTTGTCTTGCAACAAGCCACATTGTTCATTTTACATATAAGTTACTAGGTGGCCATCTTTGATTTCGATTTGCACTAAAATCACAAACTTGGATCCTGACCATCCACGGAACATTCTTGTAGTGTTTCGTTTACAATCCTTCCGAGGTGAATTTTAAAACGTTGTCCTTTAATATCCTATGTTGCAATGTCTCATGTTATGGCGGCCATTTTGACCCCGGTTTTGCTGAGAGTGTTGAAAGTGGTGTTAATTACCCATAATCCTAATTGCCTTGTCTTACTTTTGGACAAAGTCATGATAATGCAGGCGCGTAGCTCCCTATACACCAGCACGCAGTTGCGTGCACATCGGCGTGCTGGAAAAAAAATAAAGAGCAAAAAAATAATAAATAAGGAATAATAAAAAAATTTAAACAAAAAAGTGGAAAACAAAGTCTCGTTGTGTTATAGGAAATATTACGAACGAACAAATCGCAACATTGTATGAGACATACCAGACTGACCACAGGGGCTTGTTACGATTTTGTTTATCCCTCAACTACTCTAAATAACAACAAGGGAGGAATCTCAAATGTCAAATTTTCATACAACACTTTTTCAAAATAGTTTTGTATTGGTGTCGTGACCTGATTCGCCATAATATTGGTAACCATTTGAAGCTTAATAAATATATTTTTGATATTTCGATTCCTTTTTGTCATCATCTTTACCTATCTGCAACTTTAAAGCAATGCTTCACAGAATTTGCAATCTGCGAAATCTCCTTCGATAGTCTCCATGCGACAGTACCGGGCCGAATTCCTACGTGTGATTTGATTGGTCGGTTATTTTGAGAATTAAATATTGGTGGCAAATTTAATCTTTGCAATCCTGACCCTAAAAATAACCGACCAATCAAATCGCACGTAGAAATTCGGCCCGTACTGCCGCATGGAGACTATCGAAGGAGATTTCGCAGATTACAAATTCTGTGAAGCATTGCTTTAAAGTTGCAGATAGGTAAAGATGATGACAAAAAGGAATCGAAATATCAAAAATATATTTATTAAGCTTCAAATGGGTACCAATATTATGGCGAATCATGTCACGACACCAATACAAAACTATTTTGAAAAAGTGTTGTATGAAAATTTGACATTTGAGATTCCTCCCTTGTTGTTATTTAGAGTAGTCGAGGGATAAAAAAATCGTAACTGTGGACTGACCTGACATGTAATTTAGACGAATTCAAGAGGGCGAACACGCTGGAGTAGAACACCTCGCGATCAGATGCCAACTTCACTTTGTGAGACACTTGATGCGGTAAACCCGGTAATATATCCTTCTATAGATACCATCTTGTGTATCATGTTGACAATGCCGGTAACAAGTGCTATCGCAGAGCGATCGTTCAGTGTACTACGTCGGTTGAAGACATATGTACGATCAACAAAGAATAACGATAGGTTGTCATCGCTAGCATTAATGCATATCCATCGCGATTTCAGTGTGGATTTAGACAAAGTTATGGAGAAGTTCGTGTCTGCTAAGACACGAAGAACAGATTTTGGGCAATTCTAAGTAAATTCTGTCTAACAAAATCATGAAATCAATGTGTTGCTTATGTATTCAATTTACCCATGAAAACACCTCAGAACGCACCATTTTGCATCTAGTCAAAACATTTTCTGGTTGCTTGCACTGCAAAAAAGGCTAGCTACGCCCCTGTAATGTGTCCGTGTGAAGGGACGAGTCTACCTTTGGACTATTGTTTCAGTGAGCTAGGTCTATGCAAATCCGACATGCTCTGTGTAACCTTTTCAAAAGTCAGCTAAACAGTCTGTTAACGATAACTACTTATCCCGTAACGTCAAACTAAAGTGCATCTGAAAGATTTCAAGAATCCGGTTCGAATTAAATACAATGGTTTGCCCTTCGTTTATTCATGTTTCCTTTGAGATTCAACATTGACTATTCGATCCAAGTTTGTACCTGAATTAAGACATGGATCATTTACCATGCAATGGAGAATAGTATTGGCTTTTTAATGCCATAACAATTAAAACAATACGTACCATAGTTTGGATAGATTGGTTCATGTGATACAGCGTTTAAACGTGTTGATCTATAACAAACCGATAACGCACCATTTCATCGAAAAAGTTATTGTTCTCGCCATGATATAGTTGAAAAACTGATTACTTGGACTTACACAACACCACTCACTCATTCACCAACTGATGTTGTAAATGTTAATATAATATAATGTGCCTTGATTAAGAACTTGAGAACCTGAACAGTTGTAAAGAATATGTCAGTGTGTCAGATGTCAGATGAGTAGTCATCACGACATGGTTGACCGTTACGAAATATCAATATCTCAAATGACAATGGACATTTCCCGTTTTACGTATTCATTTTCTTTCCTCTATCACAGACAAGACGTTTACCGGACTATGAGTAATTCGGTGGGTGTCTTATTAGAAACAGGAACTGCTTACCCTTCACGAGCACCTTGTCTACCTCAACATTTTAGTTTTCTTTTGTTTGTTTGCTTTGTTTGTCTTCGTTCTGTGTCCTGTGCCCAATGTTGCCAATGTCTCTGGATTGTTCATACTTGATTGCCACTTCAGTCTCTGGATTGTCCATGCTTGATTGCCACTTCAGTCTCTGGATTGTCCATACTTGATTGCCACTTCAGTCTCTGGATCGTCCATACTTGATTGCCACTTCAGTCTATGGATTGTTCATACTTGATTGCCACTTCAGTCTCTGGATTGTACATACTTGATTGCCACTTCAGTCTCTGAATTGTCCATACTTGATTGCCCCTTCAGTCTCTGGATTATTCATACTTGATTACCACTTCAGTCTCTGGATTGTCCATACTTG
>MJUT01006372.1:1053060-1074721 GCA_002080005.1 Gigantidas platifrons | reverse complement strand
TACTTGATTGCCACTTCAGTCTCTGGATTGTCCATACTTGATTGCCACTTCAGTCTCTGGATTGTCCATACTTGATTGCCACTTCAGTCTATGGATTGTCCATACTTGATTGCCACTTCAGTCTCTGGATCGTCCATACTTGATTGCCACTTTAGTCTCTGGATTGTACATACTTGATTGCCACTTCAGTCTCTGGATTGTACATACTTGATTGCCATTTCATTCTCTGGATTGTACATACTTGATTGCCACTTCAGTCTCTGGATTGTCCATACTTGATTACCCCTTCAGTCTCTGGATTATTCATACTTGATTGCCACTTCAGTCTCTGGATTGTCCATACTTGATTGCCACTTCAGTCTCTTGATTGTACATACTTGATTGCCACTTCAGTCTCTGGATTGTCCATGCTTGATTGCCACTTCAGTCTCTGGATTGTCCATTCTTGATTGCCACTTCAGTGTCTGGATTGTCCATACTTGATTGCCACATCAGTCTCTGGATTGTCCATACTTGATTGCCACTTCAGTTTCTGTATTGTCCATACTTGATTGCCACTTCAGTCTCTGGATTGTCCATGCTTAATTGCCACTTCAGTCTCTGGATTGTCCATACTTGATTGCCACTTCAGTCTCTGGATTGTCAATACTTGATTGCCACTTCAGTCTTTTGATTGTCTATACTTGATTGCCACTTCAGTCTCTGGATTGTCCATACTTGATTGCCACTTTAGTCTCTGGATTGTACATACTTGATTGCCACTTCAGTGTCTGGATTGTCCATACTTGATTGTCACTTCAGTCTCTGGATTGTCCATACTTGATTGCCACTTCAGTCTCTGGATTTTCCATACTTGATTGCCACTTCAGTCTCTGGATTGTACATACTTGATTGCCACTTCAGTGTCCTCTAACGTTTTTTGATACACACTAACTCAGTAAAGTTATTAGGTTTGACAAAACTATTGCAGCAACATATTTTGGTTAAACATGTATCTCAAGTTAATGCGTCTATAACTCATAACGTGTCGTGATCGCATGGTTGTTGGATTTATAATTACCTATGCAATCGGTGTCTATCACCACTAAAGTTGCTGATAGTGAGGTGTACTCGATACAATATTATGTGATGAAGTTTGTAAGTGACTTACAGCAGGTCTGTGGTTTTCTCTGAGCACTCCGGTTTCCTCCATCAATAAAACTGACCTCTACGATATAACTGAAATATTGTTGAAAGTGGCATTAAACACCATAACCTTAACCCTATATAATAATCTCGTTCAAATGTTCTTTCTCTCAGTGCAAATACAACGTTTTGTTCTGATGTATATTCTTTATCTTGTTTTTATCTCATTATTACATAATGGAAAGTAAAAACAAGATATCTAACATGAATGTTGTGTAAGGCTTTTGTAGTAGTAGAAAATAGATGTGTTGATACACTTCTGTTCAACATCCGTATTCTCTCAAATGTATTATTCTCCAACAATTAAC
Source organism: Gigantidas platifrons (assembly GCA_002080005.1). Classification (NCBI taxonomy): domain Eukaryota; kingdom Metazoa; phylum Mollusca; class Bivalvia; order Mytilida; family Modiolidae; genus Gigantidas; species Gigantidas platifrons. Next base: position 1,073,228 of record MJUT01006372.1, on the reverse strand, counting down.
TCACTTATCTAAATAAAACATAACTACAAGATACAAAATTAACAATTTATTGCAGTCTCAATATTTTTCAATAATGAATGAACTTTTAATATAACAGACTTAATTTTCTATCGGGACAATATTGGTAACAAAAATCAATGTTAATATTATAACTGGTAAATTAGATATGTTTTCATCACATTAGGTCTGATTGATTCTTTAACTTAAAAGTTAATCACTTCACAGTCAAGTTAAATTACATTAACAGCACTTTCGGTTAATTTGTGGTTATGTTTCATCCATTTTCAGTTGATTTGGGAACATCCCCGAGGTGTATGAATATTGCTTAATGTTGTAGAAATAGTGCCGACAGAAATTCATTACATTGTGTGGCAGGTTGTCAAATGTTGGTGTTATCGACTAATGGCGGTGCAGATTTCTTACTGATATTAAGTTTATTTGCAAATGAAGCTTCATAGCGATAAAAATTGTCTGATAGTGTCTTTTAGTTCATCAAACATGAATGGTTTGTGAGAAAATGACACTTTTAAACTAGGTAAGATATTCATAAATTGATATAAAAGATAAAAAAAAAATTAAAAAAATTTAGGCCAACTCTAATAAATATTCCATTTCAAGAATCCGACCCCTAAAACATACAAAGAAGTGTGAATTTACATCTTAAACTATTCAAGCTAAATTGAGACAGTAACCAGTCTACGATAAGAGGTAAAACAAATATAACGAAGTATATACTAAGTGTCAGAGTATCTTATAATTGAACATATGTAGTGGATTTACTTTTTCTGGCCTTAAAAACTCACACGATGTTTCAAAAAATGAAAAATGACTTATTTACAAATGCATATAAAGATCGCAATCGGTCACACGTACATGCGTTTCTGTGTTAAAATGAGTTTAATTAACAAATTTAATGGGAATCAAGTTTCATAATCATGTATTTATGAAATATATAATTTTCATATTGTAATGTAACGTTCATTCATCTTCAATAAAAAAAAAAAAAAAAAAACTTTCATTCGAGGGGAAATTGGTATGGTTTTGTTCCGTACGGCATTCAAACCGGCATGTCAATTTAATACTGAAAATTGAAAGTTTACAATTGATATAGAAGGTTTGTACGAACAAGCATCGTGTCACTGGAGAGCTATAATGACGAATCATAATGGGACCTTCTGACGAGTAATGAAGAATTTATCACAAATTGATCTTCATGACTCATACCTAGATTGAAATGATAGTAACCCATTTTTCATTTGGTCATTTGTCGTCAACTTTTTATCATTTTTTCACAATACACACCTTATTTCTTAAATATATACAAAATTAATAAATATAAAATATATCAGAATGTTCTTGCATGGTACAACGCGAACGTAGCTTATCATATTAATGAAGTTTTTTTTCTTCTTTTTGCATTGATATTTTGTATTCCAATTACAGTCAAACCTGCCCATGTGGTCACCTCTTTTAAGATGTCACCTTTTCTTGTCCTGATATGAAAATATTCATATGGATTGAACCTCTTTTAAGAGGTCACCTTTCTTATTAGGCCACCTTTTCTGTGACCCAAATATGACATCTTAATACAGGTTTGACTGTGCGTCAAAAATATGCGTGGTTTTATTTATTTCGAACGTACCTCTTCAAGAAAAACTTTTTTTTAATGAGGCACTGTAAATCTCCATGAACACAAGCAGTCATGTTAAATCCTAATTTACAACAAGAAATTCAGGAGATATAATTCATTTGTTCGCACTTTTTCAGATTTTCAAACTCATGAAATATCATTGTACATTTCAAAGTGATCAGAAAAAAAAACGTTTTCATTTAAAAATGAAACAAAAATATAACAAGAATAACAAAAATTTCATAATAAAAAAAATGTCATACCAAATATTTGCGTAATAAATAAGTTATATGCTATAAATGATTATCTACAACCAATTAAAGAACATAAATATAAATATGTCAGATTCCTGCATCAATTAAAAATTATGCAAAACCCATTTTAGTTATCTTACAAAATATAAAGTGACCGTCGTGATCGTATGGTAGTTAGATTTACAACTACCTATGCAATCAGAGACTATCACCACTAACGTTGTGAGTTCGAATCACACTCATAACTCGTTTCACTCAATAAAAATGACCCCCACGATATAACTGAAATCTTGTTGGTAGTGACGTTAATTATCATAACCCTAGCCCCTATTAAAAATAATCTTAAGAAGTTGCCAGGACGTTAAAGAAATATTCAATATCTAAAAATCAAATTAAAACATATTTAAAAAGGGGATGGGAGCAAGTCACATTACCGTGACACAGTCTTGTTCCAGGTTTTAATTTTTATATGTATATTAATTCGTTTACTTCTGTTATTAAATAAATAAATGCGATCTATTATAATTCGTACTGTGAGTTCGATTCACGCTCATGGCGAGGTGTACTCGATACAACATTACGTGATAAAGTTTGTTAGTGACTTCCGGTAGGTCGGTCGTTTTCTCCTGGTATTCCGGTTTCCTCCACCATTAAAACTAATCGCGACGATATAACTGAAATATTGTTGAAGGTGGTGTTAAACATCATAATTCGTGCGTTGCATAGTAAATTCGAGTTCTTAAAATATATTTATTCTACTCGTGGTGCCTTCACGTGAGAGAAGATATGGTATTTAGATTTACATGAGCCAATACAGTTACCTCTCAAATTTGTGAATTCCACCCCCCCTTTTTTTTCTCTGGTGCTGTGGTGTACTCGATAGTGGCAAGGTTTGTCAGTGAGAAAACAACGCTTTCTTCTACTAACAAATGAAACCAACTACCACAATATAACTGGAATATCGTTGGAAATTGGCGTTTAACACCCATAATCGTTATCCTAATATATTAGTTTATTTCGCATTAATGTTGATAGGAGCAATGCGAATTTAATAAAATTGTCTTTTTATAAATAAAAATAATTATAACATCTATATGTACAAATATGTTCACAATATTTCAGTATGTACATGTATTAATATATGTGTCACATATATATATAAATAATAATTAAGTCCAACCAAACACTGTTTTTGAAATACAATTCAATTTCTCTTGAACGCTACCATTTTCACACAACAGCACATGTACCATTTTAAATCACATTGTTTGTATTTTTCGTGGATACTTTTGTGGTTTTAAAAAAGATACGCATTGTCGTAAATGTCTTTGTTGTCAACATTCCATAAAGACTTTAGATAGTCCGCAAAAAAATCTGCAAACATTCTGAAAAAAAGCACTGTTTTAAGTCATCTACGGTATAGCTTGTTTATAACATTGATGTATTATGCGGTATACGTCACGTCTATGTGCTGTCTAAATTGAAGAGGTAGAACGTAATAGTAGTATTCAAATCAATTTTATGTCATTGAAACACAGCTATAATGTACATTACCGTAAATGTACTGATAAAATCTCTTTTCAAACATTCGGAACGGAACCGAGCAGATCTCTTAAAGTGCCAACATCGATGTTGCAAACAATTGCAAACTTGAATAGAGCAAACATTGCTTAAACTAGCGAATCACATTGAATCTCACAACAGTAGTAAATGCATAGGTTTTTTTAATTTCTTCTCTCTATCATTTACATGAGTTTACGTCTATTATTCTTTCACATGTTTTACATTTTACATAACAGCACCAATGAAATTTACACTGGCATCTTTCAACTAATTTTCGTTTAAATGTGTTGTATCCTCGTCCACAACACATTAGTCTACAGCCGTCCATACCGGCAGACATTTTGTTACATTCTCTTCCCACAGTTCCTAGCGAACCAGTATCCGGATCCGCTACACAATAATCTGGAGATTCGTCAACATATATAATATCGTTTTTTGTTGGTTTATTATGTCGTCTATTTTTCCGAGTTAATCGTGTTCCTCTTTTATTAAATTTTACTTCTACAGCGCCATCATATCGATCTTTTAATCTTTTCCCTACTTCTCTAAAGGGAGGTAATGCTTGCCAGCATGTTTTTAAACTGCAAGATCCGGAGACGCCATGACACTTGCATGCTACATTTGCATAGTTATATATAGCCTGAAATGAAAAATAAAAATGTCCGTTAGAATTGATATTGTATATAATAGATTTATTGGTTCGTGTTTAACGCCAACTTTAGCAATATTTTAGCTATATCGTGGCGTGAACAATTCTTATATTAACTTAGAAACCTAGTATAGTATATAATTGAACGACCATAGAAAACAGAATATCTTTAGAAACAAGAAACAAGGATTTAATAACATAGGCAACCAATAACTATTTAGACTGAACGTATTCCAATTTGGCTAATATTACAAGTACAAATAACATTGTTTGTTCAAAAATTTAAAACCCATTGTCTCTTAATAGTACAAATGTATATATATTTTCTAAAAATAATTTATTTTTTAGAAATACGACCAATTAGACTTAAATATTAAGAGGTGAAAAAAGAAATTCGGAAGTTAATTACATAAACGCATTGTACAAATAGCATTAAAAATACCCCCAAACTCTTGACACCTTTCATTTCAAATATTTTTCTAATTGCTCAAAATTATTTTTTTAATATGCGTATTTGAAGACTAAGCAAAATCTTATCCCGATGATTCATATTGATTGATTTAAGAGACATTTGTGTCAATGATATCTGCAAAAAGATTTCCAAACAGACTTACATTCTGTTAACCTTAAAAATCTTAATGCATAGATATATAATGGTTATTATTTAATTATTATGTTTATACACTATACTTAGTATGTATAAACTGTCCTTTAACGACGATTTATAGCCAATTGAACTAATTGGTGAGTCGCTGCAGATGATTGTATGCAGGCATTTAGCCAAATATATACATAGTTTAGATTGTACTCAAATATGACAAAAACTGACATATTAAGTGCAGGTGTTAGTTTTCTTACAAAATGGTGTCCGTTTTTTATTTTCAGTTTGACACATGTTTTGTGTTGTATGTATGTGTTACCTTGACTTAATATAAAACGTATTCAAAATGTATAATACAAAATATCTGTACCGACAATTAACATAATTTTATTAAAGAATAATTAAAACTCTGATATGATTTATATGTTTAATCAACCTAATTTACAGTTTCTAAATAATGTACTCGTTAAAACGAAGGTTCATTTCCCTCGGGCATAGCTAACCTTGGCCGATATTGGGTAACCTGTTTAGGCCCTTTTGTTTGTTTGCCCGAAATACTGTTTTGTGGCTTACCAATCTTTGGATTTTGAGCGTACCTAGTGACGGTTATTCAAGAAATGCGTTCTTTGTGTACTCTAATGTTGGAATATACATGTTTACCCTTAAAGACTAGTAATAAAAAAAAATTTAATTGTCCTCCTTCAATTCGTCATCCGACTTTGAATCTGTAAACATTCGAAGTCAAAAACCAAGATTCAAAGAAGCCTTATCCAGAATGTACCAATCAAAGCAGAGATCCAAGAACCAAGAACAGAACCAAAAGATCGCAATATTAGGAACGATATCGGCAATAAACATTATATATGTGTTTCACGTCTCTACTTCATGTGTCCGTGCAAGTGTTTATGCAATAAAGCGCAGGAGAACTTTAACAAGCAACAATATTAATCATAGGAGTGAATTATAATTGATAATGTCTTTCTATTTCATCCTTTTAGTTGATGCTGAATTGAAATGTATTCAAATAAAAAGTACTTCTATCTAAGGCAAAAATAACTAGAACATGTTTCAAAAGCTTTGAGGTTTAGTCGTGCACAACTTTGTGTTCTGTGATATATGACATATATATATTCTGTTCTGTGAATTTGTAGTGTTCTGTTCATTTATATGTGTTCTGTGAATGTGTAGTGTTCTGTAAATTTATATGTGTCATTTACTGTGTATTTGTAGTGTTCTGTTTATTTGTATGTGTTTTGTTTTATTTATTTGTATGTGTTCTGTTCTGTGTATTTCTATCATGGTGGTCCGTTTAGTTAGAGATTCTTTCTTGTGTGGATACTTTACTGATTCTTAAATATATTCACGTGAATAAATATCCAACCATGTGTGTACGAATGCATGCGTGAGGGTTTGCTATTTGTGTCGGATTTTCCTTATGTGGCCTCTTATTTGATTGTGCAATTGTTTTATGCTATTGTAATCATATTTCCATTAATTTAAGTAATTTTGCGATATGATATCAGATAGTTCAATATATGACTAAAGGTTTTGAAGTACAGAAATATCAAGAATTCCTGCAGAGGATATATGCTTTTCAACATCTAAGAGTTTATGTCTGTTCAGCATTACTTAAAAACAATCGTGCTTGCTGTTTATCTATGACGTAATACATAATAACTTTAAATTTTGCAGAAATAAGATGAAAGCAAAAATACGACATCGTCAAAACAGTTCAAATTTACTCGGAAAATTGCAGAGACAGAGGCAAAATCGAACATATACATGACAGTTCACTCCCTGGCTTCGTAACAGCACATAAAAAAAGTGCCGGGGTTAAATTAGCTTTATTAGCCTAAACCTCAAATGAAAGGGAAATGATGCCGTCATTTAAGTCTTTTCCACATGTGAGGAAGATGATGAACATCACATATTAGTGTGTGAGCAGTGTTGAAAATAAGAATGAGTATTCACTTAAGGGTGTAGACCTGGGTTACCCTAAAAATTTTCCCATCATTCAATTTTTTTTAAATTTGCATCATGGAATAGTTATGTCTAAATGCATTATCTGCCAAAGTTTCAAAAAATTTCACCGTGCCGTTTTCCCCATAGCACATCCTAAATATTGCAATTTTGGGGGTATTCTTGACGCCAGATGGTAATACTAGTTTCGGAAGATTCTAATAGATATGCACATTTATTTCTGATTGAAAGGGAATATTTTGGCTTTAATACACTTGAAAGTGTTGTTGTTGAATAAATATCAAATATCTAGAATATCTTAATATCCTGTTTGGAGATAATCACGTGCAAAACAGTGGAAACTGCAAAAAAAGGGGGGATGCCCTGAGGACCACTTTGGTATTAAAAATCGGATTCAAAAAAATCCTGTCAATTAATTTCCACCAAAAAATGTCATACTGAAGAATGGACACATAGACATCATTGCATCAAATTTTACAAACTTTTACCGTCAGATTTTTAAAATATTTAAATTTATATTTTTAATGGATGGCACCCAGAAAATAATGAAATTATGAAATTGTCAAGGAAAGGTATCACCCACCCATCCTTTGCTAGTTTCTTTGTTATAAAAAAAATAAATACTTACCAATAACAAAAAGCTTATGAATTCTTATAATTGACAGTGGATGTCCAAATTACCAAATGACTGCATTTGTCTTTTTTATTTTCAGGTCGGATGGGGAGGGGTGGTTTGAGGGTGACTCTACTTGATTAATTCATTACAACAACAAAAATCCCCCCAAAAAAACACAAACAGCCATCCAGCGGTATTGTTTAATTCCTTCAAATTCTGTGCTCCAGTTGTATTCATTTGATTCTGGTTATTCTTTAAATGTCTTAGGAGAAGGGGCAGCGGTATAAGAGAGGATCAGACATTACAATTTTTTTTACCAAACATAGCTTTCTATTTTTTTACTACCACAAAATGAATTTTGCTCTAAAGTTTCATAATATTTAACATTCTGGTGTATATGTTTAATTATTGTTTTTTGACAAACCTTGAAATTCAATAGAAAAAGGTTGCCACACAAATTGTGTTACATTTCTGGCATTTTTGACAGCATATTTCGATGTACATTTTTTCTAGAAAGAGATATTTTAATGATATTTTGTGGGCACCGGAATATAATAATAACACACTGCCTGACACTGGCATAGGCAGCAATAAGATATAAAAATACAAGGAGCACAGCCATGGAAAGGTGAAAGGAAAAGGAGTCATTTTATTTAACTGGCCATATCCAATGTAAACAATCTTTGTCACCAAGAAGCTTGGAATTGAGCATTCTCTATCCAGAGTTGTCGTTCCTGCTACGCTACACAACATCTCTGTCAACGCTCATTACACAAGATTTCTGTAAAATTTAGAAACAGTAAAAGAAATCTACTTAAAATTGTTTTAATTATTGTAAATATCAATAAAGATGAAAATAAATCACTGATTTCAAATCAAATCTCTCTTAAAAATGATTTGTGATCGTTTTTAACTTTTTAATTTTTACCTCCGCAAAATAGTTCTCCAAGAAGTGGGGGGTAAAATAATTTTTAAGAGAGAATTGATTTGAAATGAGTGATTTATTTTCGTCTTTATTGATATTTACAATAATTAAAACAATTTTAAGTACATTTTGTTGACTGTTTCTAAGTTTTACAAGACTCTTGTAGAATGAGCGTTGACAGAGATGTTGTGTAGCGTAGCAGGAACGACAACTCTGAATAGAGAATGGGAATTGAGGGGGGATTTTCAAACGCACAGATGATCATATATTTGAGAAGACACTGAAAATAGAGTTATCTCCCATACCCCAGGCCTACACCCTTAAGTAGTCGCCTACTATATTAAATTTCACAAAAAGATGGAATTTTTCATTTCATTCTATTACTTTTATAAAACTATAGTTAATAAAGCAGTGCATTCTGGTACCTTCGTTTGTTGTAGCCGATCTTGGCTATCCTGCTTAAGGGCTTTGGTTTTCATGTCCCAAAAAAGCCTAAACATGTATACGGAAGGTCAACCGTTTCCGCCACTGATAAAATCGACTTCTACAGAATGAAATAACAGATTTAACACCCAACATTTATCTTATTTCTAGTCCTCGTATACCCAATATTTCAATGTCTTGTAATATCTTTCTCAAGGTTTCTGTTTTCAACACCTCTGAAGATATTTAGCAAAACTTTTTGTTTGGTATTGTTCCTTCTAGACGGATAAATCTCTTTTGATATTTATAGAATTCTCTATTCTTTGATGTCTACTCAAATTATTGATGTTCTCCATTTTAAAATAACATTATTTTTGTACTAACGATTAGGATCGTCAGTATTTATACAGTATATACTGTCTGATAGTTTGGTCTTTAATTGAGAAAGTCGTAAATTTAAAATTTTATGATTTTTAAAATGTAGAATCATAAAGTGAATTCTCTCAACTTTAACAAAAACGAAACAATAAATCAAGTTTCGCCTCATAACTCAAATTAATGAATTTTCTCTTATAATTTTCATTGAGGCAAACTAAGTTTAATTCCTGTTTTACGGTTTGATCCAAAGAGGGACACATAGGCTAACATGTTTTATTGTCCTTTTATATGTCTGCTTAAAGAATATTAACCTTGAAGAAATATCCCTTCTTACATTGGCCGATATGACACAGGAAATATCAATGTTTAATAAAATTAATGCATCTTTCCTTTTCTTTTCTTAAAGTTGACAATTTGTAATAGCGAAAGGACCCATTTTTTATAGGCGGTTTATTACATTTGATGAAGCAATTTTGAAGTGGAGCATATTCAAAGTAAAAACTCTCTGCCTATGATCAAAGATACGACTACAAATTTTCAATATCTCGAAAAGATAATTATACCTCATCACGTCAAGGAAACTATTGAAGTTACAATCTATTCTGAGCCACCATCGAAATATTTCAATATGGAAAAGTAATAATTCCGTTCGGGCGTGTAGAGACGCGATGTGTTTGCTTATTAATTAAGTCCCTTGGGTTTTCTTAAATCATTTTACAACAAATTGGTAAATTAGATAAGCAGATTATCTTAGTGCATAATTGTATAACTGGTTTTCACTGTGGCCAAGACCACATATATCTTAATATAGTTAAGATTCAATTCTGACGTTGGTTCAACCAGTATACATTTCTGTGAACGGCATATTACATTTATTTCCTCGTCCATAAATAGATGATTTGTTATGGTGATATGCATGTTTGATAAGAACCAGCTTGCTTTTTCATGTGCATGTATAGGCATATAATTCCTCCATGCTGAATTAACCCCTCCCTTTTGTCTTACTGTCTTTCATGGTGTATTTCATCTCCTTCTTCTTTCTCTATAGAATGTCCCACTCTTTGTCATGACGGATACATACTTCCATATTTAACGCCACCCTTCATAGAATCAAATTAGTCTAATCTGTAACCCATTCTAGTAAGAAGGAATTATGGTGCCACTTTCAACAATATTTCAGTTATATCGTGGCTGTCAGTTTTATTGGTGGAGCAAACTGGAGAATCCGGAGAAAACCACCGACCTGCCACAAAGTCACTGACAAACTTTATCACATAATGTTGTATCGAGTACGCATTGCCATGAGCGGAATCTGAACTCACAACGTTAACGGTAATGGTGATAGGCACTGATTGCACAGGTAGTTGTAAATCCACGACCACGATGGTCACCATTATAATAAGATGAGTCTTCAATAATTTTTCGTGGATAACCACAAATTGACAGAAGAAAACAAATAAATTGAAAAGCGTTGATATTAATTTTAAAATATTTAAAAAAATATATATATGTTGGCATGACAACGCGGTGAACTATTCTTCAAGATTTCACATGAACAACACAAACGTGGCGAAATTAAACCAATGTCATCCTAAACAATATTGATAACAACTGGATCAGTTTAAGTATTATTGTATTTAAAAGAACAAAAAGCATTTCAAAAGTCTTTAAGCTGATCTAAGAAAATATATACATGCAATTGTATATACATACGTTAGGCATTTATGTTTCTTCCAAAAGACTCTATTCGTACAGAAATACACAAAGCAATCCGTTTGGTTTTTTGGGTTGTTTTTTTTTTTTTTAAGAAATTACAAATGTATCACTAACAATAGATTTATGCACATATTATTAACATAGCGATATATTTGAGAGGGTTAGGGTTATGGTGTTTAATGCCATGCTCAACAATATTTCAGTTATATCGTGGCGGTTCGATACTATCACAAAGCATTATATATCATATTGAACATTGTCCTTTATTTTTAGCTTTTCAATGGAATTCCAAATGTTCCACAATCTATAATATTATTATTATTATACTTATATGTTTTGCACGTGTTTTGTTTGATAAATTGCTGTCATTATTCTCTCCTAAGGTTTACCTTTAACCTTTGATAACTATGAAAACATGATCAATCATTTAATCAACAAAATAGAAGAAGTGTCTTTATTACCGTTTAGGTTGTTTGGTTTATGGTATGTTACGCCACTGTTAACAATATTACAGCTCTGTCGTGGCGGTCAGTTCTATTGGTGGAGGAACCTGAGTACCCGGAGAAACCCACCGACCTGTCGCAAGTCACTAACAAACTTTATCACATAATGTTATATCGAGTACAGCTCGCCACGAACGGGGTTGGAACTCACATTAGTGGTGATAGGTACTGATTGCACAGGTAGTTGTAAATCCACCTACCATATGATCACGACCACGACGGCCCTATTACCGTTTACATTTTAGCTGTTTCTGTGTATACTTGTCTGGACTTATTATTTTATTTTTGTTTACATGACTTTCGATAAAAAAAAAATCCCATTAATGAATTATCAAAGCAATTTAGTTTGTTTAAATCACATATATACTACTTCACAAGTAGGTTCGTATGTAATTATAACATTAATTTATTGAATTTTGTCAAATTATTTATTTGGAATAATTTATTATAATTTCAAATACCACTCTATGTAAAATAGTTGTTTAGAAATTCAACACACAACTGTAAATAATATTTTTGCTATTTAGAACGATAATTATGTACTTGCTAACTTTTATGCATATTATTTTGACACTAAGAAGGCCATAGAATTAAAAAAGAAAACCCACCATTCGTTGAATAGATATTCTTTTTAAAAAAGATATGCTTCAATGATATTCCATTCATAATTTTATCAAATCATACCAGAAGGAAACATTTTCACACAGAAAAAATATGTTGCAATAGAAAATGGAAAATATTGAAATAGATTGGATTTATATAAAAATTTAAATGCGCTAACTAATATTAGCTGAAGTTAAATCATGCAGGTAATTAAGTTATTAGTAAAAATCGTCTAGAGGATTACAAAATTACTTGGGTGGGAAATATGCGTATATTTCTTACAATATAAATTGTTAAATAATTTCAACTCCTATAACATCATGTATTTAAAATCTTATTCGGAATTCAAACTATTTCTGTAAAATTATCTTTAAAATATGTATTTGACTAAAAATTAAGACAACATTCTTCTATAAATTACCCAGTTAACATTAATTTATGCAGTATTTTAAGACCTTCTATACAACAAATTCAGAGACAAAATGCATAAAATAACTATCAAAACATAAATTAAAATTTTGTGTTTTTATTTATCTTTTTTTGTTGGTAGTGGTGGTGGTGTCCATCACAATTTCAGTGTAATTACCATGTTCATGCTATCTCTACAATCAATACACAACGGGTGTCATGAGTGGATCAGGAACTGCTTACTGTGAGCACCCCCAGTTGTTAGTAGGATTGCCGCTGTTCAGTTCAGTTTGTCTAAATACACGTTTTCAGGTTTTTAGTTCTGTGTTCTTATACCCTATACGATATCTGTTTAAAAACGGTGTTCGCTACGCCTCGTACGTACGTTTGTTCTGTGTGTGTGGCCGAGGTAAACCTTTCCAAGACATGACTTCAATAAAAAAAAAAGTATATATCTAGCTTAGTGCGCGCGATGCATTTATAGAATAACCTCCATTAGTTAAACTCAAAGTCGACAGAATAGAAAGGCAACTAATGAACAAGTCCTTCGTGAGCAAGAAAACCAGTTTACCATTAGAAATGCTTTGTTCTCTAGCTCCTTGTTATGACCAACCTCCATCAACGAAATGCTGATTGGAGAACACAAGCTCTTTAATATCGTATCAACTTAAGAGATATATACGCCATATGCAGGTGCCAGTGGAATGTTGCTACATATAAATGGAAAGTTCTCAATGGGAAAATTGAAGTCATTTATCTTGTCGTAAAGTGTCCTTCTCAACCGTCTCTCATTCTCAATTTGTACGTGTGGGTCAAGTTATAAAGTTCATATAGCTGTATCATATTTCAAGTTCATTGAGATCATATTAGAGCCAATCATTTTCGAGATGAAAAATTCAAGTGTGAAAATGGAGAATATCGTGAGATCATATTAGAGCCAATCGTTTTCGAGATGAAAAATTCAAGTGTGAAAATGGAGAATATCGTGAGATCATATTAGAGCCAATCGTTTTCGAGATGAAAAATTCAAGGGTGAAAATGGAGAATATCGGAGTATAACCAGTCGTGGTTGTCCGACGATGATCAATGAAGATCTTGTATATGACTTTAAAACGTGCCCTGGAGAACAAATATAAAACCTCTGAACCTTGCAAAATTATTATTTTAACTCGAGTTCACCTCCGGGTTTTAGTGGGGTTTGTGTTGCTCGATCTTTAGTTTTTTATGTAGTATTTTATAGATCATTGTTTGTCCTTTTTCTTTTGGCCATTTTATTGCCTGTCTTTCTTCGACTTACAAGCTTCTAATTACCATTTGTTATCTTTGAACCTTTCTTAAGATAGATTTCTATACCCGTTCACTTACATCCAAAATCTTATAAAATCGATAACTTCAATATCTGCAGGTGAAATTGCATCAGATCGAATCTTATTTGATCTCTCAATATATCAAGATGTGTTTATCTTAAAAGAGAAACCTTATCATTAAAAATGTGGAAATAGAATCAGAAGTGAATCGCTTCAGTTATGATCTAGGCGGTAGTGGTGTGTTTTGCTATTGCAATACGTGCGGGACCTGTAACAGCAATCATCTCTATTATCTGTTAAAGTAGTGTCATCGTCTAGTAGTATGAAATCAACATAAGCAGACACACGTCAATTATCTACGAATTCGCCCTATTCGTTGTATAATATATGCAATATTTACTTATATAAGAAAGTGAAGCATATCTGTAAGCACTATTATGAAAACAGGAATAAGAAAATAAAAAAGACTGGTGCGTTTTAATAAAGTTAATTATAACAAACTATAAAACAGAACCGTATTGTAAAATGATTTCAATCGCATAGTTCAACATCCTATATATATTATTACGCTTTTTTTATAATTGGTTAATCCTTGAAGCAATTAGTTAATGAAGGGATTTCTACTGATGTAATTCACTTATTAAAATCCTAGAAATCCAATAAAGATGTCTATGGTCGGTGGTTCTCTCCGAGTATTACGGCTTTCTCCACCACTAAAACTGGTCGCCATGATATAGCTGAAATATTGTTGAAAGTGGCGTTAAACACCAAAAATCAAAATCAAACCAACCAATAAAGAATACCGATACATCAAATAACATCAAAATCACAAAGATGATCATTTTTTCAACAGAATTTAAAAGGTATTACCGAACTAGGGTCGTTTCCTAACTGCATGCTAGGTTCGTTTCCTAACTGCATGCTAGGGTCGTTTCCTAACTGCATGCTAGGGTCGTTTCATGATGTATGTAGAAAAGATACAACAATTCAGATTTCAGCACATAATGACCGAATATCATTAGATTTAATGTTTAGTCACAATAGTAGGAAACTTTATGATGTATGTAGAAAAGATACAACAATTCAGATTTCAGCACATAAGGACCGAATATCATTAGATTTACTGTTTAGTCATAATCTCTTATGAGGCTATAACTTGTGATACCAAGGTATAATTATTGCTTTCGTAAATCTCGTTCAATGTGGATCCATTTCAAAATGTCCCTGTGTCGAGTAAATATCACTTCTTTCTGTTTCACTTTGACAGTTTGAAACTTAACTTGCAGTTAACATCACATTTATTCCAAGGATGCTTCTCTGTAGAACTAACTGTGATACATCACCCACCACTACTACAAGACTCAGAACTAACTGTGATACATCACCCACTACTACTACAAGACACCGAACTAACTGTCATATATCACCCACTACTACTACTACAAGACACAGAACTAACTGTGATACATCACACACCACTACTACAAGACACAGAACTAACTGTGATACATCACCCACCACTACTACAGGACACAGAACTAACTGTGATACATCACCCACCACTACTACAAGACACATTACATACTGTGATACATCACCCACCACTACTACAAAACACAGAACTAACTGTGATACATCACCCACCACTACTACAAGACACATTACATACTGTGCTACATCACCCACCACTACTACAAGACACATTACATACTGTGATACATCACCCACCACTACTACAAGACACATTACATACTGTGATACATCACCCACCACTACTACAAGACACGGAACTAACTGTGATACATCACCCACCACTACTACAAGACACAGAACTAACTGTGATACACCACCCACCACTACTACAAGACACAGAACTAACTGTGATACACCACACACCACTACTACAAGACACAGATTTAACTGTGATACACCACCCACCACTACTACAAGACACATTACATGCTTACTTTTAGAATTACAACTCTTTGAAAGATGTGTAACAAAAGTAAACAGTTTAACCCTTTGACTGTAATATACGACGTTAAGTTTTTCTTTGATCATGTACACCTTTTCAAATTATTGGCAATATGCACCAATCTTACACCAAACACATTAGTAAAACTAATCTGTTAACTTTTCAATTCCGTGGAAGAGAATTTATCTTATTGATCGAAAATAGCATTATAGTAAATATATATGTTTAGTTAAAAAGCCATAATTAACTTGTATGTTTACATATGGTACATACTGTGCTCGACAGTTCATTTTCCATAAAAAGGTGTCATCTTCAAACCGAATGTTTGCTTCACTGATCCTACCTAAAAGGGTTCAGAGATAGTTTGACAAGTTACCTGTGGTTTGATGACTACACGACCTTATACGTAAACCTTGTTATAATTTATCGGTTATAGATAAATTGACATAAAGTGGTAAAATAATTAGCGTTCACGTCTACAACGTTGAATACAAGAAATTGGCCAATGTAATTTACTGTTATTAATTCTTTTTAATAACAGCAGACAAAATCGGGTTCTTTCTAACAAAGCGGTGGTGATATATTACTGTTAATTTAATGAGTAAATCACAGACATCAGGTCGAAATAAAATATAACAATGACATTTGTTCGGTTTAGGTATATGGTATTTAACGCCACTTTCTACAATATTTCAGTTATATCGTGGCAATGCATTTGTATATATCATATATTGCTAATTTTATTGGTACGACAAGACAAGTTTGAAGATAGCAGAGGTGATCAGAAACTGTAAATCGAAGAAAGACAGACAAAAACAATAGCTGAAAGTAAAAGGACACAACGGCAAGCAATGGTCGACTAACTACTTCACAGAAAGCTGAAGATTGAGCGATTTTTATGCATTTTATTAAATGTATTTGATCATTTTTTTAATAATTATGCGAAGAAATTTTAAGTTGTAAGCTTATACATTCATGGCTATGTTTATAACTCATCTCTATGGCGACACATCATTTCATATTTTAATGTATTGTTATCTATCGTTTTTTTTCTTAGCTTTGTTGAAATAGATGGAAATCTAAAAGTACGGATATCTGTGAATCTTCAATATTTAACAAAAACTTTCAAGCAGAATCACGCCTGTTGAATATGGAGAAAATATCATCATCAGCTGTACTATTAATAGAATTATTTATTACTCTGAATAACAAGGGGGTATGGGGTTATAATTTTTAAACGCTTATTTTATTAATATTTCTGCTATATTGTGATATTTCTGCTATATTGTGATATTTCTGCCATATTGTGGCGGTTCGTTTTACTGGTGGATAAAACTTTTTCTATGGAAGTCACTTACAAACTTTATCACTTAAGATTGTTTCGATTACACTTCGCCACGTGTCACATAGGAACATGTTAATAAAACTACAATACGATCGCGTCCACGATTCTATGGAATAGGGTAAACCAAGGGGCATAAACAGCATAACCACAATCACTTAATGTTTCCTATGGAATAGGGTAAACCAAGGGGTATAAACAGTATAACCACAATCACTTAATGTTTCCTATGGAATAGGGTAAACCAAGGGGCATAAACAGTATAACCACAATCAGTTAATGTTTCCTATGGAATAGGGTAAACCAAGGGGCATAAACAATATAACCACAATCAGTTAATGTTTCCTATGCCTTCGGGGATTTACCTTAGTTTAATTAAATATATTATTAATGAACTGTAAATTTCAAACAAAACTTGACAGTGCACGATGTTTAGATGTAATTGTATTTCAACTATATAGTGTCAAACTGGGTCTATTCTGAACTATATGACAGTGAACATCAGATGTCACTATGCAACTTTTCAAAACAATAAATGAAGATAGCACAACATAATTTCTTAAAATAATATTCACTTCAACTACTTAAACCGAAAAAAAACACCAATCAACCAATCAACTACTTATATTTCATATTTTGGGACACAGGTTTCCTGCATAGAAAACATATTCAATCTAGAATTTCAGTATGAAAATAAAAACAAATGAAAATCAATAACATTTTGGTTTCTATTTATTATTTATTTAGGATTGATTACGTAATAACTATTTTTCTGATATTTTAATATTATTTACCATATATTTGTTTTTGTTTTGCGAAGTAAAGACAATGACACTATCTGGGTGACTATATTCTGTTCCAATAAATGATAATCGATTCATACTTTAAATTCCGTTTATAAAAATCATAATTGATGACATGAATTCGCTCTTTGTGTTTGCTCTTGTCAGATAAGTTTAACATTCCATCTACAGTATACATTGACTATTATGATATTCAATTATGTTAGAATGACCTTGTATGATGTCAACTTTATTTTGAATATTGGTTTTCTGATTGTCAAATAAGACATAATATTTTCGTGTGGTAATCGTGAGTTCTATTTGCTATTAAGTAGTTATGTATTGTGTGTTCATATTGTGGTTGACATTTATTTAGGTAGATGCTCATATCTTCAATAAAAAGACATCACACAGTAGTTTCCCATAAGTGTTCACCATACAAAACTAAAGTGCATTTAATCCCTTCTTTGCGTTCTTCATTTTGTGTCTTACGAGAAGCCTTTGTCCGAACATAGTTTCCCTCATATTCTGCATTATGTTTCTTACTCTTTAGTCTTAACACATTATTTTATCTATTAGAGGTTGATGTCTCTGGATACTCTACTAGTATATGAATTCACCCCGGTTTTATTGGTGTTCTTATTATCTATTAGAGGTTGATGTCCCTGGATGCTCTACTAGTATATGAATTCATCCCGGCTTTATTGTATTAGAGGTTGATGTCCCTGGATACTCTACTAGTATATGAATTCACCCCGGTTTTATTGGGGTGTTCTTGTTATCTATTAGAGGTTGATGTCCCTGGATCCTCTACTAGTATATGAATTCACCCCGGTTTTATTGGGTGTGTTCTTGTTATCTATTAGAGGTTGATGTCCCTGGATGCTCTACTAGTATATGAATTCACCCCGGTTTTATTGGGTGTGTTCTTGTTATCTATTAGAGGTTGATGTCTCTGGATACTCTATTAGTATATGAATTCACCCCGGTTTTATTGGGGGTGTTCTTGTTATCTATTAGAGGTTGATGTCTCTGGATGCTCTACTAGTATATGAATTCACCCCGGTTTTATTGGTGTTCTTATTATCTATTAGAGGTTGATGTCTCTGGATACTCTACTAGTATATGAATTCACCCCGGTTTTATTGGTGTTCTTATTATCTATTAGAGGTTGATGTCCCTGGATGCTCTACTAGTATATGAATTCACCCCTGTTTTATTGGGGTGTTCTTATTACATATTAGAGGTTGATGTCCCTGGATGCTCTACTAGTATATGAATTCACCCTGGTTTTATTGGGGAGTTCTTGTTATCTATTAGAGGTTGATGTCCCTAGATGCTCTACTAGTATATGAATTCACCCCGGTTTTATTGGGTGTGTTCTTGTTATCTATTAGAGGTTGATGTCCCTGGATGGTCTACCAGTATATGAATTCACCCCGGTTTTATTGGGGAGTTCTTATTATCTATTAGAGGTTGATGTCCCTGGATGCTCTACTAGTATATGAATTCACCCCGGTTTTATTGGTGTTCTTATTATCTATTAGATGTTGATGTCCCTGGATGCTCTACTAGTATATGAATTCACCCCGGTTTTATTGGTGTTCTTATTATCTATTAGAGGTTGATGTCCCTGGATGCTCTACTAGTATATGAATTCACCCCGGTTTTATTGGTGTTCTTATTATCTATTAGAGGTTGATGTTCCTGGATACTCTACTAGTATATGAATTCACCCCGGT
This sequence comes from Gigantidas platifrons, assembly GCA_002080005.1. Lineage (NCBI taxonomy): Eukaryota > Metazoa > Mollusca > Bivalvia > Mytilida > Modiolidae > Gigantidas > Gigantidas platifrons. The sequence goes on along the minus strand of MJUT01006372.1, from coordinate 1,053,831 downwards.
TTTATTGGGGAGTTCTCGTTATCTATTAGAGGTTGATGTCCCTGGATGCTCTACTAGTATATGAATTCACCCCTGTTTTATTGGGGTGTTCTTATTACCTATTAGAGGTTGATGTCCCTGGATGCTCTACTAGTATAAGAATTCACCCCGGTTGTATTGGGGAGTTCTTGTTATCTATTAGAGGTTGATGTCCCTGGATGCTCTACTAGTATATGAATTCACCCCTGTTTTATTGGGGTGTTCTTGTTATCTATTAGAGGTTGATTTCCATGGATGCTCTACTAGTATATGAATTCACCCCGGTTTTATTGGTGTTCTTATTATCTATTAGAGGTTGATGTCTCTGGATGCTCTACTAGTATATGAATTCACCCCGGTTGTATTGGTGTTCTTGTTATCTATTAGAGGTTGATGTTCATGGATGCTCTACTAGTATATGAATTCACCCCGGTTTTATTGGAGTGTTCTTATTATCCATTAGAGGTTGATGTCCCTGGATGCTCTACTAGTATATGAATGCAGCCCGGTTTTATTGGGTGTGTTCTTGTTATCTATTAGAGGTTGATGTCCCTGGATGCTCTACTAGTATATGAATTCAGCCCGGTTTTATTGGGGAGTTCTTGTTATCTATTAGAGGTTGATGTTCATGGATGCTCTACTAGTATATGAATTCACCCCGGTTTTATTGGTGTTCTTATTATCTATTAGAGGTTGATGTCCCTGGATGCTCTACTAGTATATGAATTCACCCCGGTTTTATTGGAGAGTTCT
>MJUT01006372.1:1007248-1044245 GCA_002080005.1 Gigantidas platifrons | reverse complement strand
TAACCTTCATCAGGTACGTTTCTGGAGTAACCTTCATCAGGTATGTTACTGGAATAACCTTCATCAGGTACGTTTCTGGAGTAACCTTCATCAGGTACGTTACTGGAATAACCTTCATCAGGTACGTTTCTGGAATAACCTTCATCAGGTATGCTCAAAGTCAAAATATTTGAAACCCAAATAATCTTAAAATCTTTCGGAGCAAAATAAAAAAACAATAGGACCATTGTAAGATTAAAAATATCAAGCTTCTGTTTCACTATGAGATATTCCAATTTGTAAAACAACACAAGAGTCATCATGTTTTATTATTTCGCGAAACTATTAAACCACGTGTTCCTTTAAATCAATATCAAATGGACACTTTCAGATTATGAACATAACCCTATCTGCATTTCACTAAGTACCTTTCAGAATTTAAGCATCACAGATTTGACTCTTTGACAAAAAGCATCTCTACAATGATGCCGATATAACATTCTACTCTCATATATTAAGACGTTTATCACGTAAACATCTAACAACGGTACTGTATCTCAAAGAATATCGTATCTTCAATATCAAATCTTTGGAAATCAGCAAATATGGATGCGATTTTTGTCGTATGAAGTTGACTGATGATGTTTTACAATCCGGAGCAGTACTTGATAGTCGATAAACACTTGTATCACCTAGAAAATTAAACTATTGGTTTCGCATCATGTCTGCGTGTAGCCGGTGTCCATACTTAAAAATCAATGTACTCGTTTTGTTTTCTAATATGAAAATAAACTGCTGTTGTTATCCTTAATTATGCATTTGAATGCATAGGATATGAATCGGGGGTTAGGTTAGTCGTTCGGTAAGGGCAGTTTGAATGTACCTATGGATAACCAAAAGACTTAAAACGCAAAACAGACAGTATAATGAACAAAAGGTTGAGGAAAACAAGACAAACCCTCCTAGACAAAACACCGCACAGAAACCTTAAGATTGAAAGCAGTGACTTTAGGTGCTCCGGAACGGTAGGTAATTCGTGTTCAAATAGTGGTACCCACTTATTACCCTCCAGAACATCGTCCCTTACTCCCGATTTTTGTGAAGATCATGTTTTCCGAATTTGCATTGTGTGTATAACGTTTCTGTGTTTTTAATGTGAATCCTTCCTTTGTTCAAAATTCTAAATGACGAAAAGATGATAGGAACATATTAGGAATGTTTATCAACGATAAATGTACACTAGTAAATTATAAAAGTAAAGTATGAAGACTGCATGAGCATATCAATAATATCCTATATACATGTAGTTTTAAAACGAATACAGAATATCTAAGTCACATAAGATATTTGATTAAACCAACGATCTCAATACAAATGAACAATGACACAACACATGAAGCCAATAATCAGATATAACAATACCATCTCTGATAAAGCAAATGATACCAAATGCTCTCATTTGTAATACATCTCGTGTTGTCATCCTGGCTCTCCATGCTAGTATGGTGATCTGAGATTTACATGTTTCCTTCCTTAGAAACATGGTTGCAATTAGCTCAGACGGAATCAACCAATCCATGATGATGTCCAAAAAAAAACCCGATCAGAATGGGTCTTTGGACTTCATGTCTATTTCATCCCCACAAGAAATATAACAGCAATTCGCTGTTAGCGATTTATAATCAAAACGTAATCATCTTCGATTAATCGATTTGCGACCTGCTTTCTTTATGTTGGCAATTTATTTCCAATACACTGACAAAAGGGATATAAAGTTTTATAACATAAAGGATTAATTCGAATATTTGATTATCGACCAAATATGAAAATTTCAAAAGATTGGGTTGAGGTGCAAATTATCGGATATTCAACAAGTGTTCGTGATCAAGTCTGACGAGAAAAAAAATGCCTGCAAGTTTTTTATCAGTTTTATATTTTTCTGATGTCAAATTTTGAAAATTTATCATATTTACCTTTTAACATAAATGACATAGCTGTTTGAAATTGACAGGAGATAGATTATTTCATGTTTATCCAAGGTTACAGAAAACGGCCTCGTTTGTACTTGTGGTGGGGTAAGTTACAAACAACATACTTTGGATTTAGCCATAGTACAATTGAAATTTCAAAACGGAATTAATGTATGTGTGCATTATTACATGTTTCAGACTGGAATTTTACTCACATCAAGCCCACCTCTATTTCACATGCATTTTTGAGCTACTACAAGAACAACGAGAAACTCGTGTGTACTGCAGTTTCGCGTTTTATTAATGTGAATATCACGAATATTTATTGAATGGTATTCTTATGATAACAGCACAAAATTTGTATTGAAACAAAAATACGGACAATATGGTTTGTGTGGTACAAGACTGTTTCCCAACCTTAAGATCTAGGACGTGCTTCGTCTTGTATATAAGATATATCTTTTACATAAACCAGTGAATACATACAACATTAAGGTGTTATTTTGCTTATAGATGCTTGTCAGTATCAATTTAAAGATAAGGAAGTTAATAACAACTTACGAGGTATTATGATGCAAGCTCTATTTCTTTTAAATTGTTGCATGTTTGCATACTATTTATCAAGAATTACATCTCCAGTTGAAACCCGGAATACAGAAATAAGATCTAGTTTTCTCTTAACTTTATTAACTATTATTCACATTCTGATTGCAAAAACTATTTTTTTAAATTTGAAATGAACAACACCAGTATATTTCATACCAGTTTTGGGGGGGGGAGGTTGAGGTGGATACTGGTAAGAGGGAACTTTCAAACAAACTGCCGGGTAGTGATCTATACCATTTATTTCATATTATAATGTGAAATGAAGTAAACATTTTTGCATTTTACAACATGGTGGTCTTTTAGGTAACACGTCGAATTATGACTTATGATTTTTATTGTTGTATCGGTTCTTATGCCCAGATTATACTATGATTTGGTTATGAAAGTAACAGAAATTCTGAACAATATGTTAGATATGACAGTTAAAAGGGAGTGCAGCGTTCAGATTACACGAGTAACAGAATGGATCGCTAACAATGTGTGGATATGCTTTTATCAAAGGAATAAGTGAGTGCTGTTTTCGTGTTTAATGTGTGAAAACGCCAGTTTAATTAAAAATCATGATCAGCGATAGAACGTATCTAGATCCAATGGAGAATTTTTATGACGTATCGAGGCTGACATATGGTCGATTAGGTGTTCGAACTGTTTTAATGTAAGCAATTAATGTCATTTAACGCCACTGGACAAGAAATACATATTTTTATCTACATTCATGCTTAATAAAATGAGAAACAAAAAATACCACACCCTCAGAGAAGTTCTAAAATCCAAGCAGAAATTCATAGAAACAGAATCAAATTCGATGACCCTAGCATGCATATACATGCCGACTCACTCTCCTGGCATGGTGCAGGCCTTTCATTAAAAAGTGGCGAAGTTAAACTCGTTTATTACACTTGAATGTTGCGGGACGTTTTTATAATAAGAGAAAACAATGTACCTTAAGCTAAATATTAGACAAGGTTCTACTTAAATATATTTTTGGAAATTAATGTATTTCGAAATTTTGCTTGATCCTATCTGTCTGATTCGTGAGGGAATATTACCGAATAAACAGCATGCAGCACAATTGTTAATTATTTTAAATTAACACAGGACAGGATGATGACATCATAAAATCATAAAACAACACCAGATACTATAAGTAAAGCATTTCACCAATAAACATAAATAAGAATCCATTAAAATATCTATTCTTAATTTCAAACAACTTTATAAAATTTACCGTGCAAATCGTATTTTTGTTTTATTTTATAGCACGAGTTTTCACAATTTTAAACAAGTAAAAGAAAAGAATGTACTTTAGATATTCGTTAATAACTTCAAATTTGTCAAACAGTTTTTATTTAGGATCAAGCGTTTGTTCTTAAAAATAAAGGTCTGATTTCAAACAAAGGTTAATCATACTTTATACATCGGTTACGAGACAGTTCAAAACCTGACTTTGTTTTTCTAAATATTCTGTTATTCTACAATTATTCAAACTGCTTTTATTTGCATTACAGTTTTTAATCTAATAAAAAGAAATTGTAAAAAAAACTCACTCCAAGATCAGTTTAAGCAGACATGGCTAGGAAATATTCAGAACAATTCAAAAACTTTAAACTATAGATTATTCAAAGATAAACTGGAATTTGAAAACTATTTTGATATCCTCGAAGACAGAGACCTTTTTACATTTTGTCAATTTAGAACTGTAAATCATAAACTACCGATCGAATATGGGCACTGGAACAATATACAAAGGGGAAAACGGGTTTGTAATTTATGTAATTCACAAGATCTTGGAGACCAGTTCCAGCACTATTTCAGCTATGTCGTGGCGTTATAGAATTTTAACAAACAATATATTTATAATGTAATGTCTAGTTTTACGCATTGTTACATGTTAAGATAACTTGAAGGCGTAAGAAAGTGTGACTCTCTTGATATTTGATCTACATCTGTGAAAAAATATTAAGCAATTTAAGGAGCACCTGCAAAGTTTTGCATCGTAAATGCACGATATAATTTTATAATTACCGTTATAAAATTTCTGACGAATATTTCCGTACATACAAGAAGCAACAGAATGTATATCAATATATTTTTTATTGAAAAACAAGATCTTTCAAAAGAGACATGCTCTGCTTATGATAATCAAATACATACAATTGTGTAACATAATGGCATTCTTGTAGAATATTATTTTGTCGTAAATTCTTATGTATACACAGCGAAACAAATTATACAGGTGTTCTATGGTTAGGTAAATAAGCACCTGTTTCTTTTTAGTGCTCATCAAGACATTTTTCTGCAATTTTCAAATATATATTGATAGCATTACGATAAGTTATATTTTTATGTTATCGTAAATTAAACTTTATTCCACATTTTTCTTTTGAGTATTGACTTTTAGATAGTTTTTGACTAAGCTTACTTAGAGTAATACTCATTTAAAAACATTGATTGCATGTCATTATACAATTTAGATTGTGTATCCATCAATATATTAAATTGAATGAGATGAGTTATGTGTGATAGTTATTTTGCTTGAATGGAACGATTTTTATATTTTCTAATAATAGCATCACTTTTGTCTTACTTGACTTTTTTTCACCTTAAAGTTAAAATCTGAATACTAGCTCTTAACCTTGTGGTAGATAATCTGGTCTGCATAAAGTATGATTCAAATGCATGATTTAGCTTAAATAATAAATGCACATGTTATACAGATTTAATGTGGATGCATGATATCACACAACAAAACACGATTTAGTGTTGTAGGCCTAAAACCATGATAAGGACCATGTGATATGGCCAAATAATTATTACATAATGACACACAATATATACCATTACATTTATACATGAATATGGCTTTAAATGAATTATGACAGTTGCTTTTCAATATACTCAATAATTTAAGATAAGTCACTGCTAAAACTTTCTTTTCACGATCCAAATATTTTAATGTTAATTTGTTTGGTGATAATATTGTTTGTCTTATAAGGAGAAACCGGTATAATTGTATCGTGTCATATAATTTGTAGTTTATTCATCATATACATGTATGTCTACTATGCTCATTTCAGTAAGATAAAAATATGGCACACAAATGGGAATTCAACCATAAATATACTTAGAGATCTCCTAGTTTTATCATTTTAGGCAAATTCTCATGCATAAACTTTTTTTTTCAATTTTTCTTGTATGTCCTAAAGAAAAGTTTGAAGATACCAACGGGACAATCAGAATCCGTCAATCGGAGAAGGACTGACAACAGAATGGACAAAAGAAAAGGACGAATAACGATCTACAAAACATTACACAGAAAACTAAAAATCGAGAAACACAAACCCCACTAGAAACCGGGGTTGAACTCACGTGCTTCGGAAGGGTTAGCAGTTCCTTAACAATTCACACGATGGACATTTGAATATAAATGTCCAGTCATCGTTGTATTTATGTAGATCGCAATAAAATAGTTTTAGTTTTTCTAGGATTTTAATTAAATCGATTTCCGAAATTATTTTGATTGCTGGATTTGCGTTTTACATTATAATAACCAGACGTATCACACGTGTAAACGGCTCAACCTTGTGTTTTACATTATAATAACCAGACGTATCACACGTGTAAACGGCTCACCCTTATACAGGTTCCCTTTTATATCCTATGTTAAATCAAAATGTGCCCAGTAGCAATCGGTACAATCAAAGATAAAGTGGATATGTTTTATTTTAAATATATGAATTAAGGTGGAGTACAGCATGATATTGCCTTGAAATCAATCATTTTACAGATAGCTAAATGCCTTTAGGTCAATGACCATATTTTGAATTTTGCATCGTTTTCTTTCTTGAAATATTTTGGTGAGATCCAGTTTTATAATAAAACGTAGATATCAAAGTTAGTGCGCACGGTACATTACTGGAATAACCTTCATCAGGTACACTAAAAATCGAAAGATTGTAAACATGTACTTTAATACATTTGGAGATTATCGGAATGATTTTGCTATGATTTTTATTGCACCATCATGTGCAATAGTTGTTATTGTCTTGTCTATCCATGCATCTAATTTTTCGTAAACACGTGACTGACAGCTGGGGAAACAAAGTAATATATTAGCATCCTCAATATACGATATATAATTATGAAAAGAGAATGGATATGCGGGATTTCTAACCAACATAAAATCACGAACTGTAAGAAGGAAATGATCTGTGTTAGTTAAAGAGCGTCTAAACAGTGGTGGTCAACAATTCCACCAATACCAACGACCGCCTCTCACCTCAAATCATTAAACATTGAGACCACATTTGCCAATGGAATTTCAGGTCCTGGCTTTCGACAGGTATAAGCAGTGATGCGTTGTTAAACCTGTTAATTGAATCCAAACCCACTCCCTCTTAATAATTAACTGGATCTCCAACATCAATGCAGAATAAAACAAACAATAAAAAAAACATGCATTATTCTTTCTTATTTTAGTTTTAAAACCTTCAACTTATTTGGAGTGAAAATCATAGATACCGATACTCCGTCATTAATATTAACCCTATACCACGTGAAATATGCAACTTGCACTTGACAATATATTTCAGAGTATATACATTTAGGCAGAATCGGGGAAATTTCTATCACAGCTTGCTTATTGAAACAAGGAAAATTACCAAGCAATGGCAACTTGCTGATGAATACACAAATCAAGTACATTGTACTGTGATCTAAAAAAAACTTACCCTTCTTCCTGCTTCGTTGTTATGAAGATTCATCAACATTCTCGACAATTCCTTTGAAAATCGTCCATGATTTTTATCTTTTTCTCTAAGATCAACAAAGTAACTGCCAAATTTATACCCGTATTCTATATTATCACCACACCCACCCCAAATCCAATCTCTAACAAGTTCTTTTGGGCGTAATGCTTTACTACAACTGCAAGAACGAAGTTCTCCATCTCGACACGAACGTGCTATAGCACTAACAACACCAGCTGCTAATATTGAATGCATAAATGCTGCCTCACGGCTTGCTGCAAAAAAAAGAACAAAAATATAATAAACTTAAGCGGATAGGAGAAATATAATATCTATATATGTCTATATCTCTTTTGTTTTAAATACCGAGGTATATTGCTATGCTAAAAATTTTCAACTGCAACTGTTCCAGATATGTAATTGCAATCATGTGTGTGTGTCAACTTACCTATAGACCATCAACTCTGTTGATAGTTATGTTCTTCCTATTTGAATTCTTGGGATTTTTTTATGTTAGGAAAGTATGTATATTATATATTAAGATGTGTTTATGGTTGCTACGATTGTTAGGGCTAACGACCTCCATAGTTGTAAAATAGCTTTAATTTATACTTGGTACGACATGAAATTAAGAATGCATGCGTCTCCAAAAAGCATACAACATTAATACGATAAAAGGATTAGTGCACTGGAAATCAGAATAATATTTCTTTCGTAATTTGGAGGGTTTCCATAGCATGAAGCTATCTTGTATGGATAAATGTCCAACAAATGATTTACTCACAGTAATTATAATCAACTCCACGAATGATTTGACCTCACAAAATAAATCGACCCAACGAATGACAAGCTTTTCCTTCCATCCTTTGATCTATGGACTGTTAAAGTCGCTTTTTACGGAAAAAATATGTTCCTATATTCGACCACAATTTAAATATGATTATATTCAGCTTTTGGGAGAAATCCTTCTCCTCTCGTTCCGATGGAGCCCAATTGGGAAAGGATATCATTTATCACACTCGTGAAAGATATCCATGGCCTTCAATATGGACTCGTGTAAGAACCTATTGGTCCTGCTGGAGTTAATCTTACAACTTTTAAATCCTTTAGAAATTACAAGGATCCTTTGTCGGCTGACAACAAACATGAGTCACAGAATATGACTTGTTTTTCGTCATGGTGTGCCTGAAAAGCTGGTCAGTTGGTTTAAAATAAACATTTGCGAAAATTGAAGGGGCAATCAAAAATGGACACTCCACAGACAGTTGCGATATTAGGAACACAAGACACATGAAGACGACAAACAAAACATTACACAGTAAGCAAAAAAGATGAGCAACACGGACCTCCACTAAAAACTGGCGCGGAACCCAGGTGCTCGCGAATGGTAAGCAGTCCCTGTCTCTATTAAGACACTCGCCGTTTTACTCAATATTTAACAAAGATCAGTTATAAGATACCTTTTAGGAACGAACGGGTCCACGTGAGTTTTTGAGTACAGGTATAATCTAGATTGTAACAGTAAACACAACAGTACAGTAAAGAATTGCGGAAATGCTTTACACAGACAAGCATATTTCTCACCGTGATGCAAATATTCACAGATATCTTAGAAGAGCAAAAAACACGATGTGCACTAAATATTTAGCCTAAATATACATCTGCTTTAATATGCCAGACATTTTATCGTACATCTATCAGAAAATACTTTCAGGAATACCAATACCATTCACTAAATGTATATAACAATTAAAAAGTCGTTCAACCTGAACGTGAAAACAATGTTAGACAATGCAGTCTTTTACAGCATTTTTAGTCTTTAAACTGCAGGAGAAAATATTTGGCGCGAAGTTAATTATCCATTTGCATTCTTTATTTACGTCAATCAATGATGGCACGTGCCAGTTGTGTTACGATGTCTGCAAAGCAATCAATCAACAAATCATCAGGTTGTTGTCTAAGTCTGTGGAAGATCGACATCTTAATATGTTTGCAAACAATCGTTTTTAAAATGTCTCTCCATTATTATTTAAAATTTGTAAGAGACCAAGACAATAAATGGAAACAATTTGACTGAAACATGGTATACAAGTCATCAATTGCACACAACGACCGATCATTTTTAATACATGTCACAAACAAATACTGATTTCAAACCAACCAACAAATAAAAAGTGTAAATGGGTATCAGCCTACAAAGAGCTATACATAATTAGCAAATCCCAGATCCAAAAAGTAAACACCAACATTTACAAGAACTATAAGAAAAGGGATGGAAACCAAGTGTGTTAGAATGGTGTCTGCTTCCCTCCATGCTGCCAACACACATGCATACAAAATAAACATTGTGAATACTGAAATATATATTCTGACTATATTTGCACTGATCCCCTTATATTTACCTTGGTCGTGACATTGCCTCATAATAAAACAGAGGCAACGTTTTAACACAACGGTCGCCCCCTTCATGTTTGATTTATTTGTTTATGAATTGTCTGATATAAACCCTCCTGTAGAGGTCATTTCAATATCACATCAGTCATAATATAAAACACCGGTTTAATTTGAATTGTGTTCAATAATGTCAGTAGCTTCTGTGATTGTTTTCCACATGTTTCCTTATTAATGTCAAATGTGTTTCATAGCTCATCATTGACATCCGATCTATACAAAAATCTGACGCTGTGTATAGGAATAACTAAAGAACATTCCTAACAAGTCCACCTTCATATTGTTCATATGTTTCAACGTAGACAATTTTAGAACGTTTTCACAACACAATCTTGTATTATATCCTATTGTGGTGTCTATGACGAACATGATCTGTGTTAATGCATTTTAGTAAGATGCAGCCATTTTCAGATTTCCGATCAGCACCAGAAGAACACTTCTATCCGAGAAACATGCCTACTAATAACGTCTGGTTTCACATGCTAACATAGTTGCAAGGGATAAGGAAGAGAAATGTTATACAGTCATAAATTTCCCTCAAGTTCTTTAATATTAAAATGACCATGACATATGACTTTGGAAATCCATGTTCTGGCTTGAGACAGGAGCAACAATGTGACGGGGTTAAGCCAGTTTATGGGATCCCAACCTCCCATGTTGATATTCGGATCTCCAACGACAATACAGATATAAACAAGCGACAAAAACCAGCACAGATTCGTTTCCACTACAAAAGTCCATATAATTTCACCAAAACGAATGAACAGTACAATAACACGATCAATGTAAGTTCGTAGCTAACTGACTACTAGTTAGGAAGGCAGAATATTTTGGTTAAAGACCATTACTCTTCTGTCATTAGAAGTGTTCAATATTTGATTGGGTCTAGAGATTACAGCAAACCCTTTTCCATATTACAGGTACCCATAAGAAAATCTCCCATTTTAACATATCTTCACTGTGGCCAATGTCAAACTTTTCGATATCTTTAAACAGTTATGCTGCAAATCGCTACAAATAATTGTAATCCTCAGCCATATTTAAGTGAATTTGCAGGGGAAACATACAAGTCTTTGAATTTATAGGTGATTTGTACAAACATCGCGTGCATAACACATAACACATAAAATTATGACGTTATTTGTCAAATAATAAGGAATTGCAATATAATACAATTATCAAATAAAATTTTAATTATATCAGTAATTTATCCAATTTGTGATAAATTCATTGGTAAAATAGCTAATATTAAATGCTCAATTGATTTCATCGGGTTTGGAATGAGTTCAAATTATTACTTGAGTGAACTACGAGTCTGTTAAACTCGTTTAGAGGTAATAAATTGGGTAAAAATACATCTTGCAAAGTTATCAAAATTTGTGATTTACTTCTTATTCTCAGAAATAATTGGTATATAAGTCTTTATCATAAGTCTGAAATTCTTGTCATTATTGCATAACTCTGATATTTTCTTTCATTCAAAAATGTGCATGCAAAATATTTTTCAATTATTTGAGAAAACATTTGGTTTTTTAATAGGGGAAAACTTAGTATAATTTTATAATCTCATATTTGAATTGCTATATAGACTTAAGCAGTTGTAAAGATATTAGGATAAATGGGAAAACAAGTAAAAGGTGAAAAGATACATCAAAAGTCAAAACATAACCCATGATTACCATGCATATATATATGTCAAGTTTTTAGTATGCATTTGGTTAGCCTTATAACATCTCCTCACAATACAAAAATATTCTTTCAATATGTTCAAAGATTTAAGTAGAGATTTTTAGATTTTAGATTTTTAGATATAAAGTGAGAAAAAAAACATCACACTGTCGAGACAATTCCAAAATCCGATCGAAAAATTGTAGAAACAAGCAAAATAGATACCCCCAGCACAGATATACATAACCGTTTACTTCCTGGATTAGTACAGGCACAATAGAAGGTGGCGGGATTAAACTACATGTCGTTGTATGAATCAAAATCTCCCATTTTTGATATTTATAGTCAATATAAGGAGGTATGATAATAAGTAAATGCATACTTATTACATTTTGCATTTATTAGCTGAACCATTAGCTTTGTCTATAATTTGGCTGATTGTGTTTAAAATATGAACCCGTTGCTTAGAAAATTTGGCTGACCTAATATATACAAGGCATATATAAGAAATCAATCACTTTCCGAGTTTTTCTTAAAATTAAAATTGCAACAAAATCTATTGCAAAAAATAATCCCATGTTTCTCTAACTATTACGACACCTGTTCCTGTTAGATATAGGGCGTATGAAGATATCAAGAGGAGAAACAATCATAAAGCAATTTTATTTTCTTGTAAAGAGTATTTTATTGTGTTAAAAGATTTCTTTATTCATACTAGAAAACATTTCAAAATTCTTATCATTTGATGAAAAAAAGCAATGTGAGAAATAATAAGGATTAACCAACTTTTATAACTTTCATATCGTGGAATGGATTACCAACACTTCAATTAAACAATTTCAGGGGAAAACAAATTCAAATGAAATGTGCTTAGATTTAGAACAAAATGTTTGGTTATGGCTATGGATATGGTGTTTAGCGTATATTTCAGCTATATTGTGGCAATCGGTTGTATTGGCGGAGGAAACCGGAGTACCCGGAGAAAACCAACGTCCTGTAGAAAGTCACTGACAAACTTTATCACATAATGTTGCATCGAGTACATCTCGCCATGAATGGGATTCGAACTCACAACTTTAGCGGTGATAGAGCACTGATTGCACAGGTAATTGTAAATCATTCTAACATGACCTCTTTCTTTCGCTTTGTTGACAAACGAGCGAGTTATTTATTCGGTATAATCTTATTAGCACATGCGCCGGTGAATGTGACTGACTTTTCCATTGGCAGCATAAATTGTGTGAGACATTTTCCGCAAATGTAAATATAAATTACCGTCTTCCAATCAAAATATAAGACCGTATTTGTACTCTTAGACATATCAGAATCGAAATAAGTCATGGAAGCCAGAATGTGTTTTGAGTTTTAACATGGATTGGCGGATATTAGTAAATTTTATCCCTCGATTCTGGCTCGGGATAAAATACTAATATCCGCCAACCCATGTTAAAACTCCAATCACATTCTGGCTTCCATGATTTATTTCTTAAATCTATCATACGATCACGACCACGACGGCCTCCAGAACATGAAGTGGTAATCTACCTATAGATTAATTTAAACACCTACCTTTTTTAATTACTGGACCAAATACGTTCCTATCACCTTGTATTGTTGTACAATTCCATCTACGGTTTTGGAATTGTGCTTGGCATTCTGTGATTCCTAAATGTGCCCCTCTACCAACACTGGGCATATGGTCATGGTGATTTTGACATGCTCTAATTTGTCCTATAGATAATTCCCTAAGTTCAGTACAAATTGGTTGAACGCCAATCATTAATAATTTATGATTACTTAACATACCGAGACTCCTGAAAAAAGAAAACACTAGATTAACATTCAGATCTTCAAAATTGCAATGGGTATAAGTTTAAAATGCTCTTAAAGGACTCGATCCCATAAGATTAATAAGTGTAAGAACTCTTTAGTAATATATAAACTCCAAATAGGTCTGAAGGATATAGCTACCATAAGTAACAACCCTCGCATTTTGCAATTTCTATGCAAGTTTGAAGCTTAACTCCAAAAGCTTGTCTACCGATGTGAAAGATAATATGTAAAATGTTAATTTCCTCAACACACTGATATTAACAATTGATATTTGCTCATAGACTCTCAGAATTATTCTTCCTAATGGCTATGGATTAACAGATGAGATAAGCCTCCTCTCCATAGGAGGACTATAAACAATAGTAAAACCCATACACTTTTGATAAAATAAGACGTTTAATTGTCGTAGATGCTTGTTTCAGGGTGAATTGACCGTTATATTTATTGGGGTATTTTTTTTTTGTGCAAACACACTGAAACAACAGTTATTTCGCTCCACTCGGACACAATATTCTGCTTCCGAGGAAACATGTCTTTGTTCTTATTCCTCAATGATCCGTGCTTATCGGAGAGGCAGCATATACCACTTTATTAATTTTTGGGTTGACCTGACCCGGACTAGAATCCAAGATCTATAACATTCGAGGACAGCATGCTAACCATTTCACCACCGAAGTGATTCAATTTAGAATGCCATGTATTTTTTATTTAAATGTTTTAACACCAATTTTAACTGCTATCGATTTCAAAATCATTGTTCTTGATTATAAAGATTTATTAAGACAGATGTGCAGCAAAGTGTTTATTTATGTTCGTTTTCTAATCGAGTTTTTATCAATTAGAATCGTCTACTTCGTCTCAATTGTAAGATTAAAGTTTGTTTTGTACATACATGATTGTATTTCGTCGTTCGTGCTTTGTTTGTGCTTGGTCCATTTTATTAGTGTGTGTCTTCTTTATATGTTGTTTTAACTAACAATATTAACAGGTATAGCTCTTTAAAGGTAGCTTTCGAACCTTTAAAATGTGTGAATGTACAGTAAATGGATGTTACACTATTCATTGAAGAATCATAACGGTGTTTGGATGATCACATGTGAGTTTTTAATTGTAAGGCATTGGTTGAAGTCTGTGATCTCCGTTCTGACGATTAACAAGAAAGAGGTAAAAAATTTAGATATCGTGATAGATTATAGCATGTTTCTGTCAAAATCAAGTGATACTTACCAGATTTTGATTCACGATTGGAAATTTTTATTGTCTTGTCGTCTTAGTTTGCTTTGAAACTTAAACATGATCTTATTTTGTGCAACAAACCCATGGAGAATGTACTCTGTTACCCATATTAAACTCGTTTAAGCATAACTGTTTTATTATGCTATTCATTAACAGACCCAAGTGTGTTTTGAATTGAGTGTTTATCTTATCACTGGTAGTTTGCATTTTTGCATATTATAGCAACTACTTATATTTTTGTAGTCGCGTCTAATAAAAAAATAATATATCAAAGTAAACGTATGTTATATTGCATAAATGTAACACTCCGATCTGAAGATATTTTCGACACAGATGTAATATTTGTTATTTATGATATAGACACTTGCAATACTTTTCATTATTTGTGGTCTTCATCATCAAAATAGGCGTAGATCATAAGTACACATCACAAGAAATAATAAGGAAAGATTTAAGATACACAAGTGGTAATAAAAAAAATTGAAGGACAGACAATATAATGGCCAAAAGACGTAACAAGTCAACTAAACATTACACAGAAAACTGAAGATTGAACAACTAAAAACCGCGGAGAAAATCAGATGTTTCGAAAGGGAAAGCAGTTCCTGATCCACTAGTGGCACCCGTCGTGTGACAAATAAACGCCTTGAACAATATCATCTGATATGGTAATCGTGTAGTTGAATAAACATCTTAAATAAATTTTGCGTATATGACGATAACGTCACAGACCTTCTCCAAACTAACTACTAATTCAAACATTACCATGGTCAGGGCATCTACGACCGAAAGGAAACCTCCATTTGGCTGGCTATCCCTGACTTGCGATGCGCATCCTGCTCCATTGACATGATTAAATGCCCGTAGAAGATTTAACGATAAACGTCAAAAATATTTTTACGTACATAACAACTGATGTCCCCATTTCCTCCAATTTCCAATCGATCGTTTTAATCAGGATATACTAAGACTTGATTATACCTAACTGAAAAAGTGTCGTTAAACACCATAAACTAACTAACCAAATCATTAATTTGACTTTAGCTCCCCACCCAATAACCAAGACAAATATCTCAGAACCACTGTAAAGTTTCTGTTTGGGAATGGGTCAGGATGGACTTAATTTATATCATTGGCAGCAAGACTGAAAATAAGACAATGGAATCACAACACAACAAACATGATCGCATAATTCTTGTACGTGTTTGTGGGGGGGTCGGATTTGAATAAATCAAATTGATTATAAAAATATGATCTAATTTTAGCTACGACCAACATATCATAGTCATTACAGAAGTAAACATAAATCATCTTCACGAGGCAAAATATGTCTACAAGTGACCTTGTGACCCTTGTGCTATAGAATGATTCGATATCATTTTGATTGGTCCATGTATTTCATAATGGATCTTTTAGACTTCACAATGAAATGTTCTAAGCTACAAGGTAATGGCCCTGTGGACACATGAACCTTGTCTTTGGACGGTGAACATTCACATTACTGTTAGAAATTTGATTGAGACAAATATACTGTTGTAGAAAAGGGTGGCAGTAGAAAGAGGGAACAGTATTAAGGAAAACAATATCTCGCACGAAAAAAGGTCAATGTCAATTAAAAATAAAATCGGAATGAAATTAAATGAAATAAAAGATCCCACAACACAATATCCAATAAAAACCGGAAGTGAAACCAGATGGTTCGTGAATCCGTTCTAAATAACATTTAGTTCTTGTGTACGAGAGTGCTTTGAAACGTGACATAAAACGTTTTGCTGACATAATGAACTAATTTAGATGGAATATATTGATAACGTTAACGTATGCATCACTTAATAACGAGGACACACTAAATGTTTGTTTGCAGCCATGCTAATTTTTTTTTATTTATCTGTTTTATTGCCAGTATTCCGCTTTAACTTTGTAGAAAGCGCTACGAGTATATTGAATTGTATGATTTATAGTAATACTTCAATCACTTAGTTACTAGTGGAATAGTGTGTTGGCAATATTAAAAGTCTATGAAGCTACGGGTGTAATGGGGCAGAATATAAACACGGCTCTTTGAGAACAAGACGTGATTGATGCGAACATTTGCGTAGTTTGCAATACATAACGTTTTATATATTGCGTTGTATATCTCATTATTTAAAGAAAAGTGAAGTGTTAGATATTTTTAATATGTACATAGCAAATATATTGTTCACAAATATTGCCTTGTACTGTAAGTTTACATGACTGTGTGTTTCCTTTGATCTCCAGGGGAATTCGCTTCTAAATATATGTATATATAGATTAGTATCAATAAAATAAAGGGATTTTCATACTTTCGTTTTCATTGTAAAACAAATTCGTGTAAAACTTAATAAAATCTTGAGATACAGAAATTGGCACAAATGTGCTATTTTTATGTTTTTAAGAAGTGTGTAAAATATTAAATTAAATTTCGAATCTGTTCAAAAGCAACATACATGTACTAGTATCATCTACATTTATTTTATTTTTTAATATTGTTGAAAGTGGTGTTAAACACCATAATCCCTGTATAATTGACAGGAGAGAGAATAACGATTGCATATCTAGAAGTAAAGAGGTGTCGTGTGAAAAATCAAAAATAAATATATTTTAAATGCAAACTTTAATTCTTAAAGCCGAATCATATCTACCTGACTTGTCATATTATAAGTGCTATGAAAACAGGAATATTGTTTTTCAGTTCTGGTATGTGTAATACACTTAAGTATGATTAATTTGGCTTAATACCTGTAAAACATTATATATATATTAATATTGTTGTTAAACTTACTATCCCATAAAATTATGGTGTATTCAATTTGTAATATTTATGTATACATTTTAACCTGATTTAAATTTCTTGAGTGAAAATTTAATTTTTTTTTGTTATGACTTACGAATATTCTTCTGACAATTTATTTTCAAAGACATATTTCTTCACTGTGTCTTATAAATACATTGATTCAAATTCTTGCTTTAATTAAGACAGATTTTTAATTTTAACGAACATAATGTATAGTCCTTGTGAAAGTTAATTTTTGTATGTATTGAGAAAATCACTTAGAGAGAATATTGTCAATTGTAAATATTTGGGTCATACATTGAAAATCAACTGGTAACTGAAAAATAGCTACTTTTACGAAATAAATATAATCGAAGTTCAAGATGTTGAGGACACATACTGGTCTATTTAAGCATAATTCCTCGTCTTTTGGAAATATCAGATAAATGATATTTTGTTTTTATTAAGTAATAATGAGTGTATATGTTTTACTTATATCTTAATTCTTATATATTTAAGAATACATACCACCATATTTCTGCTCGTCCTACTATAATTAACGATGGGAGTAATCCTAAAACAAATAATACAGTCTGCTTCCATTTTGGTCCTGTCATCTTTGCATATTACTTTCTTTTTCTTGGAAACACTAAGACAAAAACAAAATCACATACTATATTTACTTCAACACATAATTATATAAATTAATTTATACAACACACTCACTACATATACTAGTATATATACAGCCTTCAATTAACCAATTATACGCCTTTCACTGTTGTTTCCATTTCAAAATATTTAAAGAATGATATTGTTATCCAAATATATATTTTTTTCTCTATTTTCTTCACAAAAATGTATTCTTAAAGATCCATTCATTACTTTGGCTGTGATGTAAATTTCACAAAGTACTGATTGACAGTGGCAGTCATCACTTCAGAAAAAATACATATCGAATCAGACTGCACGTTCTGATTGGTTGGCAATATTTTGATTCACAAGCGATTCAAAACGATTTATAACGTGGGTATTCCTTACAAACTATAATACAACAGTACATATATCTCTGACAGATTAAAAAATACTAATGCGGTGATAATACGAGAAATAAGGTCTCATCGAATATATTGTTTATCCATGTTATCAGTTAAAATCCCACACGAGCCATAACTACTTTCAACAATTTAAGTTTTATTTGTTTTGGGTGACAGCTTTTAGCCAGTGACGTTACCCAGGAAAGACATCGATGTAAATAAAACGTCTTCAGCGAGGAGCTTGTCGTAAGCTTCACTTTTAATCCTTCTTTTCATATCAAAACTGACATACCTCTAGTATGGCAATGATCTAACAAACGAGATGAAAGAACTGATTTCACACTTGTACACATCGCTGACTCTATATTAAACAACCAAAGGTTTCAGAAATACATCTTCGCATAAATATTCTAGTGTTCATCTTTTGGACATAAAAATCGAGCTTAATAGAATTTTATAAAATTGTCCGATCCCAAATACTTTGCATAAATTATTATAAAAATGTGAGAACGCATTTTAAAATTAGATAACGGTTTAGAACGGGAATGGTAGTACAATCCTTTTGAATGTAGAGGTGGGTTGGTTAAAACATGAACTCAAGAAAAAGAAATAAGACGTTTATGCAAGATGCGATGCAGAAAAGAAGATGAAAATCCGTTTAATAAACCAAAAAAAACTTTTAATTTCACGAATTATTTTCCAACAAAAAAGATTTTTTCAGCCACAATATGGGTAGGAACTGTGTGCAGCGTTTTAACAATTATGAAAATACAAAATATTTCACCTTTGCCCATGCACCCTTAAGATTTGTTAAGCCGTAAGAGAGGTACGAATTGTATGCGGTGGTTTAACAATTATGAAAATACAAATATTTCACCTTTACAAATGCACCCTTAAATCATACAGGTTGACCCGGTCATATTTGGATGTTTGGTCTAAAAATAACTGTAAATTACAAATATCTAGCTAATTAAACTTCACAGCAAAATTTCTGATCAGATCGATTGCACAAATTGAAAATAAGTACCCCCTTTATTGATTTCCACACACTGGAATGTAAAATTATCTCTTTTACTTTTGTTCAATCGGAAATAATTCAAACGAATAAAATTGTCCTGAAAGAAATTGATTAAGAATAAAATATTTATTGCAGGTAAAATATAGACAACACTCACCTGTTTTATCATAAAGTAGTTTTTACAGCATTTTTTATATCCAAAAATTCATGTTTAAAGTTGAATCCCAGATCAATATTTTGTACGGTAATAATCCATGTTTTAAAATATGTCTTTTTTTTTTAAATCGAGTTAAATTTTAACAAAATTATTAGTGATTATGCAACGTATAACACATTGGAATGATAAATACACCGTATCTGTACATGCGGAAAGCTTTTTGTCATATTTATTCCAAGGTTGAAATCCGTAGCACGAACCTTTCTTGCAAATTACATCAATTTATCAGCAATTAAAATGTAAAAAAAATGTTAGAAATTTGATATTTAATTTCAAATTATTCTTTTAATGTAGCAATTATTAACATAAAAACGTTCTCACAGTAGAAAATTATTAACTTGTTTGAAAGCCGTGAATAATACTACTAACACATAGACTCAACACGTATTAACAGTTGACTGCGTGTGGGAAAGCAAAACATGTGCTTCATACCTGGCCTGATAAAAATATGCTTCGTTTACCACACTTCCGGTTTTTGAAGATCAGTCAGAATTGACTTAAAGACATAATAAATGTTTTAACAACTGTATCAGATGGTTCTTTCTGAACTTAAGATTTTATCTCAAGACGTCGATCTCTGACATATGTAATAGGATGAAATCGTTATCTATTTCACTGCTTAAAAAACCATATCATCACTGGGTTAAAGTAGCCTTTCAACACACTCTATATCCTCCAGCACAACACTAATAAAACAAGTGATTAATTACACCACTACAAACGGACACACAAACGGTAAGTCAATCGCCTTCCCACTCAAATAGATAGAACTATTTTAGCAATAAGTATTAGATAGTCCACCCATGTACCAGTTATTTATTGTATGCTACAAACGGGCACACAAACGGTAAGTCACTTGCCTTCCACTCAAATAGATAGAACTATCTTGGCATTAAGTATTAAATAGTCTACCCATGTACCAGTTAATTATTACGTGCTACAAACGGGCACAAAACGGTAAGTCACTTGCCTTCCACTCAAATAGATAGAACTATTTGGCAATAAGTATTAAATAGTCTCTCGATGATCCGTCTTTAGAATTAGTAGTATTTAATAAATTCTTCAACAAGTACTCTGATAATTTGATCAATTACTACGATTTATTCTCCAATCACTTCAAGAGTATCATTAAGAGCCCTTATCAACGGCTTTGAAGGATAATCCTGATTTAGAAGTAAAACTATTGTATTGAAATAATCTCCAAAATTAATCCGTCATGTATAAACTTTTTAACAATTGTTTTTAATAGTTTTTAACGCTGTTCTTGTTTTAAGCTATTTTTCAAGTCGTCGTGTTTTGTTAGAAACCATTGAAAAAGTTACAAGCAACGGCGAGAAAAGCCAACGAATTGTGGTGACGTTAACGCTCTACATTTACTTCTCATCACGAAGTTTAATCACGCCTCAATGGAAATGGCGTTATGATCGAATAATGTTTTCCCGCGGGAGGCGTTCCTAACCGTACAATAAAATCAAGAATGCGGACCGTATCCTTTAATTCTAGTAGAATATTTCAGTAGCAGTTTGAATTTGAATCATTGTGTCGAGTTTCATTTTTAGAACAAATTCGAGTTTGAGGGAAAATCTGTAACCCGTCATTACCGAACGGTCACAAGGAGTAAGCATTGTTTATATTGATGTTAAAACGTCATGTCAAGAATTTTTAGCTAAAGGCCGAAGTTTATGCTACTAAGCTTATAATCAAATCGGCGGGATGAATATAATTAGCTTTATAAAAAGGTGCGCTTAGTACATCTTTTAAATTTTTTAAACATGAAATCAACGAAGTATTTTTTTTCTTAATTTGAGATGGCATTTTTGTAATGGCCGAACACATGTTTGATTAGAATGATAAATGTTATGTTATGATTATCAGATAAAAATATTCAAATATAGTCATTGCTGAGTAGTATCTCTGTCGACAACATCACATACTTTGAAAACTAAGCACTATTAACGTTGAAACCAGTACTGATGGAATTCGTTAGTTGTGTAGATAACTTAAGATACCATCTACTGTTCTATGAGATGAAGAAAAAAAATAAGATGGAATGTAACGGCTAAAAAGGGGGGAGTGGGGTGGAAAAAAAGTATTGCAATGTCCGATCACGAGACAAACACACAAGACGATTCCTTTGATGAATTAATTACAGTATTTCAATATACAGTCAAACCTGCTTATGCGGTCACCTCTAATCAGCAGTCACTTGTATTTAAAAGTCGCCTTTTTCTTGTTCTGTCATAGAAAATTTATTATCAATTGAACCTCTTTTAAGAGGTCACCTGTTTTATAAGGCCACTTGTTCTTTGTCTCAAAGATGGCGTCTTAATTCCTGTTTGACAGTGCAGTACATATTTCTTTATACCACCGATCTTTAAAACCGTTTCTTTTCTCTTTCAAATTATTTTTTTTTCTTCAATATTTACTTTTTTCTAATAATTGTTTACTTTCACAGATGTTTGATAAAGGGTGTCAGTATTAGAGAAATTTATTTCATCATTATTATAACCTGATCAGAAATTAATATCTTTATTCAACAACGAGGTAGGTTGTAACAGAATGATAATCCCGACTAACTTACGCTTGAGTACATATTAAATCCGTCCCTCCTCATTCACTCATTCATTGTTGGATTTTAAATGCAAAGGAAGAACTGGATAATTAAAATATCACATGTTTGTGGGTATAAGAAGGTAAATTCTATTCAAATTCGAATTTAAAATTCCCATTCAGTAACTTGTTTGAGAATATAAGCCGTGTATTGAGAATTAAATACACATATAACGGACACCTACAGAGAAAATCATTCCCAAGAAAATTCAAACTATATTTCAATGAAGTATATAACTATTATTTCCCGTATTTTTTTTTCACTTTAAAGAAAGACAGATGGTAAACGATAATTTGCAACCATTCAATGATAAAAAAATATATATCAGCTAGTTGTGTGACCAAATGAGACGGGGATATAAAAGATCTACAGAAAATATAGCCACAGAGCGTATCACTGGAGGTATCGAAAGGTTAGGATTGCATTGTCCGGTTTAGACACGCCACATTTTTGTCACCAAGTCTGCACTTTCCATCAGCATCTGTCGATTTGCTTTGTGTGTTTTTTATTATTATATTTTTGTATACCTGCAAGAAGAGTGATTCGTGTTGTGTAAAATCTAGTCTTATTAGTAAGAAAGGATATGGATGTAAATGTACATATACGCTCATAAATGTTCAGGGCCTCGGGTGGCTCAATGTGTTAAGTAGTTGGATTACCTAACAACGCATACAAACCTATCACCAAGACCATTGAAATATTGCTGAAAGTGGCGTTAAAGCACCAAAAAATCAATCAATCAATCAATCAATCAATCAATCAATCAATTTCTTGGTTTGATGGCAGAGCCGTACGGGGTAGAGAAATAGCTTAACTGCTGCGAAATGCAACTTTATTGAAAGCTGCGTATTTTGGTTGTGCTTCGGGAGATTAAATACACAACTCAACATCAATGAGGCGATGTAAATAAGTGTCTTGCGCTTACACGTAAATGGTGACTTGCAGTAGCTCTTAATGCAAACCAGTGCTCTAGAGGTGGTCGTTAGTAGCCCATTCCAAGGGAAAATATTCCCGATTTTATCCTTTTTACTTATGGCTCCATAAACCACTGCTACTGATATCACTGATTTATTCTATATAATACACCGAATTGAATATAAATTGAAATACTGTTCAGTTGCAGTTAAACAACAATTCATCAATCAAAAATATATTGATTGTCAGAGAATCAATTCTTCTATGGAAAATAATTCGACGTTGATTTTTACTCAGGCTGATTTCTTTTGCAACACATTATCTGCGAAACGACTCTCAACAGCACACATATCTACGACCATCTTCTACCACGTGACCGGGGTTTACTATTTATCAAAGCGAATTAGACGTAATTGCGCAAGTCATTGGTGAGATAGTTCAAAGTGAATATGCCAAGTCTTACAAAGATAGATATGTTTTTGGTATTATTTTGATCTTTCATCTTATTGGTTTATACCCTCTTGCTATCATCCTGTGGTTATCTCCCCTCCTCATTTCCCTTGACCTTATGACCTTTATAGATAATTAATTGCATAAAATGCAAATGTTGAACAAATTATAAAACGAGCAGCAACCTTCGTCAGATTGTTTTGAGTGCAATAAAGACTGTGGTTAATTATTATTAAGTGTAATAAAGTTCGTTATGCAATTATTATTTTATCGAATAATACTTCAGAAGATCTATCCAAAAACCAAACGTTAAGGAAAGAGCAGTTATCCGCATCTGGTATTGAGTTTTTGATGCCTCCTCTTGAAAGCTTGTTAAACTTGATTCATCTCAATAATAGTTCGGTTTATAGCACATTTTATCGTCATTTTAATGTTTTATCTTTGATTAATGCATTAAGGTTTGGTAAAATTTCAAAACTCCTATATATTCGTCTTGTAAAACAGCAAATATATAAAGTAATACGATTTATTATACATGTACAAAAATCCTGAATGAACGTTTCTGCTAAAATATTATTTTGAGTGGCAAGCGGGCCCATGAATAAAATTTAAAAAAACAAAAATTCCACTCTATTGGAACTGTCCCAAAATACATCCGAAAAATCGTAGAACTGAATGGAAACTCGATACCACCAACACGAATATATATGACCGCTCACTTTCCTGGCTTGATACAAGTCCCTCAATACAAACTGGTGGGTTTAAACTAGTCAAATGACAATGGATATTTTCCTTGTTTTCTTTCCTCTATCACCGAAAAGATATACATTTGTTGTGTCTTGTGTGCCCAATGTTGCCAGTGTCTCTGGACTGGCCATTCTTGATTGCCCCTTCGGTTTTCTCTAACGTTTTGTTAATAGATGAGAGGTGTCTTAAAGTGATAAGATTGTCTGGTATTGACAAAAACACATTTAGCTGTAAAAAAAAACAACCTACAATGGATAACATCTTCAAGAACACAACAGGTGCTAGTTGAAGGGTGTGAGTCAGCGAAGCTTGATGTACTATCTTGAGTACCGCAAGGCACAGTGTTAGGTCCCCTATTATTTCTTGTGTACATCAACGACCTACCAGAAGTAGTTTCAACCTCTACATTACGCTTATTCGCTGATGACAGCTTACTATATAGACAAGTAAGGAACCAAACCGACTCAAAGGACCTTCAGAACGACCTATCAGCACTCGAAGAATGGGAGAGCAAATGAGTTTTCATCCAGCAAAATGCACTGTCATCCGCATCAGCACAAACAGACGTAACGTCCTAGACACACACTATTTCCTACATGGACACAAACTAGAAGTAGTAGATAGCAACAAATACCTAGGAGTAACACTCAGTGAGGACCTTAGCTGGAAGTAACAAGTGGAAGCAACATCATATAAGGCCTCCAGGACATTAGGATTCCTGCGCCGCAATTTTCGTGACTGCAACAAGACTGTCTGGG
The DNA here is from genome assembly GCA_002080005.1 of Gigantidas platifrons. Taxonomy (NCBI): domain Eukaryota; kingdom Metazoa; phylum Mollusca; class Bivalvia; order Mytilida; family Modiolidae; genus Gigantidas; species Gigantidas platifrons. The sequence goes on along the minus strand of MJUT01006372.1, from coordinate 1,019,207 downwards.
AGCAAACTTACACCACCATGGTCCGACCTACCTTAGAATATGCGTCTGCCGCATGGGATCCATACACCTATGACCAAATCAACCAACTTGACAAAGTCCAACGCCGAGCAGCACGTTTTGTCAGCAAATACTACAGAGACAAAACCCTAGGATGCGTCACTGCTATGGTAAAGTCGTTGGGATGGGAACCTCTAAAAGAGCGCCGAAAAAGCCATAGACTCATAATTATGTATAAGGTAATGCATGGCTTAGTCTGTATTCCGGAATCATCATATATGGTCCAGACGAGTGACTCCAGAACCAGAGGTGCCAACAGACTGATACAACATCACACAAATATAGCAGCATACAAACAATCCTTCTTCCCACGTACCATACAAAAATAGAACCGGCTTCCGATTGCGGTAACAAGCACCACAAAACTGGAGGAGTTCAAGGCCAGTCTATTCTGAGAGATGGCCTCAAAACAAACAGCATAAACGCCACTACTCGATGTTTTTAGTTTTAACTGTACATTTGGATTTTATATGTATAAAGTATTTTGGATTTTAGCTCTGAGGCAGTGGCATCCTCATCCCTACGCCAGGTCATGTTTTACAGTCGTCACCGACTCCTGACCTCATTTCGGAAGAAGAAGAAGATATGTGCTACCAGTCGAAGTCATACATTAAATTCAACCTGACGAAAACCTCCCCGATAGTTGAAATATATAATTTGATTTGTTCAAAAAATTACAGATTGAACTTTCGTCAAATTGTTTAAATTAATCATGCTGTATAACAAGGGTTTAACTTTGTGAATATTATTTGTCTGCTGGAATGCGACATATGTGGTCAGGTCTCCAACATGTTGGAAAATCTCTTTAAGTTTTTTTCCACGTTCGAAAGTGAATGATAGTACATCTGATTTGTTGTTCTTTAAAAAAAAATGAAGAAAACCTGTGGTTGTTAATTTATTGCCACCCTCCTATTCGTTATGACGACATCTGCTAGAGTACCACACCCATAAAACTTGGTTTGGCATTATTTCCAAACATATGGAAAAACAATTACTTAAAACACCCCAAATTGAATCCAAATGATAAATATGCCCAGTTATGTTTCTGACATGGCAGTGTCGCAATACGCCTGTCCCTTTCTTGAATCAATTAAAATGAAGGGAAGAAAATACCACACTGTCGGAAAATCCTAAATCTAATAGAAAAATCATAGAAACAGATGCGTCGGGGTCCGTAACATTACACACGACCGCTCACTTTCCCGGGCTTGATACGGGTACTTCAATCATTAACAGTATGTCTTATGGATATCGTGTTTTATCATCTTAATCTTTATTTTATTTCTTTTAAATTTAAAATATTTCAAAGTTACATTTTAAACAAAACAGCAGGGAAATGTACATGACACCAAGATTACAACAAAATGAAAGGTATGTACATAGTCGACGACTGAACGCCTCTTTGAACATCTGTATTTCAGATATAATTTGTCAAAATATTATCACGTTTCGTGCGAGTTATATATTTTTTTGTTGTAGGTTAAATTTTAAAGTCCTGTATGCAGGGCCGGATTTATACCTAGTGGGGTCCCTGGACCAATAGATTTTGCGTATGTGATTTTCAACTGTGTAGATATCTAAGCTAAATCATATCGTTGTGCAAGTCAAAACCTAATTAACAAATTTGGCTGCCGCAACCAAAATAACAATGACTGTATCACACTATTAAATTGCAATATGACATATATGTTGGGACCCTAACATTTGGGGACCCTGTGCCATAGCCCATTCATAATTCCATCAAGGCCTACATGGTATTTTGTGATATAAGGCACTTTTTTTCATCTCAGATTATAGGTCCGTGTCTATACTTACACTTTTGACAAGTGTAGCAAGTGTATATTCTTTGTATCTATATTATTGTATCTTGTTTCCTCTATAAAAAAATATAGGCTATAGTTTAAATTTACTTTTATCGACATATAAAAATGGCTTACTTTGTGAATAGTCAAGCAACTATGTCAATAGTTAAATGGAAGCAAAAATAAAACTTTTACTGATATCTTTTTAAAACTTATTTATCAACTGAGTTTTAGTGGGGTTTTTTTTATGTTTGATTGACATTTGCCATCTGATTGCTACAGAGCTCTGTAGATCGTATTGCGTAATTGAATTATAACAAATGCATATATGGACAGTCTGTCGTTCCATCTGACAAGTAGAAAATTAGCCTAGGATTTTCAAGGCTAAAATTTAGGTCGCATGTCTACGCGCCGTAATTCGAAGAATGGAAAGACAATGCAATGGCCAACAGAAAAAGGACAAAGGTCAACATACCGAGATTGAGCAACAAGAGTTTCACTTAAGACGGGGATATGTTTTGTTCTTAACATTGTGAGTTCTGATCCCGATCATGGCGAGGTGTACTCGATACAACATTATGTGATAAAGTTTGTGTCAGCAGTGACCAACGACAGGTTAGTGGTTTTCTCCGAGTAATCCGGTTTCCTCCACCAATAGAAATGACTGCCACGATATAACTGAAATATTGTTGAAAGTGGCGTTAAACGCCATAAACCAAACCCCTATTTTCCTATTCTTCTTCTTGTTTAATATATTTTATCAACTGTGCTACAATATGTATCATTCCTGGAAATCTTTTCAATATTCAGTAATGCTTATATCTTAAACATTTGTGCATAATTATGCTTGCATTGTTAATAAATATCTAGATAGAAACATTACATATTTCGTCTTTGTCATTCCGATGCGTCATACGTAATTAGCATTAATTGCCAGTGATGTGTAATAGTAACATTACATTAATGAATACTTTCAATAAAAAAACATTGTATGGATTACATCACCTATTATTCTTCATTCAATGCATATTAAGAATGAATAATAAATTGAAAGTTCTTGATTTATGACCTTGACACATTGATCAATGTTGAGTGGTTTAAAAGATCAATTCAAATTTGACATCTTTTAAAAGGTCAGCAATGTTATTAATACATATGTAATTATGCAAAAGTTATTGTTAAAATAAATATGGTTTTGGTATATATTAGTGTGTGTGTATTTATGATATTATTAAAGAAATATTTATTTGATTCACTTGGTCACTCCTAAGAATAATAGATTTAATCTATACTTATAACAGGTTTTAGATTGATTGAATGTCCAATGGCAATTATTCAAACCGCCACAATATAACTGAAATATTGCTGAAAGTGGTGTTAAGCACCATAAGCCCATCGTTCATATTCAGGACGAGGAAATATAAATGTTATTCAGACATGAGAGAGGAATGGAACATCCGGGCCAACGACCTTTGACCGCCACTGGAAATGTATGAAGAGGTAGGGAAGACTAATTTAGCCTTTTGTAACGACAACCATGCGGCTACTCTTTCTAGAAATATTCAACAGTGGTATTAACGTGCAATGAATGTGATATTATCCAAAAAACAACAAAAAAGTGTCATCTCCAATCGCCTCATTACCTCTTAAATTGTTATGGGTATGAGATGGTCTTGATTATTGCAACCCATACTATGCTATCAAATAGTATTAACCACTTTTACTTAGACGAGTACAAATCGGAAGAGATTTCACGTAAAAAGGCGAAACAGTAGAATAATCATAAAAGTAAAACACAGCAAAAGATTAAAACCTTGGACAACTCCAAAACCCATAAAAACCGGAAGTGAGAAAAGATGCATGCACTGGCAGAGTTATCCCCTCTTGGTCGATATATGGTACCTGTGAGCTTTATAAAAAGACCATCGTTTGACTTTGGACGTGCCCATTAAATTCGATATCCACGGTTTATTCGAAAACTAGAAGTCAGAATAACGAATAACGTGCCTTTTAGGTATTGCATGTCAAGTGTCACTAACACTGGTATATTTGAAGATATCGTAATGTTTAAGAACAAATAAATTCCAATGATACAGCACACAAAATTAGTTTTATATGACACTTGTATAGAGAAGACGAACGTTGTATAACAGAAAAATATTAACACATGATAAGCTGCTTAAAACATCAAAGAGAGAACAGAACGTACTCAAAACGGAAAAGATGTATACATTGTATATAAAAACTTACGCAATTCTCTCTTGAAAAATTGTAATCATTGGTGGATCGAATTTGGAATACGGAGCTATATAATGATTGAAGACGTTGGAGTGGGGCACTGTGAACCACATTACACATAATATGAAACTTGTATTATTGAATGATAGTTCCGTTGTTGATATTTACCACCTAAGAGACGTGCAGCGTCACGATAAAAGCTGCTAGTGATTTTTCTGCTTATTCTGGTATAAGACATGCAATAAAATTGTTTGTGCTCGTTTATGTCCCCTTTCTGTTAAACAAACAATTAATATAAATGGAAAACTTTGTTCTTGTTAAATTTATGAGGTGTAATGTATTTCCGCTGATTTTTATCTCTTTATTGAATAGAACTATGTGACGATGAAGGATAGGAATGTCCAAATATAGATCTATATATACCATAAAATTGTTTTATACATTAATATGAAGTGTAAGTAACAAAAGCTAGATAACAGCATTGTTTTGTAACATTTCCCCTTATTACCCTACAATCCTTTCTTCCTCGTAAATCTACCGATGAACAGATATCATAAACGTTATTGCCCTGGTAATATTTTACTATTAGTATTACATCTGTTGTCTTTTTCGGGAAGATGAAGAGCTACTCATCCAGAATGAGTACTCAACGACAACTATTAATCTTCAATGGCGGTTTTCGATGAGAAACCACAGTGTTTTTATTGTTGTTAACTAATAGCACTCCTGGCTCGTTATAAAGGGCAACGAAAAATGAGATATGATATCTATTGTATCCTTAGATGGAATTATTGGAGCGTTTTTGATACGATAAAAGTTTGAACGTCGGTTATTGCTATAAACACATATGATTTCCTACAATAATGGAGAGTTTACTTCTTTCTATATACATTTTTATAGTCTGTGACATTACATTATAAAGTAATGAAAATAAAAATATAAGGTGTTAAAACTGAATACGATCATTTGATATCGAGGGTTATAACCCCGAGGACTATATGGTTTGATAATTTTACAAAGTACACCGTTTTAGTATACAAGTAAACAGTCAATTAAATAAACTTATAAAATATTCAGTATCATTCGTTCTCGTATTGTAACATGACAAGTCAGTCAGTCAATCAGAACTTTAATAAAAATATGTTATTTTAGATGACAACGTTAAATAAACTACAAAATGTATCCTTTGTTAAGGAGAGACTTGGATGACAAACAAACATCTTAAAGATATTTACAAGTAACTTGCTTTAGTCTAAGTACCAAACATTAAAAGTGTAAGAAGAGTTTGAAGATGCCAAAGGGGTAATCAGAATCTGTAAATCGAATGGACAAAAGAAAAAGGACAAGCAATGATCTACAAAACATATACATAAAACTTACGATCGAGTAACACGAACCCCACTATAAACCGGGGGTAAACTCAAGTCACCCGGAAGGGTAGGCAGTTCCTGCTTCACTAGTGACACTGTCGTGTTACTCTGGTTACAAACCCGGTGATAAGTCATGAATGAGGAAAGGCCCTGAGTAACAAACACTGTCTGTATTTCTGTAGGTTTGTTTTTATTTCACATTTGACAAAGCCTCTAATCAAACGACAGATAATCACCATTACCTCTACCCAAACAAGACCGGTTCAATGATTTTCAAAAGAAAACGTAGATATCGAATGTAATGCGAACGACGCGGTTCTGGAGTGACCTTCATCAGGTTCGCTCAAACCCGAAAGATTGGAAAGTCAAATAATTTAAAGGTGTTTGGGAGCGAAATATTTTACAGTTGTTAAGTTAGCACAAGTTTTTTTTCTCTTTATTTTAAAGTATACGTGTCTGTCCTTTTTCAATATATGACTTCTGATTACCCATGTCATAAGTTTAAAATTTCCTTATTTTACAGTTATACGGTAAAGTCATAGTTACCTTGAAGATGTGATAAAGCAGTAAAATGACTAAAACCGCCTATTTTCATTTGAAAATGAACCTACTCCGTCCATAAATCTAGTTTAACCCCGCCACTTCTTATTGAAGTGTTTGTACCAAGCCACTAAAATGAGCCGCCATGAATATGTGTGTTAGGGATATCCATTTTGCATCTAATTCTAAGATTTGTCTATTGGATATTGGAACTGTTCGGAGAGTGTTGTATTTTTTGTTTTTCATTGATTTTGCAGCTGTTTCTAAGATTTGTCGATTGGATATTGGAACTGTTCGGAGAGTGTGGTATTTTTTGTTTTTCATTTTATTATCAGAGCAATGATTATTTATTTCTTCGTTCGTAAATGCCAAATTATGGTTAACGTTTATTTTTCAAGATATATGGACTAAAATGTGGTCTGAATGCCACGCCTATAATATGACGTCAGCAGTTTATTAAAAAGCTACAAAGTGCTAAAATATTCTAATCGAAATATGATATTCATGGACAATTCTCTATTTGAGTGAGTTAATCAAAAGCACGTTACGCTATTTAGATGATGTCCTTTCACTGAATAATTCAAAGTTTTATGACTATTCCATTGAACTAAAGATACAGATGCCACATATACAGCTCTTTCTGCTCCATATCTTGACCCACACGTAGAATTTAACAATGAATGCCGGTTGAGAACGAAACTTTACGACACACATAAGATTTCAATTTTCCCATTGTCAACTTTCCATTTATATGTAGTAACATTCCAGCAACAGTTGATACGGTATGCCAGAGTTTGTGGTTCTTATACGGATTCTTTGAAAGGAAGTTGCTGCTAGCAAGGACGTGAATGAACGAAATGGTGGTTGTGATTATGTTGAAGACCTGACATTTTGCGGTCGCCATCATGGCTTGGTTAACAGCTACGGAATATCTCTGTCACAAATGACCACGGATACAATCCGATTGTTCCATAGTCACGGTCCCATAATTCTGTCTTCTTTAGTTACTTATCGCTGGACTGGTGCGTCTAGCAGATCGCGAATTGCTCACTCTTCTGTGACACATGAGTTCACCCTTCGTTATGTGGTTCATGTTCTCTTCTGGGACACATGAGTTCACCCTTCGTTATGTGGTTCATGTTCTGTAGTTTTCTTTGTACTTTTTGTCGATCATTGTTTTTCTTCTTGTCCTATTCCTTTTGGCCGTTGTATTGGCTGTCCTTCTATTTATAGCTTCTGATTACCCTTGATTGTTGCATCAAAACATGTAAACACAAATTGCAAGTGTACTACGGAAAAACGACCGACTGTAATGACATAATATGATTTCCAGTTTGAATGACATAACGTTATTGATATTGTCGAAATTGTATACTCTCTATATCTTTATATAAATATACTGATGGACCCAAATAATTCAACACACAATAAAATGGTATTACATTGTTAATTTCTATAAAGCTTTTACAATTATTTGTGATTATTAATTCAATAGTCTAGCATTTTAATTTGTTATGAGTACGATTCAGGTAAGTTATACAGTTATAATATTTCCTTATATTATTTAAAATTTTGTTTAGAATACTCGATAAATATAATAAATGTAATCTTGGTCTTACAAAAACATGCATTACAACGGACACTGTGATTGACACCCTCTTAAACTTGTCACCCCGTCTTAAAAAGGTTAAGAATTTTAATCCCCATCACATTACATACCCATTACAATGCATATGATTTTTTTTTTACAAATTGCCATTCTTGTAAAGATATATTTAGTGGCGATATCCAACTCGAAAGTTTTAATTCTCATACAAAAGATCTTCATAACTAATGCAGTAAATGTGTCTGCTTTGTTTGGAATGTGGGTGATAGTATCATAAGTACTGGGTGATGGTATTGTTAGTACCCTGGCTGCTTATCGTCTGAATCATCTTCATGTTTGAATAGGGCAATCAACAAAACAACGAATTCATCATTAGCATTGCATGAATAAAATAAAAAATAAAAAATACCACACCGTTATAACTGTTCCAACTTCCAATCTGGAAATCGTAGAAACAGAGACAAAAATGGATATTCCTATCACACATATACACAATCTCTCATTCTCTTGGTTTGGAGGGGACTAGTGCCACTAGCGGAGCAGGAACTGCTAACCCTTCCGGAGCACCTGAGCTCATCACAGTTTTCATTTGGATTCGTATTACTCGATCTTTAGTTTTATGTGTAATGTTTTGTAGATCGTTGTTTGTTCTTTTGTACTTTTTCTTTTGGCCATTGTGTTGTTTGTCCTTCTTCGATTTACGGGATCTGATTACCCTTTTGGTATCTTCAAACTTTTCTTATAAGGTCCCAAACCTCCCATCTTGCATACAACAATATTATTTTTATAAATAGTATTTACATTTTAGCCTATATATTTTTGTTTATATATTTGAGTAAATATTTGTGTCGATTAAGTTTGAATAATTTAGAAAAGATATTAGAAGTATGTATTATTAATCACATAAGCATATTTGTATACGTCGAAAGAGGCTTTTTGAAAATTGTAATAAACAATAATTATTTTGAAATCGTTACATTTTAGTCGTAATTATCCACATAAAAACGTAGATATTTTATTTAATAAGTACAACGCATTTCTGGAATAACCTTCGTCATGTACGTTCATAGTCAAAAACCTTTTGGTGAATAGCCTCCAATTTTGGATAAAATATCTTTCCATGAAATAATGTAGCAAAGAGGTTGACAGTGGTCAATATCACCAAACAAAATCTGCATGAAAGCATTATCTGCGTTTCGTTTCATGTCTTGTATTTTACATTCTCAAATAGCAAACACTCGAATGAATTTCTAATATATTCTCTCATCCTGTTTGCTAAATCACAAAATTTGCAACATGCCGCTTAATAATGTTATTTGGCATTATCGATTTTTCTCTGCGATTGACTGTGGGCGTTTTCGCTGGCACTGCTGAATGCTGCCCGTGCTTGTGTTGTTCATTTTTGTGGTGTTACATGGTATTTTGAAATGAATGAAGGTTTTTATTGTTTTTGTGACTTCAGAAATATCAGACCAGGTTGTCGGGAGGGAAGTTAAGACCCCATTGGCTGATTTTCCTTGACCACAATTTTGTTCCTGTCCCAAGCCGGAGATTTGCTTTCAATCACCACAATTGATAGTATTGTTTTGTGTTCATTGATTTGTTCCTCTTTTTTATTTGGTTTAATTGCTGACCATCGATGTTCAAACTTTCTATTCTTCAGAAACGTTTGAAGATACCAATGGGATAAACAGAAGTAGTAAATTAAACCAATGGGATAAACAGAAGTAGTAAATTAAACCAATGGGATCAACAGAAGTAGTCAATTAAAGCACAGACAATTCATTGTCCATAAGAATAACTACAAAGGACACTTATCTACAAAACATTACACAGAAAACTAAAGATTGAGTCGCATACATCCCCTAAAAAATCTAAATGGACATGTTCGATATCTGCAAAAAGTTATAACACGACGTTTACAACATTTTGATTTTACTTTGGGACAAGAAGTTACCAAGCTGTTAGCTAGAGCTTTTTTTTTTAGTTACTTTATTGAAAATGGTTATTTGAAATACTTTAATGCATTCGAGTTTTAGTCATCAATATTACATATATACATATATCAGCTTACTCAGCTATGTCCCAAATGTCATAGCATAGACAATAGAACATTCATGACGTCACAGTGGTTGACCCGAACTTTTCAAGGCGCCGATGCGAATTTATCTTTTCTTTACGTCACTTCCACTTTAGTAATCAGATTCTTCCCCAATGACATTTGCGTTTTGGTATTAAAACATCCAAATGGCTTATATGACACACGATAAAGCATTATATGGTTGACTTTCATGCCATCAGCAGCGGAATATGACGCTTGCCTGATCGTACAATAAATATTATACAACCAGTCTTTTGATGAGGAAATAATATGTGGTTTTATTGACTTTGGAAAAATGATAATGACCGACACAAACTTCCGAAGTGTATATAAGTTTGTTCAGAAGTCAATTACACTACTTCTTTAAACGAATCAAAATACATTTATTGTTTTATTCCATATTCTGAGGAGAAAGGGGACAAGCCAAATACCAAAATAGACACATACAACATATACTTTTGATATTGTATTTTATAATTTGTTCTACTTGTAATAAATACAGATTAATACATGGGCATTACCATATTGGCCTGGTTATCATCCCGAGACCCCCATATTGGCCCGAGACGCAGTCGATGGCCAATATGGGTCGAGGGATGATAACCAGGCCAATATGGAAATGCCCATGTATTAAACTATTTATTACATACTTCCGACATCTAGAAAAGAGACACCCATATTGGCCTGAGACGAAGTCGAGGCCCATATTGGCCCGGGCCAATATGGCCTCGATATGGAAATGATCTTGTAGTAATCCAATAACCGGTTATTTTCCCGGGGTGTGAAAATATGGACAGTTTACTTCCGGTCATATTGGTCATACAAAAATGCCTTTATTTTAACTAATTATGTAATAAATAACAATAATAAAATATCAAACAAAGCTTGTCACGTTTAAAAATAGTTTTTTTATGTGAATACAATAATACTAACATGGAATACGAATCTCCTCGCTGATATTGGCTATATCCTTGTAGAAAACAAAAATAATGTTTGGAATATACTCGTTGATCAAAGCGTCATATTCAGGATCATGTGCTGTATCTGACATAAAAAACCCAGATATCATTTTCATGTATATTTCTTAAAATATTGAATATTAACAACCTCTTAACTGCATTATTTCATGGGAAAAATTCTACCCAATTTGACGGTTTTTCACCCCATAAAATAGGAATGGACAAAAATTATAGGAAGCAAGCTTGATGACATTACAGACTATGTTCCTCATGACATTTGAATGGGTAAAAAATATGGGAAATAATGTCATGGAAAATAAAATACTTCTTAGACTGGAAGTTTGTAAGCATTATAGACAATGATCTCTTATGTTTATGTAAATATTCTGAGAAAAAAAATTTAATATTATTTTATTCCAAATTCAAATACAGAATACATTGTGATTCATTGCAAGGCAATATAGATCACTCAACTGCTTTCCCTCCCATGCACGCACAATACAATGTTTGAACGATTTAAAAAACAGATATCATTTAAAATTAGCAAAAATAAATTGGGGTAATACTAATGCATGCGAGTTATTCTGTCAATTATGTCTTCCATGTCAAGTAAAGACCTAGACCTAACAGTAAGTTATACTCATTTTTGTAATAATTGAAGTTATTCTAGTTGGGTTAATTGATATTTACAAAGCATTTTATCTTCTTAATTGATTTATGACAAGGTAACCACAGTAGTGTTGGGTTTCACATATGTCAGTAAGGTCGGACAGTTGGTTATTTAAGTAATGTTTTGTACACAGTTGGGTAACAGATCAGACTTCATCGCTAAAGTTGTGCTTATTATGTAACAGAAATTGTTTAACAATAAAGCGATGACATGTCAGTTTTTTAGCGTTGATAACAAGATTGAAGACAGAAAATATATTCGACCCTCGAGAGAGAAAATAACTACTGACTTTATTACAATGATTTGAATGAAGATTTGGGGCGATCGTCGTTACAATCAGACAGATTTGGTCTTCAAAATATGACAAGAAATGAATACATGTATGTAAGAAGGTTTTGTAATTAACAGAGCTTTCATAATATTTGTGTTGTGTGTATATTAATGGTATTTACTGGCTTATAGTATTGACGTAGATATTTCTTATTATTTAGACCTTACTGTTTTGTTGTTTTTGTTGGGGTTTTTTTTGTTGGTTTTTTTGTTGTTGTTTTTTGTTGATGTTGTTGTTGTTCTTTATTTATTTTTTATTTTTTTATTTTTTTTTGGGGGGGGGGGG
>MJUT01006372.1:964600-1007218 GCA_002080005.1 Gigantidas platifrons | reverse complement strand
TTTTTTTTTTTCATTTTTATCATTATTATTATATTATCGTTTGTCAATGACTTGCGACAGTTCAGTGGTTTACTAAGTGTAGTCCGGTTTCCTCCGCCAATACAATTCATCGCCACGAATATCACTGAAGTATTGTTGAAAGAGGCGTTAAATACATTAACTCTAACGTTATTATATCATTATTATTATGTGAGATTTTGACATACATATATTGTTGTTTTCTTAAAATATCCTTTTTTTTTTAAATATATAATGAATGATGTTTTGTTACACAATCAGGACAGCGACATCAGCACCATAACTTTTAAAAGTGTACAATTTATGTTCGCCTTTGATATCAGGTCATCAAATTAAATTGTAGTTGTGAATATCATTTTACAAATATGCAACCAAGATTGTATTCTTAGCATAATTTGGCATTTATTAGAAGAAGAAAACAGATTATGTCCGCATTTCTTTTTTTAATATAAAATATGACGGTATTTATCGAAACATAAAATTGAGTAGGTCTTATTTGATGCCTTAAATGTCACAAGATAGATTGTGTATTAGTCAGTTTAGTTGAATAACTTAACTATTTTTTATATCAATTAACTTGTATAATATCCCATAAAGTACATTTGTGCATGCTAATTTTCATCATGACAGGCATTGTAATAATATATTAGGGGAAATATGTAATTCATTCATGTTCTAATTTTCCAATATAAATTGTTAGAAGATTACAAAGAGGTGTTATTATTTTTACAAGCATAAATCCAAAGTTGACATATATTTAACAGGGTTTAGGGTTGTGGTGATTAACGCCACTTTCAACAATATTTCAGTTATATCGTGGTGGTAAGTTTAATTGGTGGGGGAAACCAGAGTACCCGGAGAAAACCACCGACCTTTCGCAGGTCACTGAAAAACTTTATCTCATAATGTTGTATCGAGTACACCTCGCCATGAACTAAATTTCTATAAGATTACTTACAGGTGTTATTATTTTTACAAGCATAAATCCAAAAGTTGACATATATTTAACAGGGAGATTCTATCAGTAAATGGTTGTTCATGAATCTGGGTGAACTTCGGTCAGACCTCACATAAAAGTTTTAAAATTATGAATATAATATTTAATGATAAAAAAGAAGAATACCTCATAAACTAAAAATAATTATCAGAAGTGTACTAAAAATGAAGTATATTAGGAAATAAATCAATTCAAAGGGAAGTATTTATAGCCAGTGGATTTAATTCGGTAAGGGATACTTTATTGTACAACAAAGGGAGGTATACATGGGACCTTGAAAAAAAAATAGACTTGTATAGAATTTATATAAAGAAAAAATGTCAATTTTTCCTTTTTATAGGAAACTATGTAACCCCCTTTTGCATTGTGATATATAAATAAATAAGTTACCATCTTTTGTCCAACGAATTTGGTATACATGGGAATAGACTGGTTTCGATTTTTATTTTTTATTGTTAATGTCAATTTTTCCTTTTTAAAGCATTGTACAATATAAATGAGTAACCCTCCTCATTTTTAAATTGTTTACTACGAAAAGTAAAATCATTTGAATATTTTCAAACAAAATTTACTTTTTTGAATATTTTTTTGTCAATAAATTGATATAACAATACGCATAAGTTGAACGTCTTATTAATAGCAATTTTCAATTTTGTAAAAATCTTTCTCTCAAAAGAGAAGAAAATTCAAATTCATTTTAGATTTTGCTTTAACATGAATTGCTTGACAAAAATATTTCGATATGCATCTATTTTTATACGTTATCAGTCATATTCATTAAATTCATCGACAATTATTTTATCACAAAATACTTATTCGGTTTTTCCCCCCAATTAAATTGTTGTCCTCTCTTTATATTTGTTTTTCGTTTATTTTGTTATATCAATATTATATTGGGTCCATCGTCTGTATCCGGACTTTTTTTTAATTGAATGAAATAAAACCCTCAACAAAAAAATTGATGAATGGTCAAATTATATATTCAAATATTATTCGGAATGAAAAGTGTTCGGATGTGTTATTTATTATGAACATGCTCACATAAGATTAATAACTTTGTCACGCAGAAAAACAAGAATACATTTGAAACGTCATCAAATAAAGTACATGAACTAATTTTTGACCATAAATTGTGAATTACAAGTGTATTCGTGTCTTGTTTATGGGTTTCTCTTGAAATTTTGGCGGTAATATGAAATCGGAAATGGTACAGTAAAAAAAAGGATGGCTGTTTTGCTTATATACCCATTCATAGCATTATATATACCTTTTTGTATGTGGCTATATATATATCAACACCACATGTTCTCTGAATTCAAATCCTTCATACTTTTTTTAAGTAAAATGAAAACTAAAAAATGCCACACTGTCAGAAGAAGAATTCTAAAATTCATCACTAAAATCGTACAAAGATGAAAACCATTTGCAATTTCTTAAGTTACACAATTGTAATAAAACACTAATTTGATATGCAGAAGAATAAGAGTTAGAGTTAGGATTATGATGTTTTACGCCACTTTCAAAAATATTTCAGCTATATCGGTTTTATTGGTGGTGGAAACCGGAGTACCCGGAGAAAATCACCCACCTGTCGCAAGTCACTGACAAACTTTATTACAAGATAGTTTAGAAAGTACAAATTTGACAAATCATCTTTAATGCCTTCTATCTACTCCAATCAAAAGGAACCATTCGTTCAACAGAAGAAATGGCTGCACTGTCTTGATGCCAATGCGGGTATATCTTGTCTGAAATGTTACATCACTTAATAACTCACTCGTCAGGTAAAAGTATACCTGGTTTGCATTTTTATTGATTTAAGGTATAGTTGTAACATCTGAACATATTTTCTAAAAGTTGTCGTATCTTGGACGACAAAAATCAACTGTCATTGCTTTATTGACTATACAAGGAATCTATTACTCCAACATTTTTATCTATTATACCTGTAGCTATGTACAGACAAGTGTCAACTCTACCTACAAGGACACACACTCTCTCTTCCTCTCTTATCGTAAACTGCAGACAAGCTTTTAAATCTAAGGATTATAGAGGTTAGAGTTACATTGTGTATAGTGTTTAACGCCATTTTCAACAATATTTCAGTTACATCGTGACGGTCAGTTTTATTGGTGGAGGAAACCGGAGTACCCGGAGAAAACTACCGATCTGCCGCAAGTCACTGACAAACTTTTAAATGATAATAGGAATGCAAATGAGCAGCAATTAATGTATAAATATAATGCCATAAAATTTGATGGTTTCGGTTAGCGAAAAGAAATAAACCATTTTAAAGATATATAAGATATATATATATATTTATATATATGTTTTTTAGTGTTTTTTTTTTTCTCACAAGACTGTGCAAAGAAATTATTTCTTTAAGTAATGTAAACGTTAATCTGTATTACTTACCCGTGATTTTTAACGTATAAATCCCAAATCTATTCTTCGAATAACGTCATACAAATTATAGAGGTAAATAATCCATGTCTGCAAAATGTACATAATACACAACAACAAAAATACGTGGTTCTTAATAATTTTGCACAGTTCGATTAAAAATCTGCCATGTGAGACACATCAACACTCGAAACATGTTAAATTGACAGTACAAGTTTACGACAAAAATTATGTCCAATTGACTATCAACGTGATTGACACCTTTCTTGTCGGTTTGGTTGGATGAAAAATTACTATAATAACAAGGTGGTAAATTTCTATAGATCAGAATCAACCTCTTACTCCTGCCCCTTAGCCATTATGTACCGTAATTTGACATGCAGAAATAGGTAGTATTCCAACGTTTTCATATTAACAATTATTTGTTTGGTTTTCAAAAGGTAATTTTATATAAATATCAACCCCAATTTACAGAAAATGGAGTCTTTTTTTTGTAATCTGAGACCATAAATAATAATTACTGTTGTATCGAGTAAATACATATCATAACCTGTCTTAAGAATGTCTGTTCTCAAACTTTCATCTTGGGGGTCATTTAATTTTTCATATTTAAAGCTTCTATTATAGGAATGTATACTAGCAGTGCTCTTAGTCAATAATGCAAAATATTCATTCTTACTTTTAATTGAATACTTCAAGTAGCAATTAAATCTTAAGGGCTTAAATTAAGAGATGAAGAGTTGTGCAACACTGCAACTTTTATATAAATCGCTCGGTGTTGGTCCAGACTGGAGGAGTACAAATACAATGTACAATGAAAATCCGATTAATTCATCGCTAAATAATTTGAAGTTTTACTCAATGAATTTACGTCATATTATCTACCTTATTAATACTAGCCTGTATGTCTAAAATATTAAATATTTAAATGATTTTCTGAATCGCATTTCAAAAATCAGCCATCGAATAGATATATATTATGAAGACACAAATATGTGGCGGTAAACTGAATTTCATCATTTCCTGAATCGCTTACCCTCCCGGAACACATTGCGTTCATCCTCGGTTTTTAATTGGGTTCGTGTTACTCATTTGTTTGTTTTCTGTTTAGTTTTGTCGACCTTTATTTGTCTTTTTGTTTCTTTTGTCATTGTATAGTCAGTCCTTCTTCTCTTTGCGATTTCTGATTACATTTTTGTACTCTTTGGAACCTTCAAACATTTCTTTAGAAACTTGATTGCATTTCACACGAAAGTACCATATGATATCGGAAATAATGGGGACTTAAAGACCAAGACAGCCAGGAACGGATCTCACGAAACTAAAGAAGAATCATGGTAGATATGTATATTGGTTAACTGTAGTCTATAGATGAGGAACTTCTCCTCTTCAGGAGCACATGAGTTCATCACGGTTTTAAATGGGGTTCGTGTTGCTCGATTCTTTGGATATCTGTGTGGTGGTTTGCGGTATTGTTTGTTATTATGTACTTTTCTTTTGGTCATAGAGTTGTTTGTCTATCTTTGATTTTCGGCATCTTATTGTCCCTTTGGCGGCTTCAAGCTTTTCATTGTATATTATGTTTGTTTATATTATGTTTCACCTCTGTTTGTTGTCCATCCGAATAATGAATGGTATTCAGCCCCATAATATTATACTTTTCCATTTGCGTATAGCATTTCTACAATATTTGTCTACGAAAAAAAAGAACAATTTGTACTCTAGTTTGAACACTTCAATAACATTTCCGAAGTCAAAGCGTACAAAAAATTTTATATGAAACGATCTGAAAAACATCATGATAAATTATGCTACAACAAGTTCTCGTTCTTTTTCCAAAAAGCTATTTATTACAAGAAAGTGATGGTAAACAACTCCACCAATATCAACAAAATAAACAACCACCTTTCATCTCAAACCATTGAACATTCAAAGACCACGACGAATGTCGATTGAAGTTGATTCTATTAGAAACCTTAAATGTAGTCTCTATCTGCAGTTGTTGATTACTGGAAGAAACAATAACAGAAACATAGATATCAAAACTAGAGCGCAAGACACAGATAATGCATAGTCAGGATTGTAATTGTCATCATTTTGTTTGTTTTTTAATAGACCAAGCCAAACAGGTTTCTAAACAATCGTTATTCTAACATCTAAACAATAGCACATCCATTGTTTTAAAGTTGATAAAGAAGGACCAATCATTCCTTTGCAAATATACGATGAGATGTTCGGTATCTCCCATCAATTGTAAGTGATAGTTGTCATTCATTTCAAGAGGGTTGGTTTTTTTTCCTTTTTATCTATATCTGCTATTGACCATATACTGACTTTTTAACCATAGAAAAAATGTGCCAAAAGTTGAGTTGCTGTGACTCAATTTTTGCCATATATTTACATATTTGTACTTAATGCTCTATTAATTAAAAAAAAAACTTGCATTTTTGAAGATTTCAGATGCCCCATAAGGTCTTATTATCATGTGACAAATTCACATTTTAATTTTGATAATTGATGTACTTAATGTCGATAATTTTAAAATGCCTAAATTTCAATTTTATCTCATGGGGAAACAACTACACTATATAAATCATAGCAGCAAAATAATGTACGATTTCATCAACTCTTCATGTTGTTTCTTTAATTGACATTGAATTGACAAATTGGCGGAATCTTCAATTAGTTGAAGGCGGCTTCTTATGAAGTAGAAGTAATAAAACCGTAGATATCGAATGTAGTGCGCATGACACGTTTCTACTATGTTAAGTTTTGCGCGTCTTCCGGGTAATTTTAAGTGTTCAGAAATATACATGTACATGTATATAATAATAGTTTTCATAATCAATTTCATAAGTCATCATCTTTAAATAATGAGGACAAATATTCACTTATCCTGAGGGTCTTGTCACAATCAGGTGTCAATAGTCACATCTTTTATCAATCTATAAAAATGAGATTGTCTAAATATTTAATCAAGACTTATTTGTACAGCCATTGGCTAATTCAGATAGCATCTAGAATATACACAATAAACAAGTCATCCAGACCACAGACATATAAATAAATGTCGCCTCTTTTGGTCATTAGACATTGTTTATATACAAAAGGATTCAGCTAAAAGTTCGTTCCCCTCTTTTTATTATTCTTTTGAAAACGTACGGTGTAAATTTTCAAATTTCGTAAGTGGACCTTTTCCTTTATTGTAAATTTCACTTGTATTATCAAATATTTCCCTCTAAACGCATTATTTATTATAACAACATTTAACACAATAAATTAGTTTTTGCTTGTAAACTTTAGAGAATACCGAAGGGACAATCCAAAATGGACAGAGAAACTGGCAACATAGGGTACACAAGATGAAGATAAACAAAACAAAAATACAACACAATATGTGTTGGACACTACTATGCACAAGCAAACACATATAACGTAAATAAGACAAACAACTGGAGGTAAAGACGAACTACGTATGTGTGCAGATATAAACGTTACAAAAAATAATAAAATGTTTGCCAGCACTGGAAGTGTGATTTTAGACATGATGGACATTTCAAGAATATTAGATATCTTTACTATTGTAAGAAAGGTTTGAAGACGCGAAAAGGGCTAATCAGAAACCGTAAATCAAAGGACAGACAAAGCAATGACCAAAAGAAAAAGAACAAACAATAATCTACAAAGCATTACACTAAAAACTAAGATCTAGCAACACGAATCCTACCAAAAATCGGAGGTAAACTCAGGTACTCCGGAGGGTTAGCAGGGCAACCGGAAAGTATATGCATGTATGCTATATCATTTAGTTAAACAGGCCCCCATTTAATGACTATTTGTAGACAAAAACTATATATGCTGGAATATCTATTTAATTTACCTAGATGTTAATAGCAGAACATATATTTGCTAGAGTATTTAGTAAAATAGGTTTATCTGATTATCTATATCACAAAGTTATATATGTATATAGTTGAACATTACGTTTAATAGCCAAACTGTATATCACTGCTGCTGCAGAAAGGATATATGCTGGAGCATTTCGTTAAAGGGACCAGCTTTTGTATGACTATGTATGAAGTAAAAGCTACTGTACTGTAGCTTCATTTCTCTGTTCAAACTCTGACTTGACTTGCCAACCTTTGGACATTGAGCGTACCCGATGAAGGTTATTCCAGAAACGCGTCGTGCGCACTAAATTTGATATCTACGCTTATATTATTAAACAGAACACTGATTCTTTCTCAGAAAGATAAATACTTTATTTATTCCAAATCGCCGGCACACAAAGAGCTTGTTTCTCATTAGATCATCAAATATACAGCATGATTATAAACACATAAAATGATACAAAAAAAATGATATAATTATGCATATACAATAAAAATGCAATATAAACAATGAATAATACATAATGAGAATCATTTTTGGCTTTCCAAACTTTTGACTATGATCTTACCTGGTGATTATACCTGAAACACGATGATCTTACCTGGTGATTATACCTGAAACACGATGATCTTACCTGGTGATTATACCTGAAACACGTCGTGCACACTAAATTATATCAATACATAGTTATTACATTCACTGGGTCGGTTCATGAGATAAGTTTACAGTTCCTAAATAATGTAATAAAAACGTAGATATCAAATTTAGTACGCACAACGCGTTATTGGAATAACCTTCATCAGATACGCTCAAAGCGAATTGTTGTAAAAATCTAATTTTTTTTAAGCTTGGGAACAACTAAACCAGAGGGTTTAAACATGATGGCCAACATCGGCTAAGATCGCATGTGTCTGAGGGAGGAGAACATTAGTTTTAATAATATTTACATTATTTAGTAAATTTCAATAACAAATATATCCAATAAACCATGTCAGTTCCGAAACACTGACTACTGGGCGGAAGATACCCTCGGGAACAATTAGTCGACCAACAGAGGTATAATTCAATTATTAGTAACACTATGCCCGATACAGTATTTGCTATCCTGTTTAAGCCCTTTGCTTTTCTTGCTCCGAAGACGTTTCACTAAAACGGAGACATCTAATTTAGTGCACACGATACGCTTCTGGAATAACCTTCATCAGGTATGCTCATAGTCAAGTAAATTGGAAAGCAAAATAACGTAAATGTCTTTTGGAGCAAGAAAACCAAAGGGCCTAAACAGAATAGTCAAAATCAGCTTAGGTCACCTATAAAGAGCTAGAAAACCAAAGGTCCTAAACAGAATAGTCAAAATCGAACGGGTAATGGGACATATGCATAAAGGAGACGGACAGTAATAATAATTACATTATTCATGTTACTGTAAATGTAATAACAAATATATCTAATAAAGCACATCGGTGCCTAATCAATGATTCTAGGCGGATGATATTGTTGTTATTATTATTTATCTTTCCAATTGTTTTACTATGAGCGTACCTGATGAAGGTTATTCAAGAAGGGTGTCGTGTGCACACAATTAAATATACATGTATACGAATTTATTACTATCACTGAATGGATATATCTGCTGGTGGACTACTATTCCCCGGGCTATGTTCCGCCTAGTAGTCAGTGCTGCTTCGGCACCGACACGTTTCGTTAGATATATTTATATTTGATATTTACAGGTTCTAAATAAACGTTAGAGAATCCGAAGGGGCAATGAAAATTGACTATCCAGAGAAACTGGCAACATAGGATATACAAGACGACGAAAAACACAGAGAAACTGGCAACATAGGATATACAAGACGACGAAAAACACAACACAACACAACATGTGTTGGAACCACTATACGCAAACAAACACAAATAACGTAAATAAGACATGAGCCCTCCTACAAACAATTGGAGGTAAAGACCAACCGAACATCGTTTTTCTTGGCAAATAGTAAATAATGTGATTATCATTAAAAACTAAGATCAATCTTCCTCAAGCATATCCCTATTTAGTCCCTTTAGTTTTCATGCTCGCATATACTTTTACTTTTTTTGCTTTCCAATCTTTTGACTAAGCGCATACCCGAAGAATATTATTCTAGATATGCTTCGTGCGCACTAAGTTTAATATCTACGTATATATTATAATATTCATTCACCTGTAAAAGGCATAAAGTGAAGAACATATAGCTCTCCTCGTGTATAATGAAAAACAAAATTGAAACAATACAGATTCTCTGAATTGATTCAAATAATTCAAAAATAAATATATGATTATATGACACAAGACAAATAAAACATGATATGAAAAATAAAGGTCCATAAAGAGGCGGGTGTCAATAGCACAATGGCGTAATTTGGGTGGTTAAGAACAACAAAATAATTAGCTGGAATTTTAATACAATCTAGTACAGACATTTCTTATTATGATTATATGAAATAAAATACATACAAAAAGGTATAATACATGTACATTTCAGCTAAAAGAGTTCACAGAAATCATAACTATTAAATGGAACAAATGCTACCATTATTAAGGGACATGTAATCAACAACGGACCCACAGACCACGGCTTATCTGACTTCTAATTTGGAATAAATATACATATAGGTGAACATGATAACGATACTATCAAAAACAAAATATACCACACAGTCAGAACAATTCCGAAATCAAATATCAAAATCGTAGAAAGATGTAAAAATCGACACCTCTAACATACAAATACATGACTGATTACTTTCCTGGCTTGGTACTGGTACTTCATTACAAAGTGGCAGGGTTAAACTAGTTGTATGGACCCAAGCGATTGATTTGCAAGAATTTCACATTAAATTGTCATAAGAGAACGTTTGCATGCAGTTGCACTTTAAATATATATGAAATATGTTTGATGTATCAATGAATACGTAAGTCATATAAGTGTAAGTCTTACACCTAGTTTCCTTTATGGTAAGCATGTGATGTCATAGACAAAAGTGATTACGTAATAATAGATGTGACTAGCCTCTTCATTCATTCATAGTATGTACTGTTGGGATCATCAAGTACGAATATTATTCTCTCAGGAGTTTACTATACTTTTTTTTTGTTATTGTATCATTTTTATTACCAATATTTGATAAAAATATG
Source organism: Gigantidas platifrons (assembly GCA_002080005.1). Classification (NCBI taxonomy): domain Eukaryota; kingdom Metazoa; phylum Mollusca; class Bivalvia; order Mytilida; family Modiolidae; genus Gigantidas; species Gigantidas platifrons. Next base: position 996,731 of record MJUT01006372.1, on the reverse strand, counting down.
TTTTTATATTTAAATAAATTGTTATATTTAAAAAACAGTTCTGATGATTTATTTGCGGTTTCACAGGGAGTCGCAGGTATCATATGAGATGCATTCAGCCACGATTATTTTACAATTGAAAGAGTACTTCAATTCATAATATTTATGCAAATATTTCTTACAACTATTATTTATATTTTGCTTCAAAGGAAAATTTGATTTCATATTCTTTTCTCTTGATATGTCAAATTTCAAACTTAGAAACTAAATATTTCTACGCACCAAATCTAGGCAGTAAGTTACTATATAAATTGGGATTTTTCACATGTTGGAGTGCTTGAGTACAATCCAGGAGTTATAATTTGTAGGGGTTTCAAGTTTTATCTGCAACTAGAGTTAATTTACATATCACATACAACATGATGTTCATATCGTTTGACAGTAAACGGATGCTACTAGTGGCACAGAAACTGCTAACCATTCCGTATCAGCTGTTTTGTGGTCCTCAATCTTTAGTATTCTGTGCTTTGTAAATCATTGTTTGTCCTTCTCCTCCTTCATTTGTCTGTCCTTCGATATACCTCTGATGGTTACCCCTTTGGTATCTTCAAACTTTTCTTATCATGTTTGTTCCTCGAACCTTACTTGATCTTTAATTTATATTCGTTTAAATGGAACCCTACTTTATCATATGGTACATAAATGTTAGAAGAAGACAATAAATTTACTTATTACGTTTACGAAACAACGTAATCTGATATAAATTGTTTTACTAGCTATGTTACCAGAAACAGACGTCAAATTGTAACCTATACGTATAGTGACATTTTCGTTTATGCATTTTTAATTCTTTAATCAATAAAGTATATTAATACAATGTTTAGATTTAACTTGATTTGTTAATTACATTTTCTTGAATGAGAAAGAAATGTGCATCTTTTGACATTGATTCAATTACATTGTATTGTTGTATTTCAGATCGTTTTCCATATAGACAGCTACCACACATTATATATTTTATAGTACTAGTATATGGAATACATGTAATTTAATTTCCAATACCTATTGCGAACTATATGTTTATATTGGAATTTTTTTTAGCAATAAGCTGAGAAACAGAAATTCCGTATGAAGGTCGATGTTTTGACATTTAGTAAGAAAGAACTCCTATTGGATATTTTCTCGTAAACTGTCTTACGTGGTTTGGTTTATGGCGTTTAACGCCACTTTCAGCAATATGTCAGTTATATAGTGGTAGTCAGTTTTATTGGTGGAGGAAACCGGAATTCCCGGAGAAAACAACCGACCTGCCGCAAGTCACTGACAAACTTTATCACATGATGTTGCATCGAATACACTTCGCCTGAGCGGGATTCGAGTTCACAACGTTAGTGTTGATAGGCTATAATTGCATAGGTAGTTGTAAATCCAATTAGCATACGATCACGAACACGACGACGCCCATCTACATAGTTATATTTGAGTATCATATAAAATTAAATTGGAGATAAATTATTTTTGTCTATGCTTAAAAAAAACCTAGATATTTTTTCAATTTTTCGCATTATTTGTATGTTTGAATAAATATCATGTAGTTTTTACCTATTATTCAACTAAAATCGACGGGAGGTAACTGAACTTCTACGAACAAAAATGTCAATACCTTGATAAAGGAGGTGGTGTTATCAATTTCTATTCAAAATATTTTTTGTTCATTTACTATCAAGTAGTCAAAAGAACTGTCATAATTACATCACTGTGTTGTATATTCACCACCTTTATGTCATAACACGCTCATTGCTGACTTTGAAGTTGTTATCGTACACCTAATAGATTTTACCATACTATTTTACCACACAAACAGGTATGTCATATAACTTGAAGAGGGTCGCGGAAGACCCTGCTGACATGAGAAGAGAAAAAATTGACGATCTATCAAATTCAAAGACTAATGTGTTCCCTCACGCAGAGAATACAAGACAGCCGCAGCTCTAATCCGGAATTGAGTCTTTACAACTCCGTCATGTATTTTTTAGATTATTATGTATATGTAGATTATGATTGAATTATGTTTAAGAAATTTTAATTTGATTTTTGAATGGTTTATGTAAAGGGTTTATCTTGTATTAATAACCGTTCATTATATATTACTATAAAACATGAGGTATGACACTTAATAGAGGTTTCGTTGTATATAGCATAGATCAAGTCACTGGGTTTATTTATTATTTTTTAAATTCTTATCTATTCATCAAGTATAATAACATTAAAAGTTTCCAATGTAATTATAGAAAGGCCGGTACCGAATTGAACCTACTGAAAAATAACATTATAAAAGGCATACCCAGACTCTCTCTTCAATATAAGTTGTAATAGTCAAATTATTGCATATTGTTGCAGCATATTTTGTATAAACTACTTTTTATTCATGTTTTAATTAATATAAATGCATACTTTAAGCCAAGATATTCAACATTCCATAGTCATGTGACTGAACATTAACCAATAGAAATGACATAAGGACTCCATATACAGATATGTAATTAAAACGTTCGATTGATGTGAACAACTTAACAGACAGTCGACATACCTATGGGTACAAACTGAGTCCTCTCTTCTCGCCTACTTATTCCTTTATTCGTGTGAGGAAGACTTCATACAGGGGTTCTCAAGAAAAACGATAAAAAGCTAGCCCGATCCTTTAATTTCACGTTCCGCTATATAGATGATGTCCTTTCACTAACTAATTCTATGTTTGGTGATTTCACTGATCGCATCTATCCCAATGAACTTGAAATAATGGATACCACAGATACAGATAGGTCTGCTTCATACCTTGATCTACGCCTCGGAATTGACAGTGTGTGGCGGAACATTACGACAAAAAAGATGATTTCAATTTTCCCACTGTGAACTTTCCATTTATATGTGGCAACATTCCAGAAGCACCTGCATACGGAGTATATATCTCACAGTTTAAATGATATTTCAGAGCTTGTGGTTCCTATTAAGATTTTCTTGATAGATGATTGCTGCAAACAAGGAAGCTACGGAACCAAGAGTTCCAATTGGTTAAGTTGAAGTCATCACTTGGTCGGTACCATGACTTGGTTGATCGCTATGGAATATCTGTGTCACAAATGACAATTTGTCGTCTGGGTGTCATTAGTGGAGCGGGAACTGCCTTCCGGAGCACCTGAGTTCACCCCCGGTTTTAAGTGGGGTTCGTGTTTCTAGATCTAGTTAGTTGTTTGCCCTTTTGTCCCTTTTCTTTTCGCTATTGTGTTGTCTGTTGTTCTTCGATTTACAGATTCTGATTATGCCTTTGGTATCTTTAAACTCTTCTTACATATGACGCATTCTGTGTAACAAAGATTGAATATATTATGTATAAAGTTCAAGAATACGATTCAGTGTTCCACAAAACAACGCTGCCCACCAAGTCATGTGTGAGAGTTGGCATTTTATCAACATATGGAAAACTCATCATTGTACTAACAGGTGCATGAGGTTTGGACCCATAAAACTAGTTTAATCCCGCCACCTTTTATTGAAGTGCCTGTACCAACCCAGGACAGTGAGCGGTTTCATGGATATGTGTGATAGGCGTATCGATGTTGCTTCTGTCTCTACGATTTTTTAAATTGTATTTTGGAATTGTTACTACAGTTGGGTATATTTTTTTTTTCGTTTTACTATTTGTTGTCTATGTACGATCAACATGGCGGTTTAAAAGTGGTTCATGATATGACAAAAATCAGTTGATTCATGAATGTCTTTTGATGCCCTGTGAAACTTGCATTAAATATGTATTTAAAATAACTCAAGGGTTTTAAACGAACTTGCATCCTTTCTATAGAAGTACTTAAAAACATGTTTTATTGTGAAGCTATTAGCTAGAGTAGCACAGATGGAAACATTCAAATGAAAGCTTGTTTGACTTGCTTCACTAAAAGTAGGTTTTATCTTTAAATAATTATCAAACAAGACATTTCATAGTATAGCTATGTCAAATACAGCATTTCTGTATTTTGAATGACAATATCGTAATACAGTGAAGTTTTTCCTGTTATTAGAATCCGCCATTGAACATGTAATGAGCCAATCAAACTGCACGTTTTAGCTATTGAGGAGGTCAACATACAGAACGATGTGTTCAAGCTTGTTCCTTCTTTTTTTCACTCTTAAGCATTATACTTCATTGAAATGTAGATGTGTTATATTTTGTTTCGAAAATAAATCATATTGGAAGGTGTAAGCATAGAGACATGTGATAAGTATTTGAGGAGAGCTACTAGTAGCCTCTGGCTGTATGTAATCCTCTTGAAATAAATAAAGAATTAAATAAAGTATTCGTCACCATATTGTTTGACTATATATTTTATTTAAAATATCAATTTTTCAAAATGTAGTCCCGAGATCAATTATAGTCTGACTTTCAATAAAATGTGATCAACAAAAGTAAAAATGTATACAGTCTTCTGTAGGGGTTTTTAATTACTCAGTGACTCACGATTTAAACATAAACTCAAATCATTGCTGTTTAGATGTACTATTATTGTATTATGTTTTCGATGTTCGAAATTCAATTTTGTGTTAAACTCTCTAACTTCTAAAATTCTTATATTGTTAAAATATACCGAAATAGGAGGATAAAGTTACATTTTGTTAATTAAATAAGAATATCAAAATCTGGTTTTAAATGAAATATATATAGCAAAAAAAATAAAAAATACAGTGACGAATATTTTTTGCATGTCGCGGTATTTTGAAACTTGGGTTTAATTTAAAAACGAATTCTATTGAAAGTTTAGATATTCTTCCACAGTAGTATTATGTAAAAGTAATATCCGTGAATGCCACTGATCTCGAATTTCTAAACGTTGTCGGGAACCGTCGTACATGCAGATTGTGGATATATGATCCTTACCTGGAGGAGTTTGATTTTTTTAATGTAGTTTTAAAGTTCGTAGGGTTACTTCTCTAAACTTTATAATAATTACATTTATCAATTTGTGTGTGTGTGTGTGTGTTTTATTGTAGTTTGTTCTGGTTTTCACGGAATTATTCATTCATGCTGCGGTTCCTTTTCAATATTTTGCAGTGTCGACATTACCTCCCATGTGCTTTTATTTATGTTTTTCCCTACATTAATTCCTCCTGATTTCAAAAACTTGAAAATAAAAAGTTTCAAAACGTAATGGTCAATAATAACAACCAACACAATACAAACATCTTTGAACATCAAACACCCAAAGCAAAGACACGGCAACAACAGAGACCGATGGAAATATATATTGTAATACTGATTGTGTTAAGGTGCGATTACTTCAAATATTTTCCTGTGTACTTGTTTAAAACATAAATGTGATGGTCTAAGCACCTAGCCAGTATTGATGGACCCATCAAATGTGCTTGATCACGTTTTTTTCGGCTGTAAAATTTGTGTCTGAAGCGAATTTGAAAGAAAATGTGACTGTGTCCACGGACGCATCTATAATCTTTGTACTATGAGCGTATCTGGAAAAAGATCATTCCAGAAATGCATGTTGCGCACTATAATGGATATTACGTTTTTATTTTAGACGGCTTTTTGGTCTTGATTTATGTAATTTCGTTTCAATTCAATCGAAACGTCTTTCGAAAATAATTTATTATGATATATTATTCATAAAATCACGACTAATAACGACTAAGCCGATGTTTTTGTACTAATTTTGTTAGTCTTTTCTTGTGTTTGATTTATATATGTATTTTTTTTTCCATTCGACCGAATTTCTTTCACAAGTCATTTTTTTATTGCATCTCATATTAAAAAAATCGTCTGATTTATGTCCACCTTGATAATGCACTTGAATGCGAGTGCAACTAAGTCAAGGGTATATAAAATTAATTGTGGAACTATTTCATTATTTGTTTTATTGGTTAACGTCTGTTTGATCGTCCTTCTACATTGATGTTTCATTGGCTAAATATTTCAAGATTCCGTAAACATTTTTTGAAAGTACATTTTTTTTTAATAATTAATGGGGGGAAATGGAATTAATAAATGTTTTATCATACCAGACAATCTTCCATTCGAATAGTTTAAAACTGTATGGATTACAAGAAAATACTCATGTAAAGTTTTGCAAACTAGCATATGTAGTGAACAAAAATAGTAATAACATACAGGTTGCACTTTTATATCATGTGGCTCTCCAATCTGTTGACTATGAACGTACCTGATGACGGTTATGCAAGAGAGTCGTCGTGTGAACTAAATTAGATATCTCCGTTGTTATTTCATTCTGTCTGTTGCATACTTTTAGTAAACTTTTACAGGTGTTTATTGTTGACTGAGATTTTCATGTGTAGTACTGTTCCCCCTAACTGGTATTTCACATCTGTTTATTGATTCATATTAAGATCTGCCTATATGTATCTACCACTATAGTTAGTTTTATGTGTTTGTTCTATAGATCTTTGTTTGTCCTTCTGTAATTTTTCTTTTGACGAATGTGTTGTCCGTTCTTCTTCGATTTACAGATTCTGATTACCCTTTTGATATCTTCAAACTCTTCTTAGGTTCCAAGCACAGTATAACTTGCTTGTAATATTGAAATCAGCATCATGGAAGACAATCTCTGTAATACAAAAAAAGCAATTATAATGTTTGATTCATTAAGTAAAAGAATTCATCGCTTGTGCTATCGCCCCTTGTACGCAAAGGATAACTTGCATCATCTCATCCTAAGGAAATGTATTAGTGGCAATCAAAATATATGTCTGAAGGTCCACTCCTGCACCAACTGTAGACATGATTAAGTCTAAACCTGTTCTCTTCATGAGTATAACTGACATGCTGTGCATACAACAAGTATATGAACTTACATTGGAATAGGGGGTTAAGGGTTATGGGTTAAAACGCCATATTCAACAATATTTCAACTATATTGTGGCGGCATTGAAATAGAAATCCTTACATGTATTAGTTTTTTGCCAAACATGACCAATTGCAAATTAAACGAGTTTAAAACCATATAACGGGAAATATAGAACTGAACGGGATTAGCTGTATACATGTAGTTTAGTAGTTTAAGTCTATGGAGAAAAAATCAATGTTGAAACATTAATCTTCGGATTGATTCGGTTTATCTTCTATATTTGTTTAATTTTTCAAAATTCAGAGTAAAACGTTTAAATCCGGAGGTAACCAACTGAAGGAAAATCCTAGCATCTGTTTAATTCAAATACGATTTATCGAAATAGTTACGAAACTATTACTTTATTAGTCAATATCTGAAAGCAAGCGAAATCAATAACATATGTTATATACTACAATTGTACAAAATATAAAGGGGGCCGTTGTGGTCGTGATCGTATGGTAGTCTTATACAACTACATGTGCAATCAGTACACTAATGTTGTGAGGTCGAACCCTGTTCATGGCGAGGTGTACTCAATACAACATTATGTGGTAAAGTGTTCAGTGACTTGCGACAGGTCAGTGGTAGTTTTCACCGTGTACTCCTGTTTCCTCAATCAATAAAACTGACCGCTACGATATAATTAAATAATTGATGAAAGTGGCGTAAAACACCATAAACCTAAACCAAAATATATTAAACATCTTCGGTTTTGAAAATTGGCAGGATAAAACCAACTTTAAAGTGAGATTAAAACATTTTCGAAATTTACAGATCAATATCGATCATACCTTCCTATATTTTCTCAAAAACATTTTGCACGTTATTTTATTTTATATAAATTTCTAAATATAAGACATTCCGCAGATGTCTGTCTGGGTTAAGATTCAAATGCTCATATCATTAAACAAATGTTCAATGCTATTTACCATGTGCATTTTATAGGATTAATATTCTTCGTAGAGAGCATTTGGTCTTGGTGAACGCTTAATTGTATGTCAATAAACTACATTCACCAAAGTGCACACGAAGTCAATTCAAACCCGGAAAATGTAAAAAAAAAAAAAATGTTTGAAAATACCAGATGGGCAAAGCAGAAGCCATGTGTCAAAGAAAGACATACAATAAAATTGTCAAAAAGGGACAAAAAAGACAATCAGTGATTTACAAAACACAGTATACTAAGCATTGAGTAACACGAATTCCACTCAGAATCGGAGTGATTTCAGTGCCCCGGAAGAGTAGGCCGTCCATGCTTCATTGGTGGCACCCGTCGTGTTATTCTTGTTACAAACCCGATGGTAAGTCATCAAGGAGGAAAGGACCAGATTCTGCTGACTACAAACAGAACAAATCCGTCATCATTTGTAACACATATATTTCGTAACGGTTTTAATTGTCTGTCCTTAGATTTACGACATCTGATCACACCTTTGGTATCTTCAAAATTGTCTTAGCCATTACACCACCGATGCGGTTATTCTTGATAGGAAGCGCAAGCACTACATCTTTATTTTTTTTCTCTCAATAAACCATTGCTATACATAGGTATAGAGAATTACAAAACTATTTACAAATATATACATGTACAATTACAATTACAGAGAAACAGAAATGGACACAGGGATTAGCCCGGAGCACACACACCTTCATTTATGACTTTTATCATTTTACATAATTTCAAAAGATCTGAATTTTTCGTCACGGTCGTGATATTTTTTAATTGGCTTCAGATTTGAATATTTAAACCATGAAATTATTATGTCTATGGATGACACAACAATATCATATGAAATTGCGAAAATAGTAAGAAGATGAAACCCAAATAATTTTGTCAATATCATTAAAACGCTTCTGTTTGTTATCATAGAAACACAGATAAGTTTTTTTTTTATTATTAAATGAATAAATAAAAAGATAATATGAAAGTCAGTAAACAAACAAAACTTCATTCGGAATTTATCATTATTAGAGAACTCCACTGGGAAATTAAATTTGATCATATATGTAAAATTATTAGTTTATTTTACTACATATACATCTCCATCCATAGAACCATTATTCCTTTTTCTTTTGGCCATTGTGTTGTCTGTCTTCCTTCGATATACGGATTCTAATTACCCTTTTGGTATCTTCAAACTCTTATTAATGATTGTTTTGCCAATATTTCATTTATGTTGTACAATAATGGGTTTCAGATGTCCTTTCATGGGTATCTGGTGCTAAGTTTAAAGAGTGCATCTATTTTCCTAGTATACTGGTGGAAAAGTGTAAGGTGTAAATGTCATATTCCAAAAATGGAAGTCCAATCACAGCAAGCATAAATGTAGTGTTAAAAAACAAAAATAACAAATTCACACAATTAATGTCAATTTTCAGTTTTTGTGGAAAACCAATGATAAAAGTTCAATATCTTGTGTGTCCAACATTGGTGTAATTTAGTACTTATAAGGAACGTCTCATTGACATGCCGACTTTTTGAAATGATGTCCTCCTGAATTCTGTTCCAATCTTTATTACTATACCCTGTTGAATTTTTGCTAAGCTGCTTGGGTCTTTTGTGGACACGGCGAACCAACTTATCTTAAATGTGTTCAATCGGATTCAAAATCGGTGATTTGGATGGTAGCCACTGCATAACATCGATATTCTGCTGTTAGAAAAATCGTGTTAGTCGTGCAATATGTGTGTCATGTTGAAATGTATAAAAACGTGAATCTTCGTTAGATTGATTGTTAATTATTGTATGCATATTAAGGACAACATTATTTTATGTCAAATGAATGCTCTATATATTTTCATTGTGATGAAAAAATATTTACCTATAACTTATAATATATACAATTGTTTGATCGCTGTAATGTTTTTGTGGTTTTGGGAAAGAATACTGAAAACTAATATGAATAACCATATTGAAGTAAGGGATATTTATTTATTCATAGCTATACTTGTTCCTTATAATACCAGATGTTGCATGTTGTGGTATGATGATGTACGACAATGTAAACATATTTACAAGTCATATAGCACCTAGTCGCAAAAAATAAAACAAATTGTCGACCCATAATGGTATTGGATTTAGCAATTAGTGGTATCATTAATATAATTTAATGAATAAAATATATCTACTGAGGGAATAACTGAATTCATGTTTGATTTATACAAGAGCACAAACACGAATCTAGTCCAAGAATTCTTTGATTTTATTTGCATGTCATATTATTAGTCAACCCGAGACTGTAATTACTAAAATGGGAACCAATAATGTTTTCTCGAATCATTAAAGGGGAAAAAAGTCACAGAAAGACTTCCTAAATGGGCAATAAATTTATAAAATAGATAAAGCGTATGTAGACATTACATTGTAGATTTATAAACAAAGCCTGTTTCTTAATTTTACTCGCATTTGGAAAGCACTTGCATGACCGCTTTACTTCACTATGAGGGCAGGTTTGGGTACATAAAATGAGTCTAACCCCGCCACTTGTTATTGAAGTGCATGTACCAATCCGGGAAATTGAGCGATGATGTGTATGTATGTTAGGAATATCGATGTTTGTTCCTGATTCTACGATTTTTCGATACTGTGTGGTATTTTTTCTTTTTTTTGGCAGTAAAAGAACAATTTTACAGATACTATGCCATAGCAAATCATTTATTTTCACTCCATGTCACTGTAACAAACGAAGGATGCCGCCTAGCAGTAGGAAAAGCTGTTGATTGCGGAACACATGCTTCTATTCCTAGTTTTTGAGTTATTAGAGCTGTTCTGTTTTGTGTTACTTTTGTGCTTGTATTGTTATATTACGATTGTTCCTTTACTAAAATATATTTTGTATCCATGATTTATGTATCGATCTTACTTGGAGGATTTCCAACGGACATATTGACTTTACAAACCCACACACAATTGCTTGACGATTTCTTTCATGTAGTAGTGTTGTTATCAAAAGGTTTGACCAAACGGGTGATCAGAAGCCGTAAATCGAAGAAAAACGGACGATGCAATGGACAAACGAAGGAAGATAAAAAGACAACTGGTCCACAAAACATTACACAGAAAACTAGGAATTGCGCAGCACAACCACCCCTAAAAATGGAGGTGAACTCGTGTGTTCTTGGGGAGGGGGAGTAAACAGTTCCTGCTTCAATAGTATAATGTATTCTATGCTTCTTAGATAGGAATAGTGTTCTGTCGGTTAACAACCTTAATTGTATTGAATACTTTCCCCTTGTAAATACAATTGAAAGCGAAATTAAAGACAATTTACAATGCTGCTTAGTATGTGAATTGTATATATACAATATAGTATTATTAACAATTTGGGAGCGATAAGTTTGATATTAAGTTTGATGTAATGAAGAAACCAAACTTAAATGATTTTTTTTTCTAGTATGAATTAGAACGAAACACCGAATGTTCTATTAACATTAGTATTTGAGGTCCCGGGTAGCTCAATGAGTTAGGTAGTTGGATTACCTAACAACTCATACAAGCCTATCACCAATACGGCGTGGGTTCGCGCCCGGCTTTGTAAAATACAAAAAAGAGTGCACTCGACTCGCAGCTGCAAGTGATAAAGTTTACCAATTGCTTGCCCATGGTCGGTGGTTCTCTCCGGGTACTCCCGGCTTCTTCCACCACTAAACCTGGTCGCAATATAGCTGAAATATTGCTGAAAGTGGCTTTAAGCACAATAAATCAAATCAAATGTATTAGCATTTTGTTTCTAATTAGTGTTTTAACTTCCAAGCTATTTTAATGACCATCACATTAATATTTTCATCGTTGATGCTATAGACGTTACACAAACACGGACAATAAAACATACAGCATCAATATTTAGTTTTAGAGTATACAAAATAGACAAATATTGCATATGCAGATCGAATTCGTTGAAGAACACGCATTACGATATTTTATTTAATTGTCTAAAACGTTCATTCAAATACTAATAGTTATTTTTGTCTAATATATCTTTTATATAAGTTACGAATGAAAAGTGTGAAGAAAGTTGTAAATTTGATATTAAATAAAGAATCGGTGAATTTTTGTGATTGACGTAGATACGATACAGTTATTTCTATTTTTGTGTAGCAATTAAATTAAATTACCGGAAACAAAATCTGTGATTACCCCAGGCACTTTCACATCTAAACCTCAATTTTTTCACAAGACGTCACCCGTTATACCATGTGCTAGACTGGAATTCAACATCATAGATAATGGGAGAATGTTAAAACTAACTGATGCTTTGGAAACAATTGTCTTATTGTCCAATAATGGTATGGTGCGTTGTATTAATAAGAAAGCATATGGGTGTTAATGAACATGGGAGACTATCCAACATTAAACTTAACACAAATTTAACTAAAGGAACAGTGCTTTTATTGCTGTTCGTCATCTCACAGTTATAGTAGGGTCTGCAATAATGAGCAAAACTCATACCCTAAAATGAGTGTTGAGCGGTTCCTAGTCTGCAGTTCAGTGGTATTCTTTACTTCAGTCGATAGGCACTACATCTGCGTATATCTGTCGTTTTGATTTCATTAGATGTTGTTAATTTAATATTCCAGATGTGGGCTTATCAACACACGGGGAAAGCAATCTCACAAACACCGGCATCATTATGCCCGACATTTCATTACGAGGTTACACATACCGACAAAATAAACAACCACAGGTCTTCCCTCGGGTAAATAGTAAGACAGCCAGACAGTTTAATATAGCTTGAAGTGGGCTGACTAATTAGATGGACTGCATACATTTTCTTTTAGAAAAACAAATTTCTAAAAATTGAAAATTGAAGGTGTTTTACCAATTCCACTCTGCACGAAAGACACACTGTGACAATCAATTAATAAGAAAGGATATGAATGTAAATGAAGATAAGAGACTACGGTATCTAAAATTATACATAGCACAAATTCATGGAAGGGTTCAGCGCTTTGTATTGTCTGGCTTACTTCAAACAAGTACTTTATCAGTCCATTGGTTCACTTGGTACAGCATTTTGTATTGCCTGAGAATTACTTCAAATGAGTATTGTATCAATGCCTAGGTACACATGGCATGATATGTTGTATTGCCTATGAATTTCTTCAAACGAGTAGTGATTCAATACTTATGTATTGGGGTACACTCGGTATGACATTTTGTATTATCTGTGAATTTCTTCAAAAGAGTAGTGATTCAATGCTTATGTACTTGGATAAAACCTCGTGTGACATTGTGTATTGTCCATGAATTACTTCAAATGAGTAGTGAATCAATGCTTAGATACACATGGTACAGCATTTTGTAGTGTTTGTGAATGACTTCAAATGAGTAGTGAATCCATTCTTAGGAACACACGATATAACATGTTATACATGTATTGTCTATGAATTTCTTCAAACGAGTAGTGAATCAATGCTTATGTGCTTAGGTACTCCCGGTCTGACATTTTGTATAGTCTATAAATTACTTCAAATGAGTATTGAATCAATGCTTAGGTACACATGGTACAGCATTTTGCATTGTTTATGAATTACTTCAAACGAGTATTGAATGAATGCTTATGTGCACTTGGTGCGGCATTTTGTATTGTCTGAATTACTTCAAACGTGTATTGAATGAATGCTTAGGTGCACTTGGTGCGACATTTTGTATTGTATATGAATTACTTCAAAAGTGTAGGAATGAATGCGTATGTGCCTGGGTACATTTGGTATGGCATGTATTGTCTGTGAATTACTTCAAGAAGAGTTTTAAGATATCAAACGGATAATCAGAATACGTATATCGAAGAAGAACAGACAACACAATGGCAAAAAGGAAAAGGACAAACAACGATCTACAAAACATACACATAAAACTAAAGATCCAGAAACACGAACCCCACTAAAAACCGGGGTAAACTAAGGTGCTCCGTATTGAGGCAATGCCTATGGACACTACAGAGAATGTCGATTGTTACGTTTGGTAAATTATTCGGAGCATCCTTTCTGTCAACGAGTGCACATTCTTCAAGTAACAATATTTAATACTTTTCAACCGGAAGTCACCACTCTCTGTTGGCATATTCTTTCTTTTTTTCATTAAATGAGGATGGCCTTGTTATGAAATTAAACTGCATTTTATTCACATGCAAATTAGGTTTGAATTATTCATATATAAACTTGTTGTACTAATTCTGTGTTCAATTCAATATTCACTCAGTTACCCTTTCTGTGGTTTGTATATAACGTTGTGTAGTCAGATTTAGTCAAAGAAATTAATAGCCTTTTAATAGAACAGAGTTACATCATTGATAAGCAATTAAATTCCATTAAGTTAAACCACAAAGTGAATGTGTACATGCACAGGATACCTACAACATCGCATTTAACAGCCGTCAAAAGCTAGAAAAATGTCTTCATCGCTTTATGTCTAAGGATATTTTTCTCCTGATCCCATGTGGGATTGAATATTGGGTTCTATATGGATGGTGATCAAAAACAATTTTATTTTTATCTACATTAATAAGACCATAAAGTGATTGTTGAAAATTTATTGCTGTATTTTCGAAAATATTTTCTTGTTTCTTTAAATTACGTCACAGATGAAAAAAACTTCAAAAATATTTCCAATTGATCAAAGTCACTTATTTACTGATTTGCGATCCAACGATTAATTTCTAATATGTTTTTGTCCCTATAAATTATATTTATGTGAGTAATATGATTTCTTCCCAATTTAATAAATACATATTTATGTAAATTGTAATTAAATGATGTAACGATTTCATGTTATTCTTTATCTATACATAATAATTTTACACCATTTGGCTGTGATGCACAATTTCCTTTATCTGCTGAAAAAAATTAAAATATTTCATACAAAGAGCAATCTGGATGAAATGTAGTCTGGAATGTAAAATAGGACTGAACATTTATGAGAGTATTTTTATAGTCGAAACAAAATGTTAAATTAATTTACTCAAACGTTTTTAAAATAAACTTGGTAAGATTTGTTAGAAGAGTTTGTAGATACCAAAGGGGCAATCAGAATCCGTATATTGGCCCTTTAATTTCCTTACCCCTACGACATTGAATTATCTGTCTTTCCGATCTTTTGACTGACCATACAGATACATGTTTTTTTCCAAAATCGCGTGGTGCGTTCTATCTTAGACATCAACATTTGTATTGCTAGTCTTTGTTAATTAAGCTCTGTTTTAAGTAAAGTGGCGCTTTGATAAGACTAAACTCCACGTATTTCATGACAATAATAAAACTGGTAAATGTCAGCAAAATTTGAACAAGGCAATGGTATTGCTTTCGAAAAGAGGTATAAAAATCCAAGGACAATAGGAGAAATTAACTACGGATAACAAAGTCATAGTAGAATAAGAATGTGTGTCTTTCTGTCCACTAGGTAATGAACATGACGATTTCTATAGGAACTGATTATTCAGTCAAACAAATGTCGTAGGTACCGTACTAAACTTAGATATCTACGATATTATGACTATCGCTGTGTCAATACCTTTGCTGGTGGACTATTGGTCGCCGTTGCCAGTAGTAAGTGCTTCGACATTTACATGGTTTATTAAAGTGGGTGGTTATAGATTATTTAACGCCAAATAAGCAATCAAGAACAAATTATATTCGATGAGACGATGATGATGTCCGCTTTATATTAGACCGAATAATTTGTCTCTTGTGTGTCTATATCTATCATTATATATTTCCTTTTTATTATTTGGACATTTTTTTATTTTTTGTTTTGTTTATTTTTTTGGACACACTGAGACAGAAAGCACTACTATATAAAAGTAGTAAAAAGCATACAATTTGTATGCGCTGGGATTTCTCGAATTTTGTGTAATGCAAACACCTACCGGTCTATTCATGAAGGATTATTCTTCAACTCTAGCCCTGCACTGGACTTAAAATATCCCTTGAGACTCCCCTATATGCATTTTTATTTCTCTTCGCTTCATTTCGTTTACAATATAAAATTAATGGCATCCATAAATATTTCAACCAATCAGATTGACTCTTATATTTTAGTGGTATGCCAGACAACTCGACCCGCGGACAACTCAACTCGGACCGTAGTAAAGGACTAGTCGGGCCGTAGTCCAAGACTACTCGGACCGTATGTTAAGACAACTCGGACCGTAATATATATCCTCAATACGGTCCGAGTTGTCTTAACATACGATCCGAGTAGTCTTGGACTACGGTCCGACTAGTCCATTAATACGGTCCGAGTTGAGTTGTCTGCCTGACCGATTTCTCTGGCATACCACTAAAATATAAAAGTCAATCTGATTGGTTTAAATATTTATGGATGCCATTAATTTTATATTGTAAACGAAATGAAGCGAAGAGAAATAAAAATGGATATAGGGGAGTCTCAAGGGGTATTTTAAGTCCAGTGCAGGGCTAGAGTTGAAGAATAATCCTTCATGAATAAACCGGTAGGTGTTTGCATTACACAAAACTCGAAAACTTAAATTAAATTAAATTTAAGGTATCTCGAAATTTCCTTGAAACTATGTATTTAACTTTTATTCGTCCACTTTTAGAATATGCAGGAGAGGTTTGGGATAATTGTACTCTCGCCGACTCGGAACGGCTTGAAAAAATTCAACTTGAAGCCGCACGTATAGTAACCGGTTTAACGTCTTATGCGAGTATACTGTCTATCTATAAGGAAACGGGATGGGAAAAACTTTCAGTTAGGCGTGGAAAAAGAAAACTTTCATTATTCTATGACATAGTCAGTGGCCAATCACCTGATTATCTTCAAGATTTATTACCTATTACGGTGGGTCAAACCATTAACTATAACTTACGAAACTAAAAACTTCACTATTCCCCCAGGAAGGCTTAGTTTATATCAAAGTTCTGTTTTCCCAAGTACTATTAGACTCTGGAACAATCTGCCAACAGACTTGAGAAATTCTCCTTGCCAACAAATGTTTAAAAACGAAATACGAAAAGTTTATGGTATACCTGACAAACCACCATTATATTTTTCTACTGGTATTAGAATTGCTAATATATTACATGCACGCTTACGTCAAAATTGTAGTAGCCTCAAATGTGATCTATTCAAATGTAATTTAATTGCCTCTTGTAATTGTGATTGTGGAAATTACATCGAGTCTGTGGACCATTTCTTTTTAAGATGTAATATATATAATGAACACAGAATACAACTATTCCGTGGTATGTGTAATTTGGGTTTTGATATAAGCATCGAAAATATATTATTTGGAAATGCCTCTTTTGAAAACGACAAAAACTCTAAACTGTTCTTGCTCGTCCAAAAATACATTGTTAACTCTAAAAGATTTGTCCAGTAAATTTATATATTGAATATACATCAGACGACAACGACTTTGTATATACGTTCCCGTATTTGTGTTTAAATATAAATATTATACAAAACTGACTCTTATATTCCAACCAATAGAACTGTTTTTGTCCTGTTATGTTATCTTCAATTTTTGCTGTAGTAGTTATTCATTTTATCTGTATTTGTAATATTTTGTCATTGCTAATGTTTATATATGTACCGGAGAAGACTTCATAAGTTTACAACTTGTGTCTTATCCATTTGTCTTGTTTTGTATGACAATAAAATATGTTTAAAGTACAAAACTCGAGAACTCCCAGAATTTCCAGCGCATACAAATTGCATGCTTTCTACTACTTTTATATAGTAGTGCTTTCTGTCTCAGTGTGTCCAAAAAAAAGTCCAAATAATAAAAAGGAAATATATAATGACAAATATAGACACACAAGAGACAGATTATTCGTTCTAGTGTTATACTAGACCGGCACGCTTAGTTAGACTTTTATAGTGCTAGCTCATTGAAACAACAGTCCACGGGTAGATATGTTACTCCACTCGGACACATTATTCTGATTCTGAGTCAACCAGTTTTTGCTCTTTCTTCTTAATACTGCATGCTTAGCGGAGAAGTAATAGATACCAATTTAATAGTCCTTGGTTTGGCCCGTCCGGGGCTCGAACACACAATCCACCACACTCGATGCAAACACGAACTGTTTATTCAGTGAGCCAGCTCTATTAAAATCCAACTAAGCGTGTTGGCCTAGTACAAAGTGGAAATCATTATCATCTCATCCAATGTAGCTTCTTCTCGCTATGATACGGCAGAATACCCGCTCATCTGGCGTAAAAAACCAGACACTACCTCACTTGCTTAATTCAGCACATACAAGTTTCCATATGGTCAAGGTCAAAAAGGATCTATGGTGCATGTATATTTGTAGAATTTCACGAAGATCCGACAGTATTATATACCTCTAATGGGAACATGTCATCTGAAAGGGGTGTCGGTTGGTGCTCTTGTATTATATTTTTATAAAACCAATTTCTTAAAAATAGTTAAAATACCTCTCGCGTGACGTTAATCACAGTCCAGATAGACAAAGCATAGTCAATGCAAAGTGATGTTCACAAATCGACAATCTGGAGATAAAAGGATATCAATGACTTTGACAATTAAATAAGACGCAGATAACAAATGATCGAATAAAATAAACTCCGTTAAAATTTAAGAACTGAGTTCAAGCGAGTTCGGATTTTGTTAAGATTCCCACGGCTGAAACGTATTGTTGGTTTAAGGTATTGTTTTCTGCAAAACGCAATTTATGTTGTTATAGTCCGAAGTCCTAAAAAGAATTCGTTGGTTTTATAATTTGATAAATAATATGTACATGTTATTTTTTTTCCATTGGTCGTCTTTCTATCAAAATGTTTCATTCAATAAAAAGACTATTTTTGAAGTATTAATGTTCGTTAATGTTGTATGCTTGGTCAATTTTATAAGGCTGTATAATTTGTGTTTACCACCGTGATATACAGGTGTTCTTTTATGGGTAGTGTTCGCAAATAATTCCCTAATTAATAATCATCTTTATGACTAATTATTGTCGCTACTAGGGTCCTCTTATAATATTTGATGAGTCTAACTGCCACGTAACAATATCCTTTAAGTGTAATTTAAGCAGACATTAACGTATCGGTACTTCTTTTTATGTTATTGCGCGTTGGATTGGATAATGATGACCCTGCCTAGACTGTCATTTATGTGACATATATGTGAAATTATATTGCATTCTTCACGCATTAGAAATAAGAGTGCTTGAATGTGTGTATAGAGGTTGTGTTTCAATTACCTCTTATTATCTCTAATGATATAGTGCAATAACGTCAACTACAAAACTTAACAGTACATTTGTTTAATTAGCATGGCTTGTGAGCTATATACTGTTCACCCATACTAATCTATTGTGAACCTTTGGGGCCTGGATGGGTCAGTTGTTGATGTTGATATCTGACCTCAAGTCATAACCACTGGCGTAGTCTAGATCCCCCTAGTATGTATCATCACCACTCAGTTCGTTAAAACTGTCTGAGCTGTCGTCATCCAATATACTGTGTAGTTACACCTCGAGGAAGAAGTGTCGCTAAACGCCAAAAACCTAAAGTATGGCTATAATGTACTGATTTTAGTAGACGATTTCTTTAACAAAACATTTAAACAGATAAAAGAATACACCTCCCCACCCGTCGATGTTGACATAAAAATATTTGTTTCCTTGACACATATAATAAATAATACATTTAATAATGAATTTGTAATTGTTTTGATAAATTGCCATGAATAAGGAATTAACTTACATTCAACGCGGCTGAAATTAAAAATGATGCCAAATATCTAAGGGGGGAAAGGGAATTCTACGGAAATGTCAAATACTCTATCTAGTGTACATCTGACTGACACGTGGTTGTTTGTGTTGTTTTGGATAACAGACTTTCTTACTCTAGATATTAGATCATATTATGTATAACAGTCCATAAACCCAGAAAAATGAAACTCCGAGAAAATGTACTTCTACATTCCATGTTGTTCAATTCATAATTTTTTTAATAAATTCCATACGAGAGTTTATTTTATATTAACCAAAAAATAATTGGAAATATCAAAGCGTTATCAGAAACCGCTAATCGAAGGGCAACCAGTATAATGACTAGAAGAAAGAGGACAAAAGACAAGCAATGGTTGATAAAACAATACACAGAACAGATTGAGCAACACGAACCTCACTAACAAAAGGGATTGAGCTTATGTGGTGCGAAAGGGAATGTTGTTCCTGCTCCACTAGTGGTACCCATTGTGTTATTCTTGTTATAAATTCGGTAATGTCGTGAAAGGTGTAAGGAGGACGGGATTGTGACCAACAGAATATATCCATGATTATCTGTGACACAGATAGTCCATAACGGTAATCAAGTCATTGTAGCGACCGTAGAACTACGAGGTGATGACTTCAAATTAAGCATTTTGAATCCTCCGTTCAGTGGTCTTCGTGCAGGTAGAAACCCCAATTCCAGGAAATTTTGATGCGAACCACAAGAAGAAACTTTTTTTTTATGAATGGCAACATTCCACTATCAGAATCGTCCGAGGTTTTACAGATTCGGTCGGTCTGTTCTTACAATGATTGATAACATATGGCGATAAGACTGTTCTTTGGTTTTATTGGTCCCAAACAGTTTTTAGATATTTAACTTTCCAGTCTTTCGATTTTGAGCGTACTTTATGAAGTTTACTCCAGAAACGCGTCGTGCGCACTAAATTTGATCTCTACGTTGTTGTTAGATATAGCTTGCAAACAATTTTCTTTGTTGGACGAATTTGTGGTGTTTTTCTAGTTGTTGATATTATAACAACTATGTTATTTTTACCAGTCTTGATGTCCCCTTATGCCTTCTACATTTTCATGTTAGCTAATATTTATTAGCCAAGATAATTATACCAGTATCCATTATCATTTTTGTAAGAGTAGTGCTGGACAACGAGACGATTATTTTACTCCTGACTAATGTTGAATTTGTTTATTACTTCTGTCAAAGTATGTTGACTTTCGAATGCTTGTATATTTGTGGTTTGTTCTAATTGTGAATAGTACTGTTTAAACCGGTATATCCCGTCATTGATAATTTAATCACAAAATTAAGGAGGTCCCAATTGCGCATCCATAGTTTTGTGTCTGTCCCAAGAAGAGTTCCGTAATTTGAAGAAAGACAGACAACACGTTGTCAAGGAGAAAAAGAACAAAAGGACAAACAACATAAAACTAACGATCGAGTAACATGAACACCACTAAAAACCGGGGGTGAACTCAGGTGCTCCGGAAGGGTTAGCAGTTCTTGCTCCACTAGTGGCACCAAGTTAATGTTTAAATTATTATCAATTATGATTATCTGCTGTTGTTGTATTTCGTGTTTTATTTGTTATGACAATTCACTATTACCTTGATTCAGCTTTTGCCTCTAACAAACAAATACACCCCGTGAATATTTCTTGCTTGCTTGATTTTGTCACAGTAATTTTGTCTAATCAATCATATTTTAGTACTTGTTGAATTTAACTAGAGATCAAAAAATAAATAAATGATGAAATTGATATAAGTAACCAAATGAACAAAGATGTATAAAGACAAAACAGATGGAAGAGAATTAGATACATATCAAGAGGGGGTTGCAATCCCATTAATCGGTTTATCCCTGCCACATTTTGTTGTGTCCTTTTTAATGTTCAATGAGTTGTGGTGAGAGGTGATTGTTCGTTTTGTTTATATAAGTGGAATTGTTGACCATCACTGTTTAATCTGTCTTTTCATAATACATTTGTACTTTAATTTGGGTTTTTAAGTGTTCATATACATCCTTATCATTGTTTACTAATAAATATGAATAAACGTTTAGTTTCCTAGTGCACAAAAGAATGATTAATCGTTCAAAACAAGTTGTTTCAATTATGTATATATCAACTGTGAAGTATATATGTCCTAAGCTTACAAACCCATTTCACAGATGTTTATTTGGACAAAAAAACCCAACTTGGTCAGATTAGTACAAGCACGGGGGAGTAGTGATGCGGTCCTGATAAAATATCATTAAAAAACAACAGTGGTGTGTTTTTAAGTAGAAAAACGTAATAAAAGTATTCCAACTGTAAGAACATCAGAAAACAAATATCTACAAAAGAAAGTCAAGTGGTACAAAATGATATACATTTGATAATCATTAATTATGAGATAAATAGTGTAAAGATGATATTATGTTAACAGGTCGTATTGCTATGACTAGACAGGGACAACTCGGGGATTGTTTGGTCGTTAATTTGTGGGTGCTTGCATATATTAGATACAGCTAGTGATTCATTTATGAAAAATCAGTTATTTAATATGTTGTTTACTAATTGAGCAATTTTTTGTACTGAATATAGTTTGCTGACCTGAAAATTACTACAGAATAATCAAAACATACATCTGTCTATTTGTCTATGTTTCACTAAAGAGGAGAGGTGTGGGCCCCTAAATTTAGTTAAACCCCGTCCTACATCAAGCCAGGAAAGTGAGCGTTCATGTATTTATGTATTAGGGGTTTCAATTTTACTTCTTTCTTCTGTTTTTCTATTGAACTTTGGAGATGTTCCGACAGTGTGGTATTTCTTATTTGTTTTGTTTTTTAATTTGTTATTAAACGAGTCGAGTGCACTAAGATATCTAGATTTGAATCAACTGATAATATTAACATCCGTATACAAATTTGAAGAAATAAAACTGAACTTAAATAATGTAACCCCAGATCTCCCCTATTTACATCTAGATCACTAGCACCTAAACAATCACAAGCATACACCAAATCCAGCATATAATCGCTTTAGCTAAATAAAATAGTAATAGCATTATAAGAATAGCATGGGTCAGTGAGTGTTCGTATCAAGTTGCAAACTAGATAAAAGGCAAGATCTGCTGGTCTTAGGATCAAACAAGTTTTCATGAGCTCAATTTACTACCCAAACCTCCCGTCTTATACTGTAGTAGTAAGGTACACCTTCATGTTATTTGTAAATATAACCCGTTTGCTTTATAGACAAATATATTTTATTTTTTAGGGTCTTCTATGTGTCTAATATATAAAATGTGTTCACGCCACGATATAGCTGAAATACTGCTAAAGTTGGCGGTAAACACCAATCAATCAATCAATAATTCAATGTAAAGTATATACCAAGTCTCCATCTTGAACTTAGTACGTTATATATTTATTCTTCGTTTTTAGAAATGTACTAAGTCTAAATTTGTTAAACTTAAAAAAAAACCCAGCAAATCAACAAATTAGAATGAAGTCCCTGCAAGAGTAATTATACTTTTATCAGTTATAAAATAGTTAAATAACCTCCATAGCATGGTGGTAAAGACATTACGTCGCCCAAAACATGAAAAGTCGCTCTGTGGAAAGATAAATCTGTTTAACATAAGTATGTGTGGTAAATCTAATTTGGAAAGGAGGATTCTAAATCCAAAAAGCTGACACCGAGTCATTATTTTGTATGTTTTATTTTTGAGTCCGAGTAAAATTATTTTATTTTGTATATTAAAGAAATCAGGATTGTTGCTCAGTCCTTGTACAATTTTGTCCTTTTTCTTTAGGCCATTTTCTTGTTTGTCTCTTCGGTTTACGGTTTCTGTTTACCCTTTGGTATCTTCATTTTTATCTTGAAAGCAACGATATCATCTGGATATCTAATTACTTGTAAATTACAAAAAAAGGTGCACTCGACTCGCAGGCGCAAGTGATAAAGATTACCAGTTGCTTGCCCATGATCGGTGGTTTTCTCCGGGTACTCCGGCTTCTTCCACCACTAAAACTGGTCGCCATGATATAGCTGAAATATTGCTGTAAGTGGCGTTAAAACACAAAAAAATCGACAAAAAATCTAATCTAATTACTCATCAATTTAAATCAAATACAATATACAAATGGAACAATTACTTAAGAGGAGTACTTTTTACTATTTCATGGAATTCCAACAATTTGATGAACAACTGGTTTGACATAAACGAACAATCTGATATTTAGGAAAACGTTAATGCCATAAATCATATTTTCGCATGTTTTCGTCGGTGAAATAATGTACTCGTTATAAAATATGTAATCACAGATGGATTTACGGAATTATTTGTTTATTAAATATAAAACAAGGTCTCTTTGATAAGTTGTATGTAAGAGTGATATACAAGGTAGAAAAGTATCAATAGATATTAACTGTTAATTTATAGAATGACTTTCCCTGCAACTTGGACGGATTTTTTTGCAATCTAAATATCATTAACCTAATTCTCTTGATAGTATTTATTGCAAAAGTACAAAAAGTCGATACATGGAAAGTTGGAAGATAACAAAGAAGCAATCAGAAACCGCTATCTGAAGAAGGACAAACAACACAATTACCAAAAAGACAAACAACGGGCGAAACAACATCACACCGAAAACTAAACATTTCGCAACACGACTCCAGCCATAAAACGGTGGTGGTCTCAGGTTTTTCGAAAAGGCAAGCAGTCCCCGCTCCACCAGATGATCCTGTTGTATTACTCTTGTCACAGACACACACGGTAATATGTCATGAACGAGAAAAAGGACGGAATATATCCATGGTCATTTGCGACACAGACGTAACGGTCATTCGATTGTGGTAACGACACCGTAGTGAAAACAATATAATGTTTTATTGCTTAGCATTTATTTGGGACTGAAAGATTGATAGCACTCTATGTAATGTGAGAATACAATACATAGTCATAATCGGAAGGAGCAAAAATTAGCTTAAGATATGATATACCGTATTCATTAGCAAAATATGCTTCCAAATGTCGGAATGCTAGTTTGGGTTATGGTGTTTAACGTCACTTTCAACAATAATTAAGTCCTTTTGGTTCTTTAAATGTTTTGATTTTTCCAATCGTTTAACTTTGAGCGTATACGTACCTGATGATGATAACTCTAGAAACACGTCGAATGTACTAAATCAGATATCTTCGTTTTATTACTATTAATGTTTCGTGTACAAGATAAATTTATTGTTGTATTTATTAAAACTAAAATTCCTCCCACTCAGACATGTGTCACCTTATCCTCTATTGGCCATCCTCTTTTCTTTCA
Source organism: Gigantidas platifrons (assembly GCA_002080005.1). Taxonomy (NCBI): domain Eukaryota; kingdom Metazoa; phylum Mollusca; class Bivalvia; order Mytilida; family Modiolidae; genus Gigantidas; species Gigantidas platifrons. The sequence goes on along the minus strand of MJUT01006372.1, from coordinate 971,816 downwards.
CCCACATACTTGTTCAAATCTGTTGAGTTTGAGTTTAATTTATTAGTTTATAACAATTTTATTTGCTCATAGAGACAAAAAGGATAAGACACAAGTTTTACCAACTTATGAAGTCTTCTCCTTGGAATTACATAACAAATATAACACATATATATGAAAAAGAGCATGCACAATAATAAAAGTATACCAATAACAATTACACATGTAAAAGTATACCAATAACAATTACACATGTAAAAGTATACCAATAACAATTACACATGTAAAAGAGAACAGAAAATCAGTGGGGAAAAAAAGAAGTTTAGTGTTGACACGATGATCATGCTGGATGTCTTTAAAAGTTTATACAATGAGGAATGTTTAGATTATCTAATAAACTTGTAAACTTCTTTAAAAATTAATCAGTTATCTTCATAAGTTAGATTTTGGTTACCTGTAGTTAGTACTTTGAGTGTTCGTGATGAACGTTATTTCAGAAATGCATCGAGGGTACCTAATCATGTTTCTACGTTTATGTTAGTACTGTTGGTTCAGACGTATAAGACTCATAACCCTTCAATGACCGATCTTCAGAGTTTAACCATTGTGGTAATAGTATCTGAAAGTAACAGTAAAATTGTGATTGATTGATTGATTGATTGATTGATTGATTGATATTTAACGCCAACTTTAACAGTACATCAGCTATATCGTGGCGTGAACAAATTTTACTTATTAATTTCATCCACTACAAGACTCTTAGAAATAAAACATACATGTGCATTAAAAAATAGGATAAAATTTAGAGTACTATCAAATTTTTTTTTAAATAAAATGGCAAATAAATTTAATGTCACATCTTTTCTACCGAAAAAAAAATAAGATTCGATAAATACAAAATTCTTCCGTTCGTTGTATGATGTGTATATAATGGTATTATAAAAATACATGTTAGGTTGTCTGTCATCCGTTGACGTATATACTCCAATATTCAATTGATTGTCGTGGAGTAGCATTATGACAGATATTTGAAAGCTACTTTGAATAATCCTGTATTTAATGTCCTTTGTTCACACCTGCTGTGTTTATTTATACTGAAAGACCACACATTTTGTGATGTGTATTGGAAGTTTATGTCTACGTTTTATAAGTATTTACGAATCCTCATCAAAATGCCTTAAATATTTTGTAGCATCATCCTGAAAAAAAAAGTAAGCAATAATATATAAAATATTTGTTGGCATTAATGAATTGATTCATTTTCAATGTACCTGCCCATGCGGTCACCTCTATTAAACAGTCGCTTGTATTAAAAGGTCGCATTTTTCTTGTCCTGTCATAGAAACTTTCACATGAATTGAACTTCTTTTAAGAGGTCACCTGTCTTATAAGGCCATTCTTTCCTTTTTCCAAAAGCGACCTCTTAATACAGGTTTGACTATATTCAATCAGTTGTATTCGTCAACGTATAAAATAATCGGGTGTGTCTAAAAGTCGCTCTCGGTTCCGGTTCGCTATCTAAAAATCGGTCTCTCGGTCTCGGTTCCGCCATAAAATATCTAGTTTTGAAGGGTAATAAAATATTTTTGTTAAACTATTTCAATTGCAATAACGTCATGAAATATTACGGTTCCGGTTTATTCGGTTTCATTGAATTATTTAATAAAAAAAATCTGTAGTAGGGTAGTTATAAATAATATTTCTTTTAAAATCACAAAAGACATATTTCATGACGTTATTGCAATTGAAATAGTTTAACAAAAATAATTTATTACCCTTCAAAACTAGATATTTTATGGCGGAACCGAGACCGAGAGACCGATTTTTAGATAGCGAACCGGAACCGAAGACCGGAACCGAGACCGACTTTTAGACACACCCAAATAGTCTTTGTAACAACCCCGCAGTTAAAGGTGTTCATCAATTAGATGTTAAGGGAAGTACAAATGTACTTGTATGCCTTGCTGGTATAGGATTATGTCAGGTATCCTCATAATAAATATATAAGGGTTACTGAATGTATGTCATATCGTATAGGATGTTGGAACCCAAAATCGGACGCCATTTTGTTCCGCCTCTAGATCATTTTTACTTGTCGTTTTAATTATTTGAAATAAAACATGTAATGCGATCAAATGTGAGTACTTTGATTATCGTACCTCGAACGTCCTCTGTTTTTCTGGTTCCAGTGCAGTATTAAAAACGTAGATATCAAATTTAGTGCGCATGACGCGTTTCTGGAATAACCAATGTCGAAATATTGGAAAGCAAAATAATTTAAAAGTGTTTTGGGAGCATTAAAACCAAAGAACATGAACAGGACAGCCTGGTGGAGGGGAACCTTAGTTTTGATAATAATTACAATATTTAGAACTGTAAATTTCAATAATAAATATAACTAATAAACCATGTCAGTACCGAAACACTGATTATTGGGCGGATGATACCATCGGGGACTAATAGTCCACCAGGAGTGATATCGACTCAGTTATCAAAGGTATTGTGTTTATGAGAAGACACAAATATGTTGATCTCTGGTACAACAGAGACTTTCTGTAGTATATGAGAATATTCGTTCAACTTTATAAACGAAGTCGGGTGTTTTTTTGTTGTTCATTTCGCCATTGACGTTAGCCCCGACCACTTGTATTTATTGCCACCTATCAGAAGCGAACCAATTAAGTGTGAATTCTAACATGACTTCCTTCATTGGCTATATAAATAATGCAATGATAAAACTCACGATATATTTTAATTCGCTCATGCGTATTGACGAACAAATTACAAACATCATTCCCTAGTGAATTTCTGTATTCATACAGCACTGTGGTGCACAACAAACATAAAAATGCACGTATTGTTTTTACCTATATTTTTTCGGAATAAAATTATTGGTTTAAGTTGCTAAATTCAAAATGCCATTAAATTGGAAAATATCAGTAACTTCATAGCATCACAGTCTATTTATACATAAAAGAAAAACAACTGTAAACATGAAGGTTAGTGAATTTTGTTATGAAATGCATTTCCATTACTGACTTCCACTTCAAAAAATAAGTTAGATTTTTCCTACTAGAATCGAAATAATTCATGGAAGCCAGAGTTTGTATCACGTTTTAACATGGGTAACATTATTTTCGTTGCATTTTATCCCTCGCTATCGCTCGGGATAAAATTTGTACGAAAATAATGTTACCCATGTTAACACTGTATACAAACTCTGGCTTCCATGAACTATTTCTTAAATAAGACAGTGTATTACAGAACATGATAGAACTTTATTGAACGACTAATATAGTGGTGATAGGCCCGCAGTGATTGAATTTAGTTCCTATATAATGTAATTACTATTAAAACTAAGGTTCTCCTCCCTCGGGTATAGGTGATATTAAACGATCATGGTAATCCTATTAAGCCCCTTTGGTTTTCTTGCTCCCACTGACTTTTAAGTTATTTTACTTTCCTATCTTTAAGCACTGAGAGTACCCGATAAAAATTATTCCAGAAACGCTTCGTACACACTATAATTAGATATTTACGTTTAATTGCACATGTGGTTTAAAGTCAGCTACCATACTATCGCGGCAATAACGATCACTTTCCGCAAATATCATTTGTGCATATACACGGGTGGTTTGCTACATCACACGCACGGATACTTGAACATCGCCTCGAGGTAGGTTTATGCAGTTGTACAATTTAAAAATTGTGTGGAAACCCGTCAGTTTTGCAAACACTTCTGTACAGTTAAATGGGTTTTGTGTGAATGGTATCCTTGCCCGGAATTTTAACTGTACAGAAGTGTTTGCAAAACTGACAGGTTTCCACGCAATGAATGTATCATGGCTAACAATGAAGTCTGATATGTGGGCCCTTCGGTGAACTACTTGGTTTTGTTAGTTTTCCTTTTTTTTAAATTGTACAACTGCATAAACCTACCTCGAGGCGACGTTCGCGATGTTCAAGTATCCGTGCGTGTGACGTAGCAAACCACCCGTGATATAGTGTTATGCTATTTGCAAACTTTTCACATTATTGTTTAATCTTATATAACTTGAAAATCGAGGTGGCTTTCACTAATATTAAAAGAAATATGTCTGCTACTATAAGATAAATATAAGGAAAACGTAGATATCTAATTTAGCGCGCATGACTTGTTTCTGGAATCATCTTCATTGAGTATGTACAGTCAAAAGATAATTGAACAGTTGAAACAATGTATAGGTAAGATGTAGTGCTGGGTTAGTCACATGGGTGGAAGTTGAGATTGCAACGGGAAAACAAGAATATAATGAATTGCATGGGTCGAAAATTGTTGCCTTGCAACGGCATAAACAAAGACATATCGCAGCAAACTTTGCTCGTTACGAGCTGATCGCAACGGGAAAACAAGGATATTACATGTATAATGGATTGGTTCGAAAATTGTTGCCTTGTAACTGTTCTGCTCAACCATGTGATGATCAACACTTCCGCCAATATCAACAAAACCAGAAGCCATCTCTCGCCTCAATGTATTGAACACAGAACTATCCACAACATGTGGCATTGGAAATCCATGTCCTTGCTTGGGACAGGCACAAATATGTATGTATACATTTGTACATTCTACTTCGCTGCATTATCAGTCATTTTCTAACCCCATTTTTATACAGAAAAACTTTCCATAATTATAATATTAGTCCTCTTTTTTTTTTAAAATGAATCACAATTCGAGGAAGGGCTACCGGTATTTGTTTTACTCATTACTTACAAATTTTGATAAAGTCCACAATGACTGTTGATTAATATCGTATATATAAAGACTGATGAGTTCTGCCGCCTGAAATTTGTGAACCAAGAGAAATATTAAGACTACGCGAACATTTACAATACCCATGCATGCAAAAAATCTCAACGTTTTGAAGATGACGTTGCAGAACAAAAGAGTGAGTGATTGTTGTTTAGCGCCAACTCAGCAATTTTTCAGCTATATCATGGCGAGAACAAGTTAATTTTCAATGAGAGGATGATGAGGTCCGCTTTGAACACGATTAGTTGCATTTTAATCGTAATAACTCACTGAAACAACAGTTCGCAGATATACATGTCACCACACTCAAACACATTATCCTCAGCCAACCAGTCTGTCATCTTTCTCCTTAATGCTGCGTGCTTAGTGGAGAAGCAACAATTTTTTATAGTTTTTGGGTTGACCCAATCGTGGCTCGACCCGACGATCTACCGAACTCTAGGCGAGCATGCTAACCATTACACCAACGATGCGGTTTAGAACAAAATATGGAGGTAGTGCCTAATAGTGTTTGTACTCTTATAATTGAATTTTGGGGCCGTTGTGGTCATGGTCGTATTGTAGTTGGATTTACAACTACCCATACATTCAGAGCATATCACTACTAAAGTTGTGGGTTCGAATCCCGCTCATGGCGAGGTGTACTCAATACAACTTTATGTGATAAAGTTTTCAGTGACAGATCCGTGATTTCCTCCGGTTTCCTCCACTACTAAAACTGAACGTCACGATATAACTGAGATATTGTTGAAAGTGAAGTTAAATACCACAGCTCCTTAACCCCTGAGATCTGAAACTCCGTTTCCGTGCCAAATACCGTTTTTGTGGCTAACGCCAGGGCCGGATTAAGACCTACGTATGTCCTATGCAATATTTTGTCATTTTTTTTGTTTCATATAAATTAAAAATGAAATGTACAAGACAAAATGCTTCTTTTCTGTAACTTTTTCATGTTAACTTCATAAATAGGAAAAACAAACAAACATATAAAACAAACAATGAAGACGTAACACAAGTTGTTGTTTCCTAAATTGGTAATAAAAATGTGACAGAAGATTGTTGTGGTTCAGCTAGATTGTCACACTAATAAATCAAAAAACAAAAATAAATGGAATATATATTATATTACAGATTATCTAGGCCTGGTGGAAATCTGTTATAACCAGGTAAAATGTTGTTTGGTCACCAGCGTTTCCCGCGATAAGTTGGGCACAGTGTTTTATATACTTTTGACATGCCGACATTTACATGTATAAATTATATACTACAAGTAGAAAGGAGTTTTACATAGTTTGTCATCTTTGAACAAAAATTCAACATTTACATACATGTAAAGAATATTACTTAGCACGGTCACGCATACTCAAGTTATGTGTGATAGTAGTCAAAGGAAGACAACTCCAATGTCTAAATGTGAACTGAACTTCAATATAAATGCTCTTTTCCATATCCTGATATCAGACTGGCATTAGCCCGAGATAACTGTACAACCCCAAGTAGGCGAATTCGCCATCCGATATGGGTCGAGGGATGATATGGAAATTGTCCTGTTTGATTCTATTTACTTTTATTACAAGAATTTCCTTTACAAGAATATGAACATTTTAATCAACAACACAGTCGGGAGTGAATGACCAATAACGACATACTGGGACCTATATATAGTGTTAATTCCTCAGAATTACTACTTAATGGGGTTTTAGAATGTGTTACTACCAATGTCTGATGTTTGTAGTTTATACATCTATTATCACTTTCTGGTGTTTTGGAATGTATTCCTATCACCTCTGATATGGAAAACAGTTTGAATACACCAAACGGTAATCAGAAGTCATAAAGCGAAGGGCTGATAATACAATGGCCAAACTATTACACAGAAAATACTAAAAACCGGGGGTGAACTCAGGTGTTCCGGATGGATTAGAAGTTTCTGCTCCACGTATGACACCCGTTGTATTACTGTTAAACGACATGAACATCATCTGATATGGCAATCGTGCTGGACACTCGTATACGTAAATAAATACAAAAAATAACATAAATAAAGCATGAACCCCTTACAAATCAAATGGGAGTCAGGACGATGTTTTGAAATATATTACTACTGCTACTACCTTATGGTTTTGAACGTTTCACTACCGCTTTCTTGTGTCTTTGAATGAATTGCCACTCTATTATGTTTTTTGGAACGAATTTCCACTTTCTGAGTTTTTTGGGAGGTACAACTACCACTTTCTGAAACATTGGAATGCATTATTATCAATTCCTAATGTTTTGGAATGCATTACTACTTTCTGATGTTTTGTAATGTATTACTACTTTCTGATGTTTTGTAATGTATTACTACTTTCTGATGTTTTGGAATGTATTACTACTTTCTGATGTTTTGTAATGTATTACTACTTTCTGATGTTTTGTAATGTATTACTACTTTCTGATGTTTTG